>JAHDVF020001348.1:55000-610000 GCA_022606425.2 Lepidostoma basale
ACGTCTACGTTCGTATTCATTATATGACGAATTATAGTAAACTACGTAGAAATAAGATCACTGAGAATAATGTGCGGAATAACGATATATATGATAGAATACCGAACGACGAAATAAGGATGAAATGTAAGGCAGATGATCGCATCATAAGTAAAATTTAAAAAGAATCCCTCAGATTGTGTTGACATATGGAACAAATTGACGAAAGAAGAATGGTTAAAATGTTGTATACAAGCAGTTTGAGTGGAAAGAGAAGTCATGGAAGACCAAGGAAAGTACGACATGACCAAATTTATCAATTACTGAAAGGCGGCCACATTCGAAGTCGGAATAAAAGACGGACGTGCATGTTGCGGTGTATGAATGCGGAGGAAGCAAGAGAGGTATGTCAGGACAGAACGGTATGGCAGTCTATCCTCTATGCCTACCCCTCCGGAGGAACGGCGTGATGGTTAGTTAGTTAATTAATGTTTCTTCTATGTTTGTCATACTTTGTGTTGTAGATGTTGTATTTGTCTTTTTCATTTTTATATACTTTATATATCTAACAATAACTTTTTTTAAATTAAATATCAGTCTTATTTCGAACAACGTGGTCATTCCTCAGTGATATTATAAAGATATTTAAAATATTATAAAATTGTTTACAAATATGATCAGTTTTAACAGGTGTTATAAAGATTTTTTATACAGGTAAAACAAGGCGTAATTTTAAAGTAAGAATAAAAGAGTACATAAACTGACAAGAATTTGCTAACCACCTCATTGAAAAAGTAATTCATTTATAAAGATAATGGCGTTGAAATTTTGTATGTTAATAATACAAATATAACTTTGAGCAATCTCAAAATTTTAGATTTTAAAAAAGCAATGAAAATAAAGAAAATATTATAAATAATCAAAAAAAAAAAATAACGTAAATCCAAGCGTTGAATTATTACCTTTGTTGTAAGTAATTACCTGAATCCCATAATATTTGTTATAACAATAGCATAAACGTTCCAAAATAATCATTTATAACATCTGCCAAAACTGATCATATTTGTAAACAATTTTATAATATTTTAAATATCTTTATAATATTACTGAGGAAGGACCGGGTTGTCCGAAACATGTCTGATATTTAATTTTTTAAAAATTAAAGTTAGTGTTGTACATACAAAGTATGTAAAAAACAAAATATTTAAAAAAATGTTAATAGGTAAACTGGATTTTTTTCATTTATCAGACACGTCTACCTGCTGGTATTTACTGCGATATCATATCTGGGATGAGATCTGAAACTATTTGCACCGGGAAGACGGTTGTAGTATACGCAGATGGGAAGGCATTTATTAATATTGCCAAAGGCGATGAAGACATGACACTGGCAATACACGTCGGCACAAAGGTAAATTCAATCATTCCAAATTACGAATGATAAAATTCGAGTGACTGTTGTGTTATTCAATTTTAAAACAAACTAACTAACTAACGAAACTAACTACCTAACTAAAAGAATGGACCCCCACACTTTTCTTTCCTGACAGTGTGGGGGTACTTCTCTCCCTTCCTCAACATGCATACATCGTACCATGCACGCAGTTCATGTTTCGACATTGATGTCAAACTAACTAACTAACTAACCATTACGCCGTTTCGCCGAAGGGGTAGGCAGAAAGAATGGACTGCCACACTTTTCTTTCCTGACATATTTCTCTCGCTTCCTCAACATTCATACATCGTGTCATGCACGCGCGTCGATTTCTCTGTCGACTCCTCACATGGCCGACATTCAATATTTGATTTATTTGATCGTGCCACGTTTTCCTCGATCTTCCTCTATTTCTGGTTCCATTTACATTATTAAGATATAATTTTTTTACCATTCTTTCTTCATTCATTTTTCCCGTATGTCCAAACCATCTTAATGATCCTTTCATTATTTTGTTCATGACACCATCATTCGCTCCGCATTCACTTCTTATATTTTCATTCGACACTCTATCATACACAGAGTATCACACATTCGTCTGAGAGATCTCATTTCTACTGCATTTATTCTACTTTCATCCTTCTTTTGCCAGTTCCATGCTTCGCTATAACATGTTCATGCTTGCTTCTAACTAGTAGACTAATAAACACAATTATGGGGTATGCGTTTCATTAAACGAAAAAATATATATAAATTTTGACCATATAAGGGACACCCTAATGTTTATGTATATTAATTGTTTCGAAATGTAGCGATATTTTTTTAATTTTTTTGACATTTCTTTGCTTTTAAAAATTAAAAAAATTCAGTAATTTTTTTTTTAATTGTTTGCTATATGCAAAAAAATGTGTTTATGACTTCGAAATTAACACAATGATTCTTCTCAGATCATTTCTGAAAAGATACTCCATTTTCAAAACATCGTTAACAAGTAGACAAAATTTAATGTAAAGGCTTTTGTATGCGAATTCTCCCGGCCAATTTTTTGTTGCCGCACATTTATAATTTGTAGTTATGTTATTTAGTTTATTTTATCAGGTCACATTTTTCCCGGTCTTCCTCTATTTCTAGTTCCGTTTACATTCTTTATTCATTCATTAATTCCATGTGTTCAAACCCTCATAATGATCCTTTCGTTATTTCGTTCATAACCCTTTCATTCGCACAGCATTTGCTTCTAATATTTTCATTCGACTCTCTGACATACGAGTACATAGGTTTTCACAGATTTCAACTTCATTTATTCTTCTTCCTTTCTTCTTTTGCCATGCTTCACTTCCACACACAAGGATCGGTATAAGAATACCATTTCGCACAGCCATTTGACCTTTTTGATAAGCTTTTATTTGCGATGACAATTTTATGTGCTTCATAAACTTTTAAAACAAACTGTTAATTACCAACGAGTTCAAATGCGAATGATTTACCTCGCGCTACCTTCCATGCAAAAGGGAGGGCAAACATTATTTATTTAATTGTCTATTAAAAACATTAATGGAGCTAAGGGGCGCCCCTTTGAAATGACACATAATTGGCCAAACTTTCCACTATAATAATAAAAATAATTATGCTTATTTGTATGGCGCCGTTTTCGTGAAAAGCTCAACTCAAGGGCGTAAACGGATAGCTTAAAAAAAATCGAAGCTCATTAAAGTAAATTGTATATATTTTTAAAACTCTTAATTTACAAATGAGAAAATTATATAATCTATTGTATAAAAAAAACATGTTTATTTACATGAAAAATAACACATTATTTCTAATAATTAAATTTGTTTCCTTGCAGTCCCGACTCGCTTAAAAATCTGGAAGAAGATGATATTTCTACTATAAAAAGGATGTGATATTTTATACCACATCATTTAATTATATTTTACTTCATTACATACTATGTTTAATAAAAACTTTACTAAAGCACGTAAAAAAATATTTCAGATACCTACCACAAAAATAAATAAAATTAACGTTTAGTAAAAAATAATGTTTACAATTAAAAATATCTGCTTTCTCAAAGTTTTGTTATATTTTAAGTAAATAACACTTTTCCCTTTCTAATGCATTATTAATTGTCGTGAGAATCAAGTGCATTGTTGTTTATCGCGCGTTAAAGATTCTGCTCCATTAACTTGAGCACATAAACAAACGCGTTTGATTGTCTCCACATTTAATAATGCCTTAGCAAGGCGAAATATGTAATTCTAATAAAATATAATAAAATTAAAGAAAACAGATTTTTTCGTTTTAACTATTTAATTTGGAGATTTACATCATTGTTCATGAAACAATAAATAAACGTTATTCTAAATCCTGATTATTTCGTTTCGGTTGTTTATTTATGAACATTCTAAAAAAACATATTTTTTCGTGTTAATGCAATGAAATTATCAAAAAAATATATTGCACGTCATAATCAGCCTCCCGGGACTCGTCCTCGTGGAAACCTCCTAAAAATAGAAGGACAGCTGGGAGTCTACCTCACAAGAGGAACAACACTCTGGAGAACAGACCACATACATAGGTCTACAACAAAGAAGCAAAGGAAGAAGAATAAGAACATAATTGCTTTCATTGTTGACACGTTTCAAGTAACTATTTATAAGAGAGTGGTATCTAAATCTTTTATTATTATTATTATTTTGAATAGCTCTTTACAGAATTACAATGCGGGCCAAATCGATGCAAAGAGTATAGCTATCATATTGATTCTCATGACATGTCATAGGTAGCTAAACAATCGCCATTTTATTGTCACGAGAATTCTAGAGCAGACCAAAGACAGGGTGACAATCACACTGCCATTTCCGGATGGTGTGGCAGTCAAAGCACTTATCACTCTGCTACGAAGGTCGTCTTCACGTTGAACTTCTAGCAATGGACTTGGACTTGGATCTTCGATCTTCTAGCTTACAGAGGTTCAGCTCTAATGGCTATTCCTCTTACGTCTGTAGGAAACATTGTTGGAATGTGATTTTGTAATTGTTTTATGATCGGGCTAAATGTATGGCCCGGAGTGTTCCTCCGAAAGAGGGCGAGGGAGGATTTAGGGTTTATGATAAAGTCTTACATTATTGTCAAGGAATGCAAAACCAGTTAGAGTTTGGATTGTATTTATAAAAAAGTATGTTTCCGAGGGGAAGATAAGAGGAGCAATGCCTGGAATTTTCGATAACAGTATTACATTATTATCTCTTTATCACTTAAAAAAATATTAAAGTATATACAGATAACATAGAATTACTTAATTTTCATTTGTTTTGATAAAAAGAAAATACGAGTGTAACGCAAAATAAATAATTATTTAATTCCAGAAGATTCGTTTCATTAAAAGATTATTTTCTCACTTATATTAATTGTAATACTCATCTTAAACTCGTTAAGATAACCATAGATAAAAAATAACAATACAGTTTTGAAAATCCTCAAGATTATTTTTATCGTAAAACAACATTTTCAATAATCAGATAGAACAGATATCATAAATCATCCTCCATGCTGAATATACATATAATATTATTATCTTGATTAAGTAATAAAAAATGTTTTTAATAACCGATGCTCAATTCATCATAACATCTTAAGGGGTGAGAATGCAAGGTTATCGAAATATTACGTTGTTTTGTAAACATCATTTTTTCGCTCGATATGAGGAGATTTACGACTATCTTAATGTGAAAACATTTTACGTGACCTCAATTGTTGCAAACGAACTCACAAATCACACAAATTAGTACTAAAATTATAAGTTAATAAGTAATGATTTATTTAAGTAGAGTACGGAGTTGAGGAATACGGAGGAAAAAATGCCAAATCAATCAAATTTTAAAGTAGGGCAATAATCTCTTCTCAATCGTATTCCTCATGATTGATGGTCGTATCCATCCTGTAAACCATTGACCATGTCACGCCATATGCTCCTGTCACCCGTCAGTCTCCAGGCTGCAGCTAATAAGAGAACGCTCACACGGTGGTCAGAGGAAACGCTTTGAGGACTCCCTTAAAGGAAACCTACAAAAGACTAACATCGACTGTGATTGCTGGGAAAAGACTGCAGAAGACAGACCTAGGTGGTAAACAGCAGTACATAAAGGCACGCAAGACTTTGAACCACAGCGCAGAGACGACGTGGCAGAGAGGAGGAGGAGGGGAAAAGAGAGACGGTGATGGCTCCATTACAAGAGCCTTCCTCTGCCCCATATGGGGCAGAATTTGGGGTCCAGGATCGGGCTCATCAGTCACATGCCGACCCACAACCGTGAAGTAAGTCTTCCTCGGACACGAGGGACAGCCGATGAATGAGAGACCAGTGAGATCCCTGATTTGATCGGACCAGCGGCTCGGTGATCGTCCCTATGGTCGCCTTCCCTCCACTTTGCCCATGATGATGAGCTTTTCAAGGTTGTCCTGATCTCTCTGGTCTATGTGTCCAAAATATATCAGCACTCTCTGGGAGCACATCCGTGAGAGTCTTGCCTTGATATCCAGCTGGCCAATGATTGAATGGTTTGTTATTATTGCCGTCCAGGGTATACTCAGCATTTGATGCCAGCACCACATCTCGAAAGCATCAATTTTGGACCTCTCTGATTTTCGCATGGTCCAAGACTCAATATAGGGCAATAATAATTAAGAAGTAATATTTTACATAAAAAAACAACGTATTGGTATATAAATGTTTGTACCTCTCCATTGAAAATAATATAGTAATAATATAATTCTCTCTTTCATTCTCTCAGCTGATTGCCGGCCTTATACATAATTCGGATGCCCTGATTGATGTAGGTATATTTTTCCCTGATAATAACCTTCGTCAAAGACAGCACAAATTGTTTTATTTGCCACGCTGCATAACCAACCTGCCAATGATTATTCCTGTGGGTTGAGTAATCTTATTGCTTAATCGGGTCGCCTCGGAGGTCGACATATCTCGTAATAGTGTGAGTTGCCTCAGGGATGCAGTATCAATGTTATGATTTTTTTTATTTCTTACTCTTTGGTTTTATTTATGCTTCCCTTGTAAATTCTTATTATGTAGCTAATTGCAAACGATCAGGAATTATAATAATAATAATAAATTGGATAATTTATAAAGCGCCATTTTTATGAATTACTATATGTCTGTAATGTTTGTGTTTTTATTCAAATAAATGAAATAATCCGTTTCCAATTAAGGATTAATGTGGAAAAAAATATATCAATAAAAAATGTATCTTCATCGTTCGCCAAGCCATCTCCCGTTATTTGGGGTCGGCTCTCTTAATACGGTTTCGCCAAGTCTCACGATCCAGGGTCATCTGGCTGTCCAGTTCCAGCGCCTTCAGGTCGTTCCTAACTGTGGACATCCACGTTGCAAGAGGCCGACCCGGTCCCCTCCTTCCATATTCCAGTTGCAGGGCCCTGTGAACGACTTTTACATTGTCCCTCCTGCTCACATGGCCGTACCACCGAAGACGACGTTCCCTAGTATTTTCCGCTATAGGACCAACTACGTCAATTAAAAATGTATGATATAATTTATTTATTAAATGCATACTTTTGGATGTTAATAAATAACAACCATTCTTCACGCCTCCTACCCCTGCGTAAAGACAGATGAATGCCCACAATCATCTTTCCTAATATAACAATCTTCTTTTGAATCATACCACTTGTAATGTATTATAAGTATGTCGATTTTTAAAATGTAGGCAACACTTGAAATTTATAAAAAGTTATCACAGAAATGACGTTCCATAAATAATGATTTTATATCAAATACATCATATTATAATTATTAATATATTATAAGAGCAAGAATATAGCAGTAAATAAAAATTATGATACACAATCCCTGGGATTAGGAACCGGGTCGTGTCCAGGATAGAACCGAAGTCCTCTAGATCAGAAGCTAAGTGTCATGTACATGTAAAATAGAGGGGCTTTGAGAGGAAGCAAATACGTACTGTAAATAAATACTGAAATGAAGACACTATGAAAATAAAAGAAAGGTGGGGAAACGGCAAAAAGATGGACTGACGACAATACTAAACTCGTGAAAGAGTGCTCAGATCAGAGATACACGAACAACCATAGAAGAGGTAAACTAATATCCAGGAATGAAGAAAAACGACCTATTAAGAAAGTATTATGCAATGCACATACCTTTTATTATTATAATACTCTTGGATAATGCGGAAGGAATCTTGTCAAATCCATTCCAGAAAGGCGAGCCAGATGGATCGGCCATATGCGCCATAAGGGTCCTCTGCATGATATAATATAATGGAAGGTATGATACAGGGAACAAATCATAGAAGGAACCCTCGACAGATATATGTAAAACAGGTGTGCGAAGACATGAACTGCACCTCATATGATGAGTTTCAAATCAAATCAAATCAAAACCAATCAGTTTATTAACTCAAAACACATCACAAATAGCAAACTGTTTAAGGCATCTATTAAGTACAGGTAAAATTGTATAAAAATACAACATAATACCAGGAATGCATTAGAGATGGTTCGACACTAAGAAGACAATATACTTTCTAAAGTCAATAGTATTTGTCCCCCGAACGTACCTTCAATAATATGAAAGACGTCGATCTCCGAGGAGACCACGTTCAGCAGACTAATTGCTCATCCCACTGGTGTCACCAGAGGCAGATTGGTTCTGGTAGCCGGTAAGTAAAACAATCTGTGCTGTCGCTGTCGGAGAAATCTATCAGGGACAAAAAGACTAACACCTTCTAGCACGGCCGAGTTCTCGAAATATCCCCTGATTAATTTAAAGAAATGGGCAATGAAAGGCCCATCTGAAGCTGTAAAGAATTGGTTCCGAGCATACTCCCTCATGTGGAGATACCTCAGAATTTTTTTCTGAACCCTCTCCAGCATAACGGAATATCTCGCCTCGTGAGGTCTCCATATAACAGAACCAATTTCGAGTCTGCTCCGAACCAACGCGTTGTATAGGACTCTGAGCACATTGGGATCTCTGAAAACTCTTCCGGTCCGAATGATGAAGCCCAACATCATCAGTGCAATGTCACAAATCCTCTCGATATGTGCACGAAAAGTCAGCCTACTCTCATAGATGATTCCGAGATCCTTCATCGTAAATACATGTGTTAGTTTCTGGTTGTTTATTGTGTATCTATGATACACAATGAACAACCAACTGCAGAATACCAAGCGCAGGAAGGAAGACGAGACTGAAGACTTTGCTGCAAACCAATTCCTAGTATTAAAAATGCGAAGAAGAATACGGGTAAGTATGGAATGTGTTAAAAAAATATAACAGATTACTACGAAAATATATAAATACTTGTTTGCAATGGGTGAAATATTCACGGAAGTAAGAATTTTTAACCAATCTTTTTCTTACACAAATTAAAAATTTCACAATGAACAGTTTTCTACACTACTGTCATACAACCATAATCAGAACCAATTTCAAAATAATCCAAAAACGCTTTTGGACACGCGCATTGCGTGCATTTCGAATTTTTCGAATTACTTTCGGAGAGAATCTAAGTATTCCTCTCGCGCTTTCCTGTATTCGACATATTCTCGTACCCTTTCTTGATGAGATGCGATTTTTTGCCTATTTATATTATGATAGATATAAAAGAATAATTATTAAATTATCAGAAAGATAAACGCAAAGAAAAAATACATTGTTTTTAATAAATGATATCTGCTTATTTTTTTCAGCAATATGCCTCGTTTGATGACAAATAAACAATCATTATATTCTTATTCTACAGCCCAATACAGCAGCTTAACATAAATCTTGAATATGTTATTTATACAAACCTTCTTTAGTGGTTATCTGAATACTATTAGACAGCTGGGTATCAAGTCAAGACTCTAGCGGATGTGTTCTCAGACAGTGTTGAAATATTTTGGACACATAGCCGTAACCTTGAAAAGCTCATTATCATGGGCAAAATGGAGGGAAAGGGATTACAAGGATGACATCCGAGCCGCTGGTCTAATCAAATCAGGGAGACAAAGAAATGTGCGTAACCGAAGAGAATATTGCTGCTGTAGCGTCGTAGCGAAGAGGCCTACGTCCAGAAGTGGACGGCAAAACAGGCTGAAGAAGAAAAAGAAGAATAAAATATATTGCAAAAAAATGCGAAGGTTTTTTTAAATGAATTCATAATAAGAAATTTAAAAAAAAATTGGTTTGATTAAACTACACTGTATTTTGTTCGTCCGTATCCGCGTGCTCTCCGGAAGACGGTCGACATTGAAGAGCGGGAATTATGGTATAATCGACCTACTAGCCAACGCCGATTATTGTCACCGCGGACGCGACCTTGAAACGTGCACAGGCGCGTGCTTAGTTTATTCAAATCGTAATGCCGCCTCAATTATTTTTTTCACAAGTATTCTAAATTTAAAAATACTTACGTCAGCTTAGAATACTTCAACATACGAGTTAGAACAATGGTCGCCACGCATAATAGGTACAAAATATTTAATAATAGATTTATTTTGCCTTTTTCACCGAGAACAGAATTCCTCGAATTAAATTCATATATTTATTGTTTCATGAACAATAATGCATCACTCCATATTAAATAAGTAATTGGAATGAAAACGCCAGTTTTCTAGAATTTTTATTATATTTTATGGGAATGAGATGTTTCGCACTTCTATGGCATTATCAAATGATTTGATAATGCCTTAGAAGGGCGAAACATGTCATTCCCATAAAATATAAAAGAACTTCTCAAAAACTGACGCTTTCATTCGTATTAGATTTATATTATGTAGGTGTTTATAAAGTTGATGCCCGGTTTCAGGACACTCAATTCGCATAAATAAGTGGTATCATACACTATTTTCTATAATAATAAATAATAATATTGTCTAATATTATAAAAGAATAGAATTCGACTATAAATTAAACTGATATATAAATGTACAGAAATAATTTAAATTACAAATAAAAATAAAATAGTATTTTTTCCTTTTTTGTACATTAACTAACCATCACGCCGTCTTCCGAAGGGGTAGGCAGGAAAAATGGACCGCTGCACTGTTTTTTCCTAACATAGTTCTCTCGATTCTTTAACATTCATACATCGTGTCATGCACACACATCTTTTTCTCCGACCTCTTACGTGGCCGACATTCAATATTTTTTGTCCTACGACATTATACAGAGTTACTGATTATGGTGATTTTATAAAACTAACTAACTAACTAACCATCACGCCGTCTCCCCGAAGGGGTAGGCAGAAAGAATGGATCGCCACACTTTTCTTTCTTGACATATTTTTCTCGCTTCCTCAACGCGCGTCGATTTTTTGTGATTTTTTACACTTTGTTAATTATATAATTTTAGGTTAAAACTATATTACTAGGACATCTTGGTTTCTAGCGCGCTTATTTATGAATAATAATTTAAAATATGTAAATATATGTTTAAATAATATGTTTTTTTATAACTTTTAACCGAAATTACAACTAAATCTGAAACAATAAATATATATTATATTTGTAAATGTTATTGATAAGAATGAGGTAACATAATTGTCAGTGGAATTGTGAAAGTGATTTCAATATTAGATTAACATAGCAACATCAAATAAATATTTCAAAATTTATTGCAATAAAAACACGAACGAGTCGAATCGAATGTATACTATAAAAAATCTATGGGCCGCCACTGTCAATATAATATATTAAAAGTTATATAAAGAATAATAATACAACAATTGATCTTAATACAAAGTAATTCTTTTAAAATCTTCTTTGAATTCGTGTTACATTTTAATCATTCTTGTCTATCTGATTTATGATCGTACCACTGATAAACTATTCTTCAGCTTAGAATAACATTTCTAGAAGGGATTATTGAAGATATCTGTAATAATCTCTGGCGTCATAGTATTTAATACAGAATTCTCACGAGTTCCAATCAGTGCTGTTTCGTACTGTGATAAGTTAACTACAAGTAAGTATTGCACCATTTTATCACAGTTGTAGAAATTTGTAATAGTAGTAATGTTTAAGAGTAAATATAGATTAGTTGTTATTCTCTGTGACTCACGTTTAGTTTTGATAAATGATTATTTACTTCACACGTCTATTAAATAAACATATTTTAATAAATTGATTATAGAACTTATTGTTTCTTTAATAATGACGATAATTTAAAATACTGTTATAATATCCCAATTTATTTTTATTCACTGAGAGTGTCGCGACAGCTGTTACAGTTTATTGTAACGGTGTTACAGTTTATTGTAACATCTGATGATGCCAACATCGGTTGGCAAAACAGCTGTCAGTCATAATGTTGAAGTATCATAGTGTTTCGGCCAAAACAATGGACTATTTAATATGCATTTAGTTTTATCCCACTTAAATTTTATTTTCAAACAGTTTCGTCAGCTCGCTGCCATGATAACTAATTAAAGATAACTAACTAACTTACTAACTAACCATCACGCCATTTCCCCGGAGGGGTAGGCAGAGAGGATGGATCGCCACAATGGCCTGTCCTGGCATGCCTCTCGGGCTTCCTCTACATTCATACATCGTACCATGCACGCACGTCGATTATTCCGACTTCGAATGTGGCCGCCTTTTAGTAATTGATTAATTTGGTCATGCCATGTTTTCCTCGGTCGTCCTCGGCTTCTTTTTCCACTCACGCTGCTTGTGTACAAGTTTTTAACCATTCTACTCTCATCCATTCGTTCCATATGTCCAAACCATCTCAGGGATCCTTTTTTAATTTTATCTATGATGCAGTCATCTGCCTTACATTCTTTCTTATTGCATCGTTCGGTATTCTATCATACAACGTTTTCACGCACTTTCTTCTTAGTGATCTCATTTCTACGGCGTTTATCCTATACACTGTTATAAAATCACAATTTCTTTTTATTCACTGAGAGTGTCGCGACAGCAGGTGTTACATTTTATTGTAACACCTGATGATGCCCACATTCTGCAACACCTGATGATGCACTCATTCTTTCACGTGTCCAAACCATATTAACGACCCTTTCTTTTTTGTTTATAACACTTTCATTCGCACCTCATTCACTTCTTTTATTTGCATTTGACACTCATGTATAGATTTACCACACATTCGTCTTAGAGATCTCATTTCTACTGCATTTATTCTACTTTTATCCTTCTTTTGCCAGTTCCATACTTCACTTCCATACACAAGAACACCTTATTCAAAACAGTATTTTGATTATTTATGAATTTTTTAAGACCATTCGTGTTGATACCAGTTTTTTTCTTGATTAAAAATGGAACATATCACTTAAATGAAATATTTTTTTAAATCGGTAAAATGAACGTTTTCTTCAATATGAACTACTTGATATGGAGTTTTCATCATTGTTCAATGATAAATAAATATATTTTTTTAAACAAAAAACTGTTTCCTTTGCAGAGTCAAACATGAGGTTTGTTACAACGTTTTTGTTTTTGGCCGTTTGCGGGTCTGCCTTAGCGCAGCACAAAAACATTAACTATGCATCTGGAAGGTCTGTCATGGTTCACCTCTTCGAGTGGAAGTGGGGCGACATCGCAGACGAGTGCGAAAAATTCCTTGGACCTATGGGATTCGGCGGAGTCCAGGTAAAGCAAAAAAAAAGTTTAAGCAAATCTTGAAGTACCTCAAGGTCTTAAAATGGGACCATTACGTATAACTCGTTTCCGTGTCAATGGAGTTCTGGTCCCAACCCGTATGTATGGAAGCGAAGCATGGAACTGGCAGAATAAAGATGAAAGCAGAATAAATGCGGTAGAGATGAGGTCCCTAAGACGTATGTGTGGTAGAACGATATACGACAGAATCTCAAATGCTGATATTAGAAAGAAATGTAGAGCGAAAGAAGTCATTATGAACAAAATTATGAAAGGATCGCTGCGTTGGTTTGAACATATGGAGCGCATGGGTGAAGAAAGAATGGTTAAATAAGTATACGTTAATGATGTAAATGGAGTACGGAGTCGAGGTAAACCGAGGAAAATATGGTATAACCAAATTAATCAAATTTTAAAGGATGGTCACGACAGAAGCCGGAAGAATCGAGGTGCGTGTATGACTCGCTAAAGGAAGCTAGCTAGAGTGGTATTTCAGGATAGAGTTGTGGGGCGGACCATTCTCTCTGCCTACCCCTGCGGTGAAACGGCGTGATGGTTTGTTGTTGTTCCGTATACCTTTATTATCAAGCGGAGTTTTTTTTGTTTTAAAAGTAATGTTTCAATAACCAACTAACCATCACATCGTCTCCGCGAAGAAGGAGATAGGTATACTGGACCACCACACTGTTCTTTTCTAACATGCATGCATTTATCATGCATGCACGTCAATATCTCGGTTTCCTCACGTATTCGACTTTTAATATTTCACAATATTTCTTCTTCTTCTTCTTCTACCTTATTGTAGATCTATGTGGTCTGTTCTCCAGAGTGTTGCTCCTCCTGTGAGGTAGATTCCCAGCTGTCCTTCCATATTTTAGGAGGTCTTCCACTAGGACGAGTCCCATGCCTAAATGTTTTATCGTTTGTAATGTCTCATTTGTAAATGTATAAATAAATAAATAAATGAGCTTGATTGTGCAATGCAATATAGGGGAGTCTGGTGGTGTCCATTCTTTTAACATGACCGTACCAGTCCCTTCTTGGGTGTTTGCTCCATCTTATAATATCCTCAACCTCACATATCTCTTATTCTGGGGTTCCTCACACGATCCCTCAGTGTCTTGCCTGATATCGTCCTCAGTGCCTTCATTTCGGAACGTTTAAACTTAAAACTTTTTTAACACAAAGTTTAAACTTTTTTTCACAATATTTAATAATGTGTTTTCCAATTGCATTTTATGAATTACATTTTGGTTTTGGTAGCACAATTTATATTTCTAATCAAACATTTGTGGAATCAATTGTGGTTAGTTATTTTTAACTATTTATGATCGAAACTGAATTCCGTACCTAAATCATTCCATATTTTTTTGTATAATCATTCTGCCTTATACCCTCTGATCAACTGCTCAAACCGTAAAGGCCGATATAGAATATTCGTTTTTACCCTGATGTATACATTTGATTTAGTTAATATTTAATTAAATATATTTTTTTCATTAAATTAGACTTCACCTCCAAGCGAGAATTTGAGGATTGGCAACAGACCATGGTGGGAAAGATACCAACCCATCTCATACAACTTGGTTACCAGGTCAGGAGACGAGGCAGCCTTCCGTAACATGGTTGACAGGTGCAACAAAGCTGGTGTGAGGTAATATTACAATTATGAATGATTTTTGTTTTTGTTTGTGCATAGTTAATTTTTTTATCACTCAAAATTTTATCATATTCTGTTTTGTTTTCTTCAGGATTTATCCTGATGTGGTCTTCAATCATATGACTGGAGGTGGTGGAGGTACTGGAACCGGTGGATCCCAGACCAGTTCTGGAAGCAGGAACTACCCAGCAGTCCCATATGGAACAAATGATTTCAACTCCCCGATCTGCACCATCAACAATTACAACAATCCCACTGAGGTACAACCTACAAATATTTGCAAAAAGAATGTTTGATTTAAATGAATTATTTTTAATACGTGTGGTACCTTTTGTCAATCATAATATAAATAAGCAAAAACCCGCATGTCATCAAAAAGGGTTCGAGAATATATTGAATACAAGAGAGCGAAAGGGGAATACTTCGATTCTCTCCGATAGTAATTCAAAATGCACACGATGCGCTTACCCGAGATCTTTTCTGATTTTTTTTTTAATTATTTCCGATTATTGTGGTATGACCTTAACCTTTCCCTTACGGAGTTAAAATAAAAACGCGAGTTCCGGTATTGGGTAGTCAGTACACGATCAAAAATTAGCGATTTTAAAACGGAAAAATAAAAACATTCATAGCTAATCCCCTTAATTAATTATAATTGAAGTCAAAAATTACAATAATTGAGATTTATTTGTTGAAAACATTAAAAAAAACATCTGGCAACGCTCACAGAACGGGCATAGATCCACTCTGGTTGCAAGGCCGAGAGCTACTGCCGGCGGCAGTGAGAAGATAGAGCTCCTCGCGCTTCCACGACGAAGTATGCAAGAGTGAGATGCGAATATAGTGTCGCGCACTCACAGCGCTGTTTATACGCGAATTTGTTTCCGATGTTCACCAAATACCTCCGATGTACCCGATAACATCTGATTATTATTAATATTATTTTTTAAATCAATGCGTAAATATACGAGGGAGGAATACCTAAAATCTTAACCTTGTATTTATTATATTTATAGAGATATTTATGGTTATTAGAAGCAACGTGTGATACCCAACATAGGGAAGGGGGGGTTAAACAAACAAACAAACCATGAAACTTCATGTATAATTTGGTTTACTTCCGTGAATTATTCCTGGATACAGATAGTAAGAATTAATGGCGTAACCATTAAGATGACAGCTAGCTGCCGAAACCGATCGAAGACAAACACATTACTTGATTTTAACATACATTTTCATAGATGCATTTTTTTTCTCAATATTTTCGGTGGTTGTTTATCTAATTCATTCAATTAGCTTGGAAAAGGTGTCAAATGCATGAAATCACTATTCGAAAAGAAATCAATTGTTTTATTGTATTTTAGGTCCGGAATTGCGAACTTGTAGGACTACATGATCTGAACCAGGGAACCGAATATGTCAGAGGAAAGATTGTTGATTTCTTGAACAAGATGATTGATATCGGAGTGGCTGGATTCAGGTAAAATATTAATATCCATTTTCGTACTGACTCTAATCTTCCTTCAATATTTTATTATATCGGTACAATTAACTAGAAACATTCCACCTGCCCTGAACGTATTCTATTTATAAAAATGTTAGAACCTCCTTAATAGTGTTTGCCAGTTTAGGAAAACTATAAAGCTAACCAAATGATTGCATTTCATTCGAAATATTATGTGACGTATTCACGTTTTGAAAGTCTTAAAGTTTTCAATTATTTTCATATGTTAAAAGAATGTTACTTCCTTTATGTAAAGTATACATATAACCAAGTCCAAGATATTTCAAATATTTATAAGCGAGTTATAATTTAATGAAAAATGTTTTTGTTTATGAGTAATTCTCATCGTCTTTATATCAGAAAAAAAACTTCTTTTTTGAATTATGGAAATAAATCGACTTAATTAAGAACCCAAATATTATTTCCTCTTTTTTTTTACACTTAGTTTATACAACACTTACATTCAAAAAAATTAAATTACATAGACATGTTTCGGACAACCAGTCCTTCTTCAGTGATACATATTATAAAGATACATACAGATTTAAAATATTATAAAATTGTTTACATGATCTGACAGATGTTAGGTTATGTTATGTTATGCTGTGTTATGTTTGTTATGTTATGTTATGTTACATCTATCAGATCATGTAAACAATTTTATAATATTTTTAATCTGTATGTATCTTTATAATATAAATCACTGAAGAAGGACTGGTTGTTCGAAACATGTCTAAAAAAATTAAAAGAGAAATAAAGCAATTACAACACAATTTATGGCGAATATAGAAGAAAAACCTAAATATTTATTGAGGTTCTTGGTTTTAGGGTTGATGCTGCCAAGCACATGTGGCCTGCAGATTTGAAAATCATCTACGATAGACTGAATAAACTCAACACTGCCTATTTCCCAAGTGGTTCAAGTGCATACATTGTTCAGGAAGTTATCGACCTTGGTGGAGAAGCTATTTCCAAGGCCGAATACACTCCTTTGGCTGCTGTCACGGAATTCAGGGTAATGAAACAATTAATATTCAGATAAGAAAAGTATAACTGATGTTATTTTTGTACTGACGTATATTCATGAATTAAAACACTGTTTTTTCCACTTTCTGAAGTGGAAAAAACAGTGCTTTAATTCATAAAAATTTGCCATTATGGAATTCTACAGTGACTGCTGTTACGGAATTCAGGGTAATGATATAATTAATTTTCAGATAAGACAAGTATTACTAATGTTATGTTTGTACTGACGATTTTTTATCAAATCAAATCAAATCAGTTTATTTTCTCAAAAGATATTACAAACAACAATTACAAGTTTAGGGCATCTATTGAGAACATTTAAAACATAAAAAATATAATACCAGGAACGCATGAGAGATGGTTCGACATTAGGAATACAAGATACTCTCCAAAGTCAAGAGTATCTGTCTTCTGAACGTACTTTCACGAATATGAAAGACGTCGATCTTTATGAATTAAAACACTGTTTTTCCACTTTCGAAAGTGGTAAAAACAATGTTTTAATTCATAAAAAGTCGTCATTATGGAATCCCACAGTGTTAACGTCTAAAGTTTTCTAAAATTATGTTTGTACTCTTAATTAATCGAAGTATTTGTTTCCCTAACAGTTCAGTGCTGAAATTGGTAACTCCTTCAGAGGCAATAACGCCTTGAAATGGTTCGTGAACTGGGGTACAGCCTGGGGACTCGTAGCTCAAGGAGATGGTCTGACCTTCGTTGATAATCACGACAACCAGAGAGGACACGGAGCTGGTGGGGCCAGCATCCTCACATACAAACAGGCCAAACAGTACAAGGTTAGCTATATTCCAAGCCACTACTTGTATACTCTTATCATTCATGATCATATTTAGCCATACAACCTTTGGTGGGTCTTAGCTTCCTCCAAGAAACGGATTCATTTTGCCCTGTTTCTGGCCGACCCCCACTTGTCTTGTTTCCCCAAAGCCTGACAGTTTCCCACGATACAATCCAACCATCGCAGTCTGGACCTGCCGACACTCTTTCGCTTTACTGAATTGTTAAACACACTATTTTAATGGACTTCAAATCCCCAATGCAGTGCAAATGACTTAGCCAGCCTAACCTATTAATTTCCATAAACTTGACTACGCTTATGTCCCGGTATAGACGATAGAGCTTTGTCTTGAATCTTTTTATCCATGTCCAACAATCCTTTATGGTTACGAGGATTCTGCGGAGAATTTTCCTTTCGAAGCAGTATAGTTTCTCCCAGTTTATTATGCTCTTATAATTGTAATGAATTTTTAATGATGTTGAATTTTAATGTTTTCCAGGGTGCTACTGCCTTCCATCTTGCTCATCCGTACGGAGAACCTCGCATTATGAGCAGCTTTTCTTTCACAGACACAGATCAAGGTCCACCCCAAGACTCAAGCGGAAATATCATTTCTCCTTCAATCAATGCTGTAAGTTTTTGAAGAAGAATCTTGCAACAAAATAATGGATAAATCTTACAGTTTAAAAATATGAGTTTAAAACTAATGGAAATGTTGTACAGTTTGTTTATAAAAAAATGCATATTAATGTTTTCTTCCAGTTTGAAACATGATTTAACATTTTTAATCATGCAACAAAAATGGGTCAAAAACTAATTCAATCGTTTCTTCTACATTCGCCAACACAACAAGTAAATATAATATGTTGTGGATTTACACTTTAATATATTTTTTAAAACATTGTATGTTCGCAACATATTATTGAAATTTTGGGCCACAGACGCCCTTATTCAGTGTCATGCAGTTTAACGCCAAAATTTAACGGTTTTTAAAAATGTAACTGATTTTGAGATTAAACTTGTGTATATAAGAGGTGTCACGTCATCAGAATGCCTAAGACAAGACTCCCAAGGAAGATTATGTACTATCAGCTTACCCAAGGGAAACGTTCACACGGTGGTCAGAGGAAACGCTTCAAGGACTCCCTTAAAGGAAACCTTCAAAAGACTAGCATCGACTGTGATTGCTGGGAAAAGACTGCAGAAGACAGATATAGGTGGAGAACAACAGTACATAAAGGCACGCTAGACTTTGAAGTACAGCGCAGAGATGACGTCGCAAAGAGGAGGAGAAGGAGAAAGGAGAGACCACTGGGAGACGGTGACGGCTCCATTACAAGCGCCTTCCCCTGCCCCAGATGCCCCAGAATGTGTGGGTCCAGGATCGGGCTCTTCAGTTACATGCGGACCCACTACCGTGAAGGACAGTCTTCCTCAGACGCGAGTGACAGCCGATAATATATGATATATAGTGTATATGTAGGATGGTTTGAGATCGCAAATTTCGCATTAAATTAGAGCATACGTGTTTTATAAATAACAAGATTTCACGATGTCATTTCAGCAAACTAAATTCACCTCTTTAAAATAGCTTTTCGCTGATGAATGGATATAAAAATAATCGTGTGAATTAATTGAATCGAATTTTAATGCAATAAAGGTCCAACATTGAATGAAAATTAGTTAAAACTCGAAAAAAAAATCCAATGACAAACGGCATAACCTATCGCAATGTGCACTTAAGCAAATTGAACTCGCCTCTTTAAAATCACTTTTCGCTGATGAATTTAAAATATCGTTAGAAGGGAATTAATCGAATGGAATTCAAATGCAATAACGGTCGAAAACTGAATGAAACTTGGTAAAAACTGGAAAAAATGTTGTTTGATCTCGGCGCTCGTACCTCAATGACACACAACGTAAGGATTGCGCATTGCGCATGCGTAAAAGAACACAACACCATCTACTGTCGTTCCCGAATCTAATATATATCGCCATGTTGATTTTCAGCCGTTCAATACAAAATATGAAAATATAAAATACGTCGAAATTATTATTATCGAGATTTTTTCCCGATGTTTTAATAGTTAATCTGTTATCCGGGACGGAGACAAATTCAGCAAACCAAAGATCATCAAAATTGGTTCAGCCGTTCTCGAGTTATAAATGGTGTAACTAACACAACTTTGTTTTATTTATATAGATATGATGTGAATTCACTTACGTGTGGTTTTGCAGGATGGAACTTGCGGAAGTGGTTGGGTGTGCGAGCACAGGTGGAGGCAGATGTATAATATGGTCGGCTTCAGGAACGCAGTCTCAGGAACTGCGCTGAATGACTGGTGGGACAATGGAAGCAACCAGATCTCCTTCTGCCGAGGCGCCAAGGGCTTCGTTGCTTTCAACAACGACGCGTATGCGTTGAACCAGAGTCTCCAGGTAGGACTTGCGATACCTTAAAAATGCAATATTTAACTCTTTAACACATTAACTACCAAAAACCGACTAGTCGACATTTTGCTGCCAACCCTAGACGAACAAACACCGATTTATCTGTTTTTCTACCTACTACGTACTAGAATAAATTCTCACAATTACGTAAATAACAATGTCGATTTCAAATTTGAACTTTATTTAAAATCGATATTTATTACGAACTAAAAATGTTAACTTTAAATTTAAAAAATCTTTGGTATTATAAATAATCGCAGTTCACAATAGTGTTTCTGTAGTTACCCTTATGTGTAAAAGTAAAGCATAAAACTAGCAAAAGAAGAATGAAAGTAGAAAAAAATGCAAACGAAATGAGTTCTGTTGTTATTTGAAATTTCATGGTAGAAGTTCATTGTTGGTCGATTCAATGTTCATTCATCTTCGATCGGTTTCGGCAGCTGCCATCTTCTGGTGGGTGGATTGTAACATGGCAACGAGCTACCGAAACCGGTCGAAGACACAAACATTTGCGAATTTTAACTAAATACACATTGGAAAAAGATTTTTTACAATTTAATTTTATTTTTTAAATGAGATCTCTTAGACGAATGTGTGATAATTATTATATTATAGCGTGTCAAATGCATATATAGGAATCGAATGCAGTAATGATTTGTATTATTCTCAATGATGGATGACCTTCGTGGCCGAGTGGTAAGTGCATTGACTGCCACCCCGAAGGTTCCGGGTTCGATTCCCGGCGAGGGCAGTGTGATTGTCACACTGTCTTTGGTCTGGTGTAGAATTCACGTGACAATAAAATGGCGAGAGATTAGCTACCTATCACATGTCACGAGAATCACTATGATAGCTATTATACCCTTTACATCGATTTGGCTCATGCTGTCATGATGTAAAGAGCGATTCAACAAAATAATGATAATGATAATGATGTAATAATCTCTATTATCCTTGTATAATTTTCAATGATCCCTGTATCATTATCAATGATCCTTGTATTATTCTCAACGATGGATGTAATAATCTCTATGATCCTTGTATTATTTTGTTTATAACACTATAGTTAAATATCGAGCCTCTGTAATATCATAAAATTTTCAGAAAATGTATGCTTACCACAACGTTGATTGTTCGAAA
Organism: Lepidostoma basale; assembly: GCA_022606425.2. Classification (NCBI taxonomy): domain Eukaryota; kingdom Metazoa; phylum Arthropoda; class Insecta; order Trichoptera; family Lepidostomatidae; genus Lepidostoma; species Lepidostoma basale. The sequence continues at coordinate 76,662 of JAHDVF020001348.1, forward strand.
TAGAAATTTCCATCATTGTTCTTTGAACAAATAATTATTATTAACCAACTGTTTTGTTCCAGACTTGTTTGCCGGCTGGAACATACTGTGACGTCATCACTGGTTCCAAATCCGGGTCCTCTTGCACCGGCAAAAGCGTCACTGTAGGATCTGACGGTAAAGCCCAGATCAGCATCAGCAATAGTGAAGATGATATAGTACTCGCCATCCATGTTGGCTCAACGGTAACTACCCTAAAATATTAATTTGTCATTTTTTAAATCAAGCACTCATCAGAAGTTTTGCATGAGTTTAAAGGTATTTCGTTTCGCTAACCAAGGTTAGCATCGTTTCGCTAACCAAGGTTAGCATCATCAGGTATTACAGTCAACTTGATTAATGATTACTGATAACGCTAACATTTGATAGCGAAACAGCGGTAATTTCATAGAAATCAAATCAATTGTGAATAAAACAGTATTTCAATTAAACAGTTAATAATAAAATAAAACAATGTTTTTTAACTACTTCCACTTTTGTCTTTATTTCGACAGCGACCGGTTTCGCCAGGCTCGCTGGCATCGACAGACTGGATGCCAGTGAGCCTGGCGAAACCGATTGCTGTCGAAATAAAGACAAAAGTGGAAGTAGTTAAAAAAAACATCGTTTTATTTAATTATTATTTAAAATGAACTTCCATCAAGAGATTTCAGTAAAATCATTTGATTATCTTAAAAACAGTTAATAATGTTGAAATATCAAAGTGTTTCCGCCAAAACAATTTATTATCTTATTAATAATAATTTATATCGCTGGATATATTATAAAATCAAGGCTTGCAACTATGCCGGAAGCGTTGTTATTGATGTCAGATGTGTTTATATATTTATATGTACAGATTTTAACATTGTCTTTGTATATTTCAGTCCAAGCTGTAAGATGGGGATACAATTAAAAATGCCATATTCAATCTCTTGAGAAGAGAAAACCTAATGTATTACTATTTGGTATCAGTGAAACTGCGACGTTATCATCAGAACAAGTTGTCTATAGCTGTAATACTTAAATGTGATATTTAGTTCCTCGTGAAAAAGTGTCAATTATTATATTTTGAAGAATAAAGTATTATCCATGGAACGAACGTGTCGTGTTTTCTTTTTATATACTACTCCTCCTAAATCCTAAACGTAGACCTTTGTCTATGACTTGAAATCATTCATTTTATCAACATGTTTCATTTAACCACAACATATAGTTAAAATTATAAGTAAATTGTCCTCGTTAGGGAAAATAATGAAATATAAAATAAAGTAAAGAAATCCTTTATTTTATACATAATAAGTACATCGTGGCCGAGTGGAACTTGCATTGACTGCCACCCCGAAGGTTCCGGGTTCGATTCCCGGCGGGGGCAGTGTGATTGTCACATTGTCTTTGGTCTGTTGCAGAATTCACGTGACAACAAAATGGCGATAGATTAGCTACCTATCACATGTCACGAGAATCACTATGATAGCTATAATAATACCCTTTACATCGATTTGGCTAATGCTGTCATGATGTAAAGAGCGATTCAACAAAATAATAATAATTATGAAGTTCTAGTGCTAACCCTAATGTATGGAAGTTAAGCTTGGAGCTGACAAGAAAAGGATGAATTTATGATAAATGCTGTAGAAATGAGATCACTGAGAAGAATGTGAGGGAAACGACATAAGAAAAGAATACCGAACGACGAAATAAGCAAGAAATGTAAGGCAGATGATTGCATCAAAAGTAAAATTAAAAAAGAATATTTGAGATTGTTTGGACATATGGAATGAATGATCGAGAGCAGAATGGTTAAAGTATTGTATACAAGCAGTGTGAGTGGAAAGAGAAGCCGAGGAAGACCAAGAAAAGCACGGCACGGCATCAAATTATAATACAAATTTAAAAAAACACTTGTAAATTTTTATTATTATTTGTACTTTATTTATGTCGGCAATTAAAATAACCGCATAGTAGTGCAAAATAAAGTACAGTGTTTTTATTTTATTTTAAATAGAAATAATAAAAAAATATTTAATTTCTAACCACAAAGTGAATGCTTAAAACATTTGTTTCACTGCAAAGTGAAATTTTAAAACATGTGTTGTCTAGTAGTTTTATTATATTTTTTAAACATCTCACAACACTTGCATTCGTTAATTCCTTAGTAAGACGAAATATGTCATACCTATTAAATATACTAAAACTTCTATAAAACAGAAATGCATATTGTCATTTCTTCCAATTCGGAGCCTGACGTGCTAAGCGAAACCAAATTCACCGTGTGATATTTCTTACCCATTTTGTTGCACCATAAAAACAATAAATTACCCACGACGATGAATACACATGTATATAAGTCTTTTTTAAACATTTCACTTCCAAAAAGTACTAAAAAATGACCAAAATACATAATAATTCAATGAGAAATTTCAAATAATATGTCTACTTACTAATTATCAGCTTTCTATCGTCCACTGCTGAACGTGGACCTCTTCCAAAGCACGCCTTTGCCACCTATCCATTGTCACTTTCATCCATACACATCAGCCACAGGAATCCTTACAATATTGTCGATCCAGAAAGAATTCTACAAAATGACATTTGATTGTATTTCACAGCACTCGAATTCACTTTTCGCAGGCGTCTTGCTGTATTACACAACCTTTTTCTATGCACAAATCAAAACAGTTTAAAATGCGTGTTTCGTAAAAGGTTGTGCCATAACATAACAGAAACGGAAAAAAGTGAAACGAAATGTTGAGCAAATAGATAGTTTTGTTTTATTTACTCAAATGTGAATCCACAACACTGAGTGAATACAAAGATAGAAGAGATTTCAAATGACAGCTGGCTATCGCCGCCATATTATTTCGCACTCAAGAAACCATGTAATAGAAACCAAGTTACCGATTTTTTCAGGTTCATACATGTATAATCTATGCGGTATCCTTCAAGAATTAATTGTAAGTTTTTATTTGTTTTGTAATGGTAACAATATTTGTTTTATGTAACTAAATGTATTGGATAACATGTAATAAATTAACATTATTTTAAATAGTCACTATTCAAACAAAAAAAAATTATCAATGTAAGCAACATGTGAAGTAGTTTTAGTTTCAAATATTGTGTATGAAATCGAAACATAGAACTGGCAAAGAAAACGATATAAGACCGAATTTCAAATGCTAATATTAGAAAGTAATGTAGAGCGGAAGAAATTATTATGAACAAATAGTCAATTGTTTTGTCCGAAACACTAAGATACCTTAACATTTTAAACTGTTAAATTAAATAACATTGTTTTTTGTATCACAATTGTATTTTATTTTACGCGACAGCTGTTTCATCAACCAATGTTGACATCATCAGGTGTTACAATAATATATCAAATGTCAAATTTTCGTGATTTTTCGAATCTTTATGTGTATTTGTGCCTATGTCAATTTGAATAATTTCTTGCTATAATTTTGAAGTTCTTGCTGGAGTTGAGTTAGGTACCTAAATATTTTAATTAAAAGAACGGTTAGTTACTATTTATAGGAGAAAATAATAAAGGTGGGAAATATAATAATAAAATAATAATAATAAAACAGTAATAAGAAGGAACAATTACACATAGTATAGAGTCAAAAACGATGAAACATAATACATTAAAAAAGTAGATTACATTAATTGGAAAGGTGACAAAAGTTGAAGGTAGTATTATTATTGTTTAGCTAGATTGTACAGGGGAAAATTTTTAATGTACTATATACTAATGGGAAATAAGAAGGAATTTGGTTATTTATAACATTTAGTTTACACTTTTTGGCCTTTAAAATTTCTAAATTTTCTAATTTCTCTAATTTTTTATGATTATTTGTTTTATGTTAAAATTTTGTGTTTTTGGTCTCTGACATAAAAAATTGACATTTGATATATTATTGTAACACCTGATGATGTCAACATCATTTGATGAAACAGCTGTCGCGTAAAATAAAATACAATTGTGATACAAAAAACAATGTTATTTAATTTAACAGTTTATTATGAACAAAATTATGAAAAGGTCACTGCGTTGGTTTGTACACATGGAACGCATGCATGAAGAAAAAATGGTTAAGAAAATATACTACAACAATGTGAATGGAATACGAAGTTAAAAATGACCGAGGGTAAGATGCCATGATAAAAAAAAACAAATTTTAGATGTCGGCCATGCAGAGGAAGCTAGATACGTGTGTCAGGATAGAGTGGTGTGGCGGTCCATTCTCTCTGCCTACCCTTCCGGTGATAAGTAATGGTTTGTTGTTGTTCAAATATGCAATTTTGAAAATACTGATAGTATAATGAATATCCTGACAGGCAAATCTACGATTATATAACACGAAATGTTATTTTTATATTATCAACTTGTTATCGAAGATTTTGCATCAAAAAAACAATGAACTGTTTTAAATCATTTATATTTAAATCCATTTGTTTTTCCAATGTAACGATAAATGTGAAACAAATAGATATAATTGTTTAGTATTCTTGAATAATATAAAATATGTTATCAGATTATCTAATAATCGATATAGTAAGTGCATTATCTTTATTTAAGTACATTTATAATAAATCATTTATTGATTTAAATTATTATGATATCGATTAAAATGGCATATTATATATCAAGGCTTTTTAATTGCATAATTGCAGTAGAAACGAGATGCGTGGAAAATCGGTGTATGATAGAATGTTGAAGAAAATATAACATTTAAATGAAGAGCGCATGAAAGTGTTATGAACAAAATAATTAGATAAACAAAATTATGCTGCATGACACGATTTATGAATGTTGAGAAATCGAGAGAAGTAGAGAGAACAGTGTGAAACAGCAAGAAGCTATTGCTTAAACACTACCTCATAAAAAATACAAGTTGGCAGTCCGCTTCTCATGAAGGAACTTGACGTTGAGAGTAACAGGCCAAAAGATTTAAACCATGAGGAATAAGACATAATTTTGCATATTCTACTTTCGTTTACCTGCTATTTTTGGCGGGATACGGTGAATCATTTCCCCTCGAATCAACTGGATGGGGTCACATTCATGTTAAGATAATCAATGTTTTCTAACCGACACAAAACAATAGTTTATCGTGCAATTATTTATAACATTTCAATATTATTATTATTATTCTACGTTGTAGATCTATGTGGTCTGGTCTCCAGAGGGTTGGCGCTCCTCCTGTGAGGTAGATTCCTAACTGTTCTTCCATCTTTTAGGAGGTCTTCTATGAGGACGAGTCGCGTGGGGCCTGATATATAACATTCAGAGCCTGGTGGTGTCCATTATCTGGATATGACCTTACCAGTCTCTTATTTGCTGTCTACTACATCTTATAATATCCTCAACCTCACATATCTTCTTAATTCTGGTGTTCCTCACGTAATTTCTCAGTGTCTTGCCTGCTATCATTCTTAGTGTCTTCATCTCGAAAGTCGTCAAAACTTATTTAGTCCTGACTGTCTACCCTTGCTTCAACGACATACATATGTTATTATTGATCTTACGCATGCTTTACGGATCCTCTTCTTACTCTTAATGGCCGTGTCTTAGTTTTTCCATATTGTATTATAGATTTTAGAACATGAGAGATTGTAGCTGCCCTGTTGACTCATATAATTTTAACAATAGTAAATTATCTTAAAATATGTTATTATACGATTGTTTTAAATTACGAGTTTGTGTGACCTGATCCATTAATCTATTTTAATAAATTTGATAACGACTTTTGGAAGGCCGCGGATTCATTTTGCTCTGATGCAAAAAAAAAAACAATTAATCAAGTTTAAACATGTGTGATACCCGTGAACTGTGGTTTGATTCCTGATTATATTTTAAGATAATAATAATGCTTACACAAACTCCCGTATTACATATCCCAATAGCAACAATAATACATAACAAAGAATCATAATAAAGTATTTAAAAAAAAATCTAATTCGCTACAACCTTCAGGCCGTGCCACACTGTTTGAAACAAGCTCTCCGCAGGGGGGACCTTGGTGGATAGCTGTGGAGCCCACGGTTGGTGTAGCGTCCACATACTGTTGTAAACAAGCTCTCCACATGTGGAATACGTGTTTAAACGGTGGATCCACACTCATACTATGCGCGTCCGTCCACAAAGTTTGTTGAAGGTAAAACAAATTTTGGTTTCAAACAAGTGTCAACACAGTTTTAAACCGCCGCGCGCCGGTGGAGACCGATGTCGAGAGCTTGTTTAAAACAGTGTGGCACGGCTTTTATTGAAATATATAATTTATTTAATAAACATGTTAGTATAATAAATCATACAATTTATTAATAAAAACTTAACGCTAAGAAATGTAAGGCAGAAATGTAAGGCATCATGAATAAAATGAAAAAAGGATCCCTGAGATGGTTCGGACATATGGAACGAATGGATGAGAGTAGAGTGGTTAAAAAAATGTACACAAGCAGCGTGAGTGGAGAAAGAAGCCGAGGTCGACCTAGGAAAACATGGCATGACCAAATTAATCAATTACTAAAAGGCGGCCACATTCGACGTCGGAACAATCGACGTGCGTGCATGGTACGATATATGAATGTAGAGGAAGCCCGAGAGGTATGCCAGGACAGGCCAGTGTGGCGATCCATCCTCTCTGCCTGCCCCTCCGGGGAAATGACGTGATGGTTAGTTAGTTAGTTAGTTAACTTAACACTAAATGACTTTGAAATTTGAAAATGCCTTAGCAGGACGAAACATGTCATTCCCATCATATCTATCTATCTATCTATCATCTATCTATCTATCTATCTTTCATCTATCTGCTCGCAGCCCTGATGATAGATGAACTGCAACCCGAAACCCAGGACGTCCTCAACTTCGATGGAGGGACGACGTTGGATGCGTGTTGCCCAGGATCGACAGACATTGAAGCAGATGGAGGAGGCCTACGCCCAGGAGTGAACGGATATGAATTGTATATGTATGAATGTTTTATGCAAATGTGATATATTATATTTATTTGTTTTTTTAATTTCACTTAAAATATTAAGGAAAAAAATTAAGACTGGACGTTATAAAAATGGTTTAAACATAAAGCTGAAAAAGATAAATATTAACTTTTTTTGGGTGGCATCTTTAGGGTAACGTTTGAACTACACTATATTATTAAATCATAACGCGCTTTTGCACAGCTATGTTTAAGACCAATTGGCATCAAAAACTCATTTCAGACTTTTTGTAAACTTGCCACCTTGGTAATGTCCAGCCTTCAATTGTTCAATTCACATTAGTATTATTCAAGTTCACAGCAAGTTTGCTTGGATTAAAAAAATGTTTTAAAGATATGAACTGAATTAGGATACACACATTCTTGCACCTATACAAATGTCATTTTATCCAATAAAATAATTGATATTGAACTTTAATTGTATTTCTTTAATATATATTGGGTATATTTATATACTCCAATATAGCAATAGCGAAGCGTTGCCGGGTCAGCTAGTATTATATAATAAAACTTCTAGAAAACTTAATTTTTCATCCGTATTAATTATTCAAATTTTACTTTTATATTCTAGGTACATACATATTCTCAATAACGCCCCCCACAGAAGAAATCACATAAATCGAATTTGTAAAAGATTTAACTCATTACTTTCAAATAAACAACAACAACAAACCATCACGCCATTTCCCCGCAGGGGTAGACAGAGAGAATGGACCGCCACACTACTCTATCCTGGCACACCTCTCTAGATTCCTCCACATTCATACATCGAGTCATACACGCACGTCGATTCTTCCGGCTTCTGACATGACCAACCTTTAATATTTGATTAATTTGGTCATGCCATGTTTTCCTCGGTCTACCTCGACTCCTTACTCCATTTACAACGTTAACGTATACTTTTTTAACCATTATTTCTTCACCCATGCGCTCCATATGTCCGAACCAACGCAGCGAACCTTTCATAATTTTGTTCATAATACCTTATTTTGCTCTACATCCTTCCTAATATCAGCCAGTTCCATGCTTCGCTTCCATACATAAGGGTTGGGACCAGAATTCCATTGTGAACGCCCATTTTCGCTTTCATTGATGAATTCTTGTTTCCAATAATTACTTTTAAAGCTCCATTCACTTTGTTACCGACACCAACCCTTCTTTCAACATCACTGTCCGTTCGGCCATTCGCTGTGAACATGCTACCCAAATACACAAATTCCCTCACCTGTTCCAAGTTCTCTTCATTTACACTTATATTAAAAACTGTCATTTGCTCTCCCCTTTCAAAAACTAACACCTTTGACTTTCTCGACATTCTCGACACCAAGACTTGTAATTCGTTCGCACTATCCGTAACGAGAACGGCATCGTCCGCGTAAAGCAGACATTTTACAGACAGATCACTCATCTACTTTCAAATATTATTATTATTATTATTATTATTTTTATTTTTATTTTGTTGAAAAAACTCTTTACACCATTACAGCGCAAGCCAAATCGATGTAAAGATATATACATAGAACCTTATGAATAGGAAAAGCCAGTTATCTGCTTGCTGCCTTTATCATAAGGGCATTTACGAATTCGCCATAATTGCATCCAAAGAGGTGCTCTCTTCTGCAACCTCATTTAAGAGACGAATCGCCTTCAATACAGGAGAACTTCGAAGGGCCTCTGTGCGGCAATTTGGGGCATAAAATAGTATATGCCCCTTTGCTCTGCTATAACTATGGGGAACGTACAGATTTAGCTCTCTCAGCACTCCTGGATTGAAAACACCTCTGGATAACAGTTTAAAAAAATGCTTTCCCAGAAAGATCATTCGACGAGCTTCAAGAGTGTTGAAACCCAACACTCCTGAGAGAAACAGTGAGGGGTACATAAAAGGATAACAGTTATACTCCCTGAGGTATAAATACCTTAAAAATCGTTTCTGGATCCTTTCCAGCTCCAAGATGACTGTTCTTTCTCTGGGGTCCCAAACGATAGAGCAGTACTCCAAGTTACTGCGAACCAGCGCTTCATACAGTCGACGGATCGCCGTTGTGTTTGAAAAAGATCTTGCGTTCCGTAAAACAAAACCAAGCATTTTGTTGGCCGGCATGATAATGTTAGATAGATGTATTTTAAATGTGAAATTGGACTCAAACGTGATACCCAGATCCTTAATATGATCAACACGCTGTAAATAGGTATTGTTCATCTGGTATGGGAATAATTGAGTATTTCCAGATCGAGTATATGTAATTACAGAGCACTTTGGTATACTAAATGGCAAGTTGTTGTCATCCGACCACTTTAACAACCTATTAATATCATTTTGTAGGAGAAATGAATCATTAGAATTTTCTATAGCTCTAAATAGCTTCAGATCGTCGGCAAAAAGAAGATAATTAGATGATTCAATGTAATTATCAATGTCATTGATATACAGAAGAAACAAAAGCGGCCCCAAATTTGAACCCTGGGCGATTCCTGAATTTGCTATGAAGCTATCTGAATTATGATAGTTATACACTACATATTGTTTTCGATTAAATAGATAGGATGCCATTAATCCCAAAAGATTGTAGGCAAATCCATAGTTGTTAAGTTTTTTTAATAAAATGGCGTGATCGACCTTATCTATCCGGAGGGGTAGGCAGAAAGACTGGAACGCCACACTGTTCTGTCCTGACATACTTCTCTCGCTTCCTCTACATTCATACATCTTGTCATGCATGCACGTCGATTTCTCCGACTCCTCACGTGTCCGACATTTAATATTTGATTGATTTCATCATGCCACGTTTTCCTCTGTCTTCCTTTATTTCAAGTTCCGTGTATCTCTATATTTTGTTTACCAGTCTCTGTTCATTATTTCCATGTGTCCAAACCATCTTAATGATTCTTCCATTATTTCATTCATAACACATTCATGCGCACCGCATTCACTTCTTACATATGCATTTGACACTCTTTGATAAACAGTTTTACCACATAACCGTTTTAGAGACATTTTATTGTTATTTTCTAACAAAACATGTTAGTCCTGCATTGTAAGATTTCAAATGAGGTGTGATGTCGTCAATATCGATATAAACAATGCAAAATAATAAAATAATAATACTGTACTCGGAAATGGTATCTTCTGAATGGTTAACTGTAACGAATTTTGAGTATTAAAATGATTAGCATAAGAATAAAGCAGAGAATAATTATATGTAGCTTATTATGATAATAACGTCACGCCGCTCGCAATAAATCACGCCGCTCCTGAAGGACCTTCACTGGCTTAAAATCCGAGAGCGAGTAAAATATAAATTGTGTTTAACAGTGTTTAAGGCTCGACACCAGAGAGCGCCAGCGTATATATCGGACATCTGCGTGACACCCATGCCAACGGAAAGGCAACGTTCACTCCGATCGATAGAAACAAGTGCAAACAATATAGCAATTCCAGTCAGAGCCAATAAAACATGTTTCTAAGATCGTGCTTTCAGCATTGCGGGTCCGCTGGCGTGGAATAGCCTCCATGTTAGTATTAAGTATGAGGATAGTGACGTTAAATTTAAGAAACTTCTGAAGACTGCACTGTTCGGTCAGTCATTTCCTAGTGCGCCCTTGGAGTAATTGATTTTACAAAACGGCGCACGTAAAATACAAATCATAATAATAATAATAATAATAATAATAATAACGTATTTGGAGAGACCACGTGGACTGCGTGGAGAATACGAGAATTGCAAAATTTGTTAAAGATGAAAATCCAAGCAGCAAGAGATTACCAGGAAGGCCGCCAAAGAGATGGAGAGATGGCTAGACGATGACATCATCCTAGGACAGCCCACCGTCACAAACAGGTCATACGACCCAAACTAAAAGGAAGAAGAAGATGAAGAAAATATAATTTTATTTCTGATAATCAACCGGTTTCTTCAACGTGGTACCATCATCTGTATCGGCATATATTTTGTTTTTTTTCGCTGTTGGTGATAATTGAATTCTAATGACTCACTACAATAACACAATATATTTGTCAATAATAAATAGGTGTTTTTTTTATAATTATTGTGTAATAACAATGAACTTTAATATTATAGGTCCAGAGTTTTATCAATAGATCCCAATCTATAAGATACTAGATTCATTATCTTTCTATGAAAGGTATTTAAAAGGAAAATTTATTATAATATATTAGTTTAATTAAACTCTGTGCTCATTTGGATACGAAAAGGTGAGAAAAGAAAAAAATGTTTTATATCAATATTTATTTTTTTGGTGTGTATCTGATGTTTAACAAGGTTGCATCAAATTAAATGCAGCGTTTCAAAAAGCCCCTAACAAGGAGAAACAAATCACTTCCATAGAAATTTATGTCCATTTTTTCTTTAACTGTAAAACTCTATATTAAATAATTAATTCGATTGATAATATCTGTTTTCTAGAAGTTTCATTATATTTTATTCAAATGACATGTTAAGCCTGTCTAATGCATTATCACACCACATTTAATAATGCCATAGACGAAACATATCATTCACTTATAATATAATAAAACTTCAAGAAAAAAGACGCTTTCATTCGGATTAAATATTAGTATCATTATTGATGAAATACTTATTTGTCGTTTCTTGAACAACATTGTACAACTCCATATTGAATATATTATTTTATTTTATTTTATTTTTTTATTATTGAGGGTAACAAACAGCAAATACAGTATATAAATATATGTAAATGATATGGATGAAACCGGATATTTTCTAGAAGTTTTATTATTTAATGTGAACATTTTAATGGCAAGCAAAAAACACTCTATAGATGTGAACATGGTACAGTTTTTGAATAACGATGTAGAAAGCAAGTTGAGATTAAAAAGTTATATTAATAATTTATTATTATAATATATCCATATTTTAGAAATAGAGGAATTTATGTACATATATTTATAAACGTAAAAAACAAACTAATCATCACGCCGACTCCCCGAAGGGATAGGCAGTTATAATGGTAGGCCACTCCATTCTTTAGTGACATATTTATATCGATTCCTCAACTTTTTTTTTCATCGTGTCATGCACGCACGTCGATTTCTCCGTCTCTTTACGTGGTCGATAATTGATTTGATATAACCAATTTTTCTCGGTCTTAGTTATGTATGTTATAGTCTTAGTTATTTATATTTATTAGTCTTAGTTATTAATGTATGTTAGTATACATTCAAGTATATTGAAAAGCATAAATAAAATTAATTAATTGGATATATGGAACGAATGATTGAGAGTAGAATGGTTAAACAGTTATACACAAGCAACGTGAGTGGAAAAGAGGCCGAGGACGACCGAGGAAAACACGGCATGACCAAATTTATCAATTACTAAAAGGCGGCCAATTTCGAAGTCGAAATAATCGACGTGCGTGCATGGTATGATGTATTAATGTAGAGGAATCCCGAAAGGTATGCCAGGACAGAGCATTGTGGCGATCCATCCTCTCTGCCTACCCCTCCGGGGTGATGGCGTGATGGTTAGTTAGTTTTAAATAAAATGAGTTAAAATTATTTATTTTTATTTTTTACGTTAAACTCTAAACGAAGTATTTTCGGATTTAAACGAATGAAAGCATCTGTTTTGTAAAAGTTTAGCTGTAGTTTATGAGAATGATATGTTTTGCCGTGCTAAGGCATTATCAAATATATCAAGAATCAAACGCGTTGCTATTTCTATACCTGAGTTAATACATAAAATCAAAATAAAGGGTTTCTTAATTTTTAATGTTTTTAACAAACTCACCAAAAATAAACTAATATCATTGAATCTCCATTTTAGATCTTAAACCATGAGGTTTGCACTTACGTTCCTGCTAGTGGCCATCTCAGGCTCCGCCCTGGCCCAAAACAAAGACCTGCATTACTGGGATGACAGATCTGTGATGGTCCATCTCTTCGAGTGGAAGTGGGGTGATATTGCAGATGAGTGCGAGAGATTCCTGGCCCCTAACGGCTTCGGAGGTGTACAGGTAAATTTTATTTTTTTCTTAATTCACCTTCGGTGTGCCACAGGGACTTCAAGTTGAACCTCTTATACGTTTCAACATTAAAAAATGCATTTAAGCAGAGCAATTTCGCCGTTGCAATGATTCAGAGGTTCCTCAAGGATCCAAAACGAATTTATCGTCTAAATAAATACAAAAGTTGTAAAAACATCGTTTTATTTAATTATTATTTAAAATGAACTTCCATCAAGCGATTTCAGTAAAATCATTTGATTATCATATAAATACCAATTTAACACATTAACAAATTTAAGGATTATTTGATAATTGCTATTCTATGAAGTATCCTGAGTGATAACTTTAACAATGTGATCACATATTAAATTATTTACTTCAAATATTAAATTATTTACTGACATAATCTACCTGCTTCTGGTCATACCAACAATCAATAAAATCCAAAGTGATTTTAAACATCAATATATTTTTTATATTAATGAAATAAATATATATACTAAAGCCAATACTCTTAAATAGTGCAAATGTATTATATTATAAAAAAAATCCTTTGTATTATAATATGAGTTCGGTAATTCGCTACCATATTCTGCTGTTCTCACAAAAAATATGGCGTTTACTAAAATTTTTATTATTATTTACAATGAGCTTCTTCGGAAAAATTTTAATTAACAACATTAAATTCTCTCAATCTTATCAAAAATTATTTCTTAACTTACCACTATTTTTAATTTCCTACCTCTCCGTCGCAACATTAATTAGAAAACACAATGTTTATAGAAGCATTTTTAATGTGCGTCTTCTTCTTTTTTTATAAACTTTGTATATACAACAATAACTGTAAAAAAATTAATTACATATCAGACATGTTTCAGACAACCGGTCTTTCTTCAGTGATACATATTATAAAGATAAATATTTAAAATATCATAACATCTGTCAAAAACCGCAAAAATATTTGTAAACAATTTTATAATATTATAAATATGTATCTTTATAATATGTATCATTGAAGAAGGACCGGTTGTCCGAAACATGTCTGATTTTTCTTTTTTTTACATTTTTAAATTATATTTCATCTTTAATTATTTATTATTACTAATACTACTAGTTTTCTCTTTAACTTATCAAAGTGTTACCTTATTCTTCTTATATATGTAACCTTATGTCAGTTGTAATATAATATTTGTGGTAGCATGTAATTGGCCTTGTTTTGTTGTCTCTGTGTGTTTATATTCATATACTGTAATTGCTGTTTATTACCCTCAATAATTATAAAAATAAAAATAAATAAATGAAATATGTTGTTAGAATTTTTTTTAAATGTTCGTGTTGTATATACAAAGCAAATAAAAAAGAAAAATACAAATAAAACATCTACAACACAAAGAATGGCGAACATAGAAGGCATTTTTAATAATTAATTTTGTTTGTATAATAACTGTTTTGGTTTTATCAGTTTCTCCACCTGGTTTATTACTGTTTATTTTTTGTATAATTAAATGTCGAATTTATTAATACAATATCCTTTTTTGGTCAGATTTCACCCCCCAGTGAGAATCTGCAAATCGGCAACCGTCCCTGGTGGGAGAGGTATCAGCCTGTTTCCTACAACCTGGGAACTAGATCTGGTGATGAGGCCGCCTTCAGAGACATGGTCACCAGGTGTAACAACGTCGGAGTAAGGTAGGAACCAATATTCTACTACCTCTATATTCAATAGTGTCCATTTTAAAACGAAGGAAACTTACTTAATTATATAGGCTGGTTTTTTTTAGAGATTTGGTTTTTAAACAAGCAACATTGTTTCTACAGAATGTCAACTTGACAGTTGACAGTTGATTTGTAGTCAGTCCGTTTTGCCATTTTACTCAGTTGCTCGATAAAGTTGTCGAAATTTGAATTTCACGATTGCGCTTCATTCGAGATAGCTGTGGCGCTTATATGCCCGAAATTATATTTAAACAATAATGACATAAAATTTTCTATTAAATAAAGCCAATATCACAGACATTAACATTATTTCAATGTTTTTTTATTTTTTTGAATTTATATACCTCTAAAAAAACACCCTTAAGCACATTGTTCTATAAAGGGTGATTTTTTAGAGGTATATCAAATGAAAAATAAAACATTAAAATAATGTTAATGTCTATGTTATGGGCTTTATTTAATATGATTTCAGGCATATGTTTAAATGTGATTTCGGGCATATAAGCGCCACGGCTAGATCGAATGAACCGCAATCGTGAAGTCCAATTTTCGACACCTTTATTGAGCAACTGGGTAAAATTGCAAAACGTACTGACTACAAATCCAATCAACTGTCCAATTGACAGTCTGTAGAAACAATGTTGCCAGTTTAAAAACCAAACCTCTAAAAAAAACACTCTAGGGTAAAAACACAAATACATACCATAAATAATAAAAAATACATTTACCTTTGAATAAATACTTGGAGTACTAGAAACTATTAACTTAAAATCACTGTTTCTAATTGTTTTGACCTTTTTAACATGATTCATTTTATTTATCACATAAATATTGGATGTATTTCTTATGACTAATATTAAATCTATTGCGCAACATACGTTTACATGCTTACATAAGATAATTCATATAGATTATCGTTCGAGATCCTATTTAAATTTGTAATTTGCAATCAATGTGTAATGCTAAGTGCAAACAAACATTAAAAATAACAAAGTGTCGGAATTTGTTACGGGCTCTAGTTTATTCTACTTTCGACTTTATCTCGATATATTTCAAATCAAATCAAATCAAATCAAATCAGTTCATTAACTCAAAAGACATTACAAACAGGAAAATATTTAAGGCATCTATTGAGTACAGGTAAAATATTATAAAAATACAACAAAGTACCAGGAACGCATTAGAGATGGTTCGACATTAAGAAGACAACATACTTTCTAAAGTCAAGAGTATTTGTCCCCTGAACGTACCTTTACTAATATAAAAGACGTCGATCTCCGAGGAGACCGCGTTCAGCAGACTAATTGCTCTTCCCACCGGTGTCACCAGAGGCAGATTGGTTCTGGTGGCCGGTTGGTAAAAAAATTTCGAAGGTTTTATGCCTTCATCATCGAAGGAATGATATAAATTTTATATTGTTCGGTTTATATATAATAGTTTTCCCAATGATGATCAGTCTGTGTCTGTCTACTCCTAGAAGTAAACTTCCTCCATCTGCTTTCATGTCTGTCGATCCTTCCAGTATTTATTTCTCTTAGGGATAGGAATAGGTGTTCTATTTCTTCTAAGTGTAGGCCAGTGGTTCCCAAAGTGGTTTATATCGACCCCCAGGGATCAAAAAGTAATTGGGGTGCATGAGATGTAAATGGGGGTCCACGAAATGGTTCAACTAAATTGAAGCCAAATATTGAAATTTTGATATCATAGCATCAGTCTCATCCCCCTATTAGATTGTTTTTATTTTATGTAAAAATGTTGGATTTGCATTTTGTTTTGTTTTAATTAATGATTGTATGTCTAAACAGTCTATTGTTTTGGCCGAAAAACTATGATTCTTCAACATTATTAACTGTTAAATTTACAACACTGTTATAATGTGACAATTTTTTATTTTACACTTTTTGAGAATGTCACGACAGCTGTTTGATCTGCTGACGATAACATCAGTTAGCGAAACAGCTGTCGTGACATTCTCAAAAAGAGCATAATACAATATTGTGATATTATAAGTGTTGTAAATTTAACAGTAAAAATGTATAACTATAAAACTTAACATATATTTTATTTTAAAGATCTCTTTGCTACAGTAAACCCTATTAAAGGGAGTAGCTCTGTGTCAGCTTCAAAAAGTAATTTTACAGTTATAAATGAATTTGTAAAAAAAAAATCAATATAAGGAAAGTAGGGGGTCTACAGAAAATAGAAAAAATCGGTAAGGGGTCTACGGGACAAACAAGTTTGGGAACCTCTGGTGTAGGCCTTATTGGCCTCTTACAAGGTCGACTCCCAGCTGTCGATCCATCTCTTTGGCGGTCTGCCCGGTAGAAATACGTGAAAATAAAATATTTTAATCGCAAATTTTCTGACGATAACCCGATCCTGATGTACTAAAAAATGCGAAATTGATTGCTTGCCAAAAAAATTGGCAATTGCTTAAAAAACCATTCGAAAATTTAATTGAAAAACTATAATGAAAGAATATATTTTAATATTTGCACTATTAAGCAAATTAATTAAAAAGTACTTGAAAGATAACATTAATCTGTTATTTAAATTGTTGATATTGTACACGATATTTTTATTTGTATGCAAAGATTGAATATCAGATTACACAAATTTGTTATGTAATACGAGCTATGTTATACAGATAAAGTAATTAGTTACGAATATTTTCTTGGTCTCATCTTTATAGGGAGCCTCTCAATAAATAAGGGGTGTCTGGTGGCAGATTTAGTTTTTCAATTTCAAATTTCTCTGTAACGGCTAAGCGAAGGAGCATGAAAGAGGCAGCGTTAGCTTCGTCATTCGTGCGGATTATTTAATCATGATATTGCAGTGGACGGGAGAGCAACATGCGTTTGCATTCGAAGCCTATTTAAAGGCTAATGATTCGTGTGCAACTGCGCGTCGAATATTTAGTAAATTACAATATTCGACGTTTACGTGACGCCAAAAGTGTAGATTTGATTCGAATATGGGTGCGGAGATTTTGGACAACATGTTCGGTGGCAAAAGACCCACGGCCGGGGCCCAGCAGGACGTCGAGAACAAATCAAACATCGAACTCGTCGCGAACAGTTTGTAAAATAATCCGCGTCAGTCCGTGCGCAAGAAAACGGCTACCCTAGGGCTTCCAAAAACTATTGTGAACGAAATATTGAAAAAGGAACTTAAAATTTCTCCCTTTTAAGATTCAAATTGTGCAAGCGCTAAAATCTAATGATTACAATTTACGTAAAATTTTCTGCGAGACAATATTAGAGCGATTTCGTACGGTAAACACTATATTTTGGAGTGATGAAGCCCATTTTCATTTAAATGGAAGTGTAAACAAGCAGGATTACCATTATTGGTAACCTTAAACAGAACCCATGCTTAAAACATCAACAGCCACTTCACAGTCTCAAAGTGACAGTTTGGTGTGCATTGTCAAGCAGTGGAATAATCGAACCCTATTTTTTTGGAAAATCGTCGAAGGCAAGCTATTACTGTGAACGGGGTTTTTTATCGGCGCATGCTTAACGATTATTTTTTGCCAAAAATGAGAGAACATCCTGCCTCCCCTTCACACACATGGTTCCAGCAAGATGGCGCCACGCCTCACACTGCTAGAGGGACGATGGTGCTTCTTCGTGATTTGTTACCTAACAAATTGATTAGCCGTTTCGGTGACATCCCCTGGCCACCCAGGTCGCCAAATCTCACTCTTATAGACTTTTTTCTATGGGGGTACCTCTAAAGTAAAGTGTTTGAAACCGACTCCGCGACCATCTCTGCACTAAATGAAAATATCGTTCGCGAACTTAATGGCATCCCGACGTCACTTCTCCAGCGAGTGGCACGGAATACTGAGGCCAGATTCCAAGAGTGTGTCCGACGTGACGGTCTACATTTAGACAAAATATTTTTTAATAAATAAAATCCGCACTTCTCTTCTTTGTAATAGTTATTAAAATAAATGTTTATCCTTTACAGTTTATTTTTTATTTAAATTTTAAATCCTTATTCTGCCACCGGACACCCTTTATTAGTATTGTTTTCTTCTTGAATTTGGATGATTCCTGTTTATTTCAGTCTCTTAAAAATTTATGAGATTATAAAGTAACAGTTTAAAACAGAAGTCATAAAATGACTTATAAATAATTTATTTCAGGATCTACCCTGATGTGGTGTTCAACCACATGACTGGAGGAGGTGGTGGAACCGGAACTGCCGGCTCCCAGACTTCTTCTGGAATAAGAGACTACCCCGCAGTGCCGTATGGAAGCGGAGACTTCAACTTTCCCATCTGCACCATCAATGACTACAACAATGTTAACGACGTAAACTCCTTATTCTTATTCTTCTACTTTACTTGCAATTGTGTCCAGTTAAGGTCTCTGCCCACTACAACGTATCATACTATGACCGTACTAGGAACATATCAGACATGAAAAGCAACACGATACGCCCTGCTTTGCCCACTGAAACGGATCGACGGCGTTCTGTGCCCGTATACATCCCGTATGATGCCCGTATGCAACCCGTATATTGCCCGTATGTAATCTGTATCATCATACAGATCTAAATCCACCAAAATCGATAGGAAACCATTTCATTCTCGCATGCGTATCGATTGGAAGACAATTAATTAACGCTCCGTGCATAGTAGGCGACGGTGCTGGTCGGAACGGTCTAGTGGGCATAGTCTCATACTTTTCAATACAAAGAATATTTTTTTACCCGACACGTTCCTATTACGGTTATAGTATGATACGTTGTAGTGGGCAGAGACCTTTACTAGCAAAAGACGACGACGATTTTCCAGGCAGACTGGCAAGAGTGACTGCCACACCTAAGGTCCCGGGTTCGATTCCCGGCTATGGAAGTGTGATTCTCATTTTTTTGGCTGGTGTAGAATTCACATGACAATAAAATTACAATAGATTAGCTACTTATCACACATCATGAGAATCAATATAATAAAACCAATTGTATACAGTAATTTGGTTCAAAATGACCTGTTGCATACAAAATAATGATGAGAGCTGTATAAATGTAATAAAGGTGAGATCCCTTAGAGTCATATGTGTAAAACGATAAACGACAGAATTTCAAATGCTGATATAATAAAGGAATGTACATAGAAAAAAAGTATTATGAATATTTTTTTAAATGATCGCTGCGTTGGTTTGGTCAAATGGAAAGCATGGATGAAAAAATAATAGTTAAGAAGGTAAACGTTAACTTTGTGAATGGATTGCAGAGTGAAGGAAGACCGAGGAAAACGTGACATGACCAAATTAATCAATTGTTAAGAGTCAAAAGAATCGACGTGCGTTTGTGACTCGCTGTATGAATGTGGAGGAATCTAGAATAGTATTTCAGGAGAGAAAAGTGAGTCGTTTCATTCTACCTTTGGAGGGAAATGGCGTTATGATTGGTTTATTGTTCAAGGGTTGAATGTCTCTTACACCAACATGTAGTGAAAGATGATAAAATATTGTAACAAAATATTTAAGTAATTGCATAGATTTTCATCGTTGATAACAATATGGAATCTTGGGAAAATCCGTGTAACTCATCTTTTTGCACCGCCGTTTCGAAAATCGTTGCAGTCTCCATCTTCAAGGTGGTTATAAATGTGTGGTGGATAATGTATGCTCAACTCCTTTTACGCTGTGCCGTGTCGCCGGCAATGTAAGAGCGAATTAGAATAGGCGCTATGCTCTTCGAGCTAGTTAGCACACGGTGATGCGTCATTCCTGCAAAACTCTGAATTCAAATAAATCAAATCGATTTATTTCATCAATAGACATTACAAAATTAGGATTTAAGCCATCTATTGAGAACAGGTAAAATAATATATTGTATATAGCATACTATCAGAAACGCATGAGAGATGGTTCGACATTAGAAAGACAAGATACTCAAAATCAAGAGTATTTTGATCTCCGAGGATACCGCATTCAGCAGATCGATTGCTCTTCCCACCGGTGTCACCAGAGACAGGCTGGTTCTGGCGGCCGGTAGGTAAAACAATCTATGCTGTAGCTGTCGGAGATATCTATCAGATATCTCATTCGCTCTCATTTTGCGACGACACGGCACAGCGTAAAAGGAGTTAAGCACACATTAACCACCACTAATTTATAACCATCGAGAAAACTGCAACGATGTCCGAAACGTCAGTCCAGAAAGACTAGTTACGTAGATATTCCCAAGATTCCAGAAAACAAAATATTTAAGGTGTAAACGTAATCTTCCTCCAGGTGCGTAATTGCGAGCTCGTGGGACTTCACGATTTGAACCAGGGATCCGAATACGTCAGAGGAAAGATTGTTGATTTCTTGAACAAGATGATTGACATCGGAGTTGCTGGATTCAGGTGAAGAAATATATTTTTATAATAATAATTTGGCTAATTCGTGTTGCACCTTTTTTGTGGGCAACTCTCCTCAAGGGTGCACTAATTTTCATTATTAATTCGCGAGAGCTGCTTCATCTTACACTAGCGATCGGATTGATTGGAGCGATTGTCACGCATCTAAGTGAGAGCATATTCCAGGCGGGCTGACCTGCCAACGAAAAGCCCGATCTCCGAAATTAGTGCGGGAGTACGCTTTAGCTCAACCTGTTTGCCTATTGCAGACATTTTTATATCTTATATCATCATTTCTCGGCGGTACATCCCGGTGTGGGACTTGGCCTGTGAAGTACACAACGGTCCTCCACTGACTTCTGTCTCTGGCCATCTCTCTCCATTCCCCAGCTCCTTCCATTTTCTCTCAATCTTCTTACACGCAATCCGCCTATCTTTTCTTCGGTCTGCCTCTTGGTCTCTTTTCACGGGGCACCCATCTGGTTATAATTTGTGGTGTTCTATCCTCTGGCATTCTTTCCACATGGCCAGCCCACCGTAGGCGTTGAGACTTACAGAATCTCACTACTGTTTCCTGGTTAATCAGTACTTCAAGTTCAAGGTTTCTTTTAATTTTGTAAGTCCCATCCTCCAGGGTTGGTCCATCAAAAAATTTGTCCAGTGTTTTCCTCTCAAAAACTTTATCTAAAATTATATATAATAATCATTATCAAAAACTCATAACCACTAATATAAGCTGTTCTTCAGTCTGTCTTCTGGGGTCACAGTTTTACCAATCAATTTAAAAATGCAAAATTTACAATGAAATATCTTTGCTTTTGATCTTGCTTTTGTTAATAACAAGTTTAATTTTGCAGAGTTGATGCCGCCAAACACATGTGGCCCGGAGATCTCCAGGTCATCTATGGAAGACTGAACAACCTCAACACTGCCTGGTTCGCAAGCGGTGCCCGTCCTTACATCGTCCAAGAAGTTATTGACCTAGGTGGAGAAGCCATCTCCAAGAGCGAGTACACCCCATTGGGAGCTGTGACCGAATTCGTGGTAAGTTGAAAGCCTTCTTCTGTTTTTTTCTTTCTTTCTTTTTGTTCCGTTTGCAGCACGGATTAAGAGATTGTTCTTCTGTCTGTCTACCAACTTATGTTCTGCAGAATGCTTTGCTAAGATCGATCTACTTTGATCAGCAAACTCTTCAACAACAGGCACAAATTTCTATCAGGGTTCACAGCGGCAGGTCCGTCCGCCTAGAATATGCTCCCTGCACACCACAGATGCATTGAAAATCCGACTGGAATCAACCAAGGTTCCCTTATATTGCACTACATAATCAGGCTCACGGGTCTCGTCTTCTTAGAAGATCTCCTAAAAGATGGAAGGACAGCTAAGAATCCACCTAACAGGAGGAGCTAATCCTCTGGAGAACATACCACAAAGATTTACAAGAAGACAACTATTAAAAACGGCTTTAAAACTGTCAGATAGCATAAGCTCAACAGTTTTGTGTCCAATATATAGCTATTTGCATCAAAAAAGTTGATCTATGATTGACATTTAGTTTTCCGTTGATTAGATAGGAGTATTTACATAGAACATACAAAACATGCCATGCTTCATGGCAGGGTGGCAAAGCTATGACTGCTACACTGAAGGTCCCTGGTTCGATTCCCTGCGATGGCAGTATGGTTCTCCCCCTGTCTTTGATCTGGTGTAGAATTCACGTGAACATAAAAATGCCGATAGATTAGCTACCAAGCAGATATCATGAAAATCACTATAATACTCGTACAATAGCAAAAATAAATTTTATACAGTAATTTGATTCAAACGATGGAGAAAAAGCAAAAGTTCTTCTTCTTCTTTTTTTAATAGATCTGACGATCTGTGGCACAGAAATTATGTCTCATGGAATGATGATGACTAGCTGTCCCTCCATATCTTAGGTGGTCTTTCAGGTGGGCGACGTCCGAGGGGATTTCGTAAGCTTCTGTATATACGAGTCTGTCACTATCCATTCTGGCTACATGGTCCCTCCAGAATCTTCTTCAACTCCACCGAACCTTATCCTCTATTTAGCATAAGTTAGCATTTTAAAATTAAATTATATATAAACAAATGTTCTCTTTTCCTTGTAGTTCAGTGCTCAAATCGGCAATTCCTTTAAAGGAAACAACGCCCTGAAATGGTTCGTGAACTGGGGTACAGCCTGGGGGATGGTGGCACAGGGAGATGGTCTGAATTTCGTGGACAACCATGACAACCAGAGAGGACACGGAGCTGGCGGAGACAGCATCCTTACTTACAAACAGGCCAAACAATACAAGGTAAGATTTTTAACCTTAATTATAACTTCTTCTAAATCATCATATTCTTCTTCTTCTAAATGTTTACCTATACTGATAAGTAAAAATTAAAAAAAGATCCCCGGGATGGTTTGGACATGTGGAATGGACAGGAGAAGGATGTTTAAAATGGTGTATACAGGCAGTGTGAGTGGAAAGAGAAGCCGTGGAAGAGCATGGCATGGCCATATTCGAAGTCAAAAAAATCGACGAGCTTGCATGTGACGATGTATGCATGTGGAAAAGACTCAAGAGGTACGTCAAGACAGCAATGTGGCGGTCCATCTTCTCTGCCTATCCCTCCGGAGAAATGGTGTGTCGGGAAACGAAAAATGGAAAAATCGACGAGCGTGCATATTACAATGTAAGAATGTGGAGGAATCTAGAGAGATACGTCAGGACAGAGCAGTATGACGGTCCATCCTCTCTTCCTACCCCGGATGGTAAACAACAGTGTCTCTTTGTGCAGTTCTAAACAGCGCCTTGACAGCTCTAGTCCCCGTCTAATCACGTATGTTCCGGAGTCAGAGATCTCTATTTCGCCCTTCATGATTAGGTACAGCAGCTCGTACTTCTCTCCTCGATGATTTTTCGCCAAGCTCCTCAATTCTGCGCCTTTTGCTCCCAGCAGTCCGATTCGCCCAACCTAGCCAGATCAGCCAGAACATTGTCCATTAGGCGCTGTCTAGGCCTTCCTAGAGGTCTTACCCAGTCGGTCTAGACGCGTACAGGGTCTTGATTGCTCTGGTCTCTTCGGCTCGGCATAAGTGCCCAATCCATGCTAGGCGACCGGCTCTCACGGTGCTCGTTATAAGTGGCTGCTGGGTCATCGTACGTCATCGTACTAATATCATTATTTAAAATATTTCGATGTCTTTCAGGGAGCTACCGCTTTCAACTTGGCCCACACCTACGGAGAACCACGTATCATGAGCAGTTTTGCTTTTGACGACACAGATCAAGGACCACCCCAAGACGGAAGTGGCAACATCATTTCTCCTTCAATTAATGCTGTAAGTTTTAATTATTTAATTAATTACACCAAGGGCGCACTAGAAAAATAGTGATCAAGCAGTGCACTCTCAGTGGTCTCAAAAGTTTAACGTCGCTGTCCTCCTACTTAATACAAAGAGGTTAAGATTATTCCATGCCAACGGACCTGCAACGGTTAACAATATCGATTTTTTTATTAAATAATCCATTTTTTGGCCGAAAAACTATGATACTTTAACATTTTTGAATGTATACAAATACAAATCCAATCTTAATAGATGGCGCTAGTGTAGATTGAACTAAAAAATGTGAAGTGTTCCCAAATATTGTAGCATATATACATTAGGGTGTCCCTTATTTTTCAAAGTTTGAATTTTACGATGCATAGGCTATTGTTTTATTCATTTGGGCGTAAAACATCCGAAAACAATTTTTTTTCTTTATTCGGAACAGTGTAACCCGTGCCGACTTGCGCGCAAAGATGTCCCATACAAATTGCGTCACAGGAGCGGCGCGTTGTCATTGTTATTATCATTTAGTCTAGCTTGTCGGGTAGTAAGCACGGATTGTTTTATATTTCGAAGATGTCAGTGGAACTAAGAAGCAACTAAAAAAGTATTTTCTTGGTTGGTGAAGTAAATCACCAAACAACAGGTGTAAACTACCATCTAATCGTCAAGTTCTCGCAGTTCTATTTTTCAACATACGTGAAGTTAATTTGACTGTTAATTAAAGTGCAAATCTTGTCATTCTGGAGTGCAATATATTCTGAAAAAAGGCTAGAATACCTACCAGAGCTGTTCTTAATCAGTTAAGAAGTTAGTGGATCTTGATCAGGTATAACGAGAACTGCAAAAAATAGCAAGAAGATTCAAGACTTACATAGGCGCCGCGAAGAGAACTTTCAACTTGAATTAGATAATATATTCGATATCGCACACCCCGATGCTCTTGAATGTGCTGTAATACGACAGCATCTTATACAGAATGCCTGAACGGAGCTTGTGTGCAAAAACTAGAGAGGGATTTGTTATTTTTTGCTTGCCGCCATCATATACTCGTATACGAACTGATGCTCAAAAATGCGTTTCAATCGTAAAATTGATTGTACGAGATGATTATAGCGAACTCATTGAACTTGCTATTGTATTTCTGGGTGGAGGCAATGAAAATAAAATAAATATCAGACCTGCTGGCCCAATGCATCAAGCACGATGGATGGCAAGAGTTATTTACAGTCCAGTACAGCAGTCCCAGTTTAAAATGTGCGCTAAGGACAAACAAGCTTTACGAGATGTTTGTTTATTTATTGTGGCAGTTTATGTAAAGCCCAGGCTTGAATGTAGTTTGGCGATAAAAGCCCCGAATCAAGATTTTTGTTTTTTAAAGATTACGAAGAAGTTGACAATTTCCAAGGCGGCTTTAAACAAGTTCAGTCAACATTTGTGATACTTGTCAGAGGAAATAGCCGTCTTTTTAATTTTTGATGACAACTTTGATGAGCAGAACAAAAGAAACATTGTAGAAAACTTACAAAAAGAATTTTTTGGTGATTCGGGAAAGAGATATGTTCGATCGAAGGAACAGAGGTCTGGCTCTCTATATGGTACGTAAGTAGTGTTTAATCTGGTATTTAATTTAGAACTTATTTGTTTTATTCATAGGTACTACAAGTATTTGTAATCATGTTTTATGGAAATCTTTGAGTGATTTTGTTTCTGTCACGAGTATAGATTTATTTTCACGACTGAAACTTGATAGTAGTTTCCTTCAAGAAATTTTATCTTCGTAGAAAGACAGCGCGGCGTTTGTGGAAGCTTAAAATATGGTTAATAGCTTAAAAGCAGTTATTGATACAGCTGAAAGAGCTGTTAATCTAATGACAGACGTTCATGGTTTGACTACCGCAGATGAAAAACATAAGCAGTTCATAGAAAAATTTACCCAGACTGACTGACTTAGACTGTAAAAAAAGAGATTTTGAAGAGGAAATATCCAAGTAAATAAATATAAAGTTGGATCTTTTTTGATAATTACAAGAAAAACATTATATAAATATATGTTTTCATCAATATTTATCAAACATAATGGTTTTAAGTGATCATCTACAACTACATTTAATAGACACTTAAATCAGCTATTTTCTAAAACTTTGAGGGCAAGTCGGCACGGGTTAGAATTAACGTAGGAAGTTGAAATTCTGTGTTTGGGTAACTAGTAGACTATTAAACACAATTAGGGGGTATGCGTTTCAAAAATCCAAAAAAAAAATTTTTTGCCCATATAAGGGACACCCTAATATACATCTTCCAAAAAATTGTCACACGTGGTGGTCGTAAGAAGGGCGGAATGGGGAATGTTGTATTACATAAAGCGTGCGCTTAACCCAACCAATGACAGGTCATAAGTCCTGTAAACGCCTCGACCACCATATTCTGTTTCCAATTTGCATATTCGTCTCTATTGAGATACAATTAATCCTTAAAATGATACTTTAGCATTATAAACTGTTAAATTAAAAAAAACTTTGTTTTATGTACCTATCACAATTGTATTTTTGTTTTACGCGACAGTTGTTTCGTCAAACTATGTTGACATCATCAGGTGTTACAATAATATATCAAATGTAAAATTTTCGTGATTTTTCGAACATTTATATGTATTTGTTCCTATGTCAATTTGAATAATTTCTTTAATATAGTTTTGAAGTTCTTGCTGGAGTTGAGTTAGTTTTTTAGCTGTCGCGTAAAATAAAAATTCAATTGTGATGCATAAAACAAAATTGAACAGTTTTAACGATTTTTTTTTTATTTTATTATTTCTTAAATAAAGATTAAATAAGGTTTCAAAAAATGACAAAAACATTTTCTAACTTATAATGCAACCTAAGATAAACAATTAATTAACAATATAAGAAAGCGCAGATAAAAACAACAACGAAAACATGAATATTGCTACTTAAAACATATTTAATGCATTTTTGACGAAAGTTCGTGAGAGAACCGGCATCTTTTACTTCATTTATCAATTGATTATAAAACTGATAGAAAACGCTTTTCTCTGTACTTTCAAGTCTGGGACTCCGGAGCCGGAATCTATCACGACCTCTTATCAAATAGCCATGTATTTTATAAACATATGCTACATTTAAATTTGGAAATGAAGAGCTTTCAAACCGAGCAAAAAAGTGTTTTTGTGTATGAACTTGTTTTTATCATACGCATTTCAGATCAAATAAGAGTTGACTTAACGAAAATGTTGTCTTTCAGGATGGATCCTGCGGAAATGGATGGGTGTGCGAGCACAGGTGGAGACAGATGTTCAACATGGTAGGATTCAGGAACACGGTGAAGGGAACTGGACTCAGCGACTGGTGGGACAATGGAAGCAACCAAATCTCTTTCTGCCGAGGAGACAAAGGATTCGTCGCTTTCAACAATGACGGATATGATCTCAACGAGAGTCTTCAGGTACATTTATCCATTATGTAGTTTAAATACGTACGTATTTACGAGTATGGTATTTTCTCGAGCTCCAGTGGGATGCAACGTGTCTTTGGAAGGTATTTCAGTGGAACGGGTGGAAAATTTCAGATATCTTGGACGGGTGTGGAAAAACGGATGTATCGTGTGAAGTGATAAGTCAAGTAAATAAGATTGCAGTCATCTCTCGATGTTTGAAGAATCATTAGCTCAAAAGTTGCATACAGTAATTGGGTTCAAATAACCTGTTGTATTCAAATATGGAAAGCAATGGGAACTACCTCATTATAAAACCAAGTGGCATCCCAAGAACCAGCAAAATGATTACACTTTGCTGCAAACTAATCCCATGGATTGAAACTAGTGATAATATTATCGAAAAATTTCTCATCGAAAGTTATGTTTCCGGCAATAGTTTTTGCCTGGCTTAGCCTAGTCAGCCAGAATAATACCCAATAAAAAAACGCCTTCCTAAAGCTATCTACAGTCACTTCCTACAGTCAATATCCAGCTAGTCTTAATGGATAGAGGGTCTTGATTACTTGGCGTACTTTGTCTAACCATGCCAGATGATTGGCACTCTAGATGCTTGTTAAAAAGGGCTGTTAGGTTATAAATAATTTGTAAATATGCTTCCAAATTCTTGCTTCAAAGCCAGGTATGGGTCCCAAGATCAGTATCATGGTCCTATTTTCAAACCAGTAAACGTTTTATTATTAACTTAGTATATGACAATAGTGGCTTCATGGTGGCATTATAGATGCGCAGCTTGATGTTTTTAGATAAAAGCTTGAACTTAATAAACTTCCTCGAGAAAGCTGTAGTGCGAAGGTCTTCTGGAACTCTGAATTTTTAATGTTTTATATATGAAATAATTAAATTCAGAAGGTTGGCATAAATTAAGCAATAATATGTTGTATCTTTCCTAGACTTGCCTCCCTGCTGGAACATATTGCGATGTCATCTCTGGATCTAGCTCTGGTGGATCTTGCACTGGCAAGAGCGTCACTGTCGGTGGAGACGGCAGGGCTCAGATCAACATTGGAACAAGTGAAGACGACATGGTCTTTGCTATTCATGCTGGTGCCAAGGTGAGAAATCGAGTCACTTTGTTCTGATCAATATTCAATTTGTTGGGATCTAGGGTATATCCGTGTAACTTATATAATATTTTCGGAGATCTTTGCATCGTGGTATCCTGTGCTATAGGCAATTGCAGCCTGAGGGTGACGAACTCGTATCACCTGAGGAATGACACATTACTGTCAGTGTGCTAACTAGTTCGTAGAACTAAGCGCGAATATTTATATCGTAAAAATTGTAAAATAATATTGACTAGCTTTTACTCTCAATTTCTTATATTGCAAGAAACAAACATTATTTTTCGATAAACTTGAAGCGTTAACACTGTCAAATTCCGTAATGATGACTTTTTAAAAATTAAAATACTGTTTTTTTTTTCACTTTTCAGTTTATATTTCTCGATATGTTTTGAATGCTTTATATCGTTCTCCCGATCATGAAAGTGTAACCTTCAAAACTTGCCTAGAAAAACAAACTCAAAAGTAAAAAAAACAGTGTTTTAATTCATAAAAAATATATTCCTTACTAATTTTTAGTAATTTTGGATGTCATGTATTAATTGTATAATGTGTTAATTGTATAATGTGGTTAATTTTTTGTTTTTTTTATATATTTCTAGTCACGCCTGATGTAAGCGAAGAAAATACCAAGCAGTTGCACTTTGGACATACAATTATCTAACTTCAAACACTGTGTAGTTTCTAAATAAAAATGTTTTGTAGATAAATCAAGATTCAATATATTTTATAATAAAAAAACTTAGCCTACCTTAAACTGATAACTGACTTATTTACTTAATCAGCCAATGTCATCGACCGCTGGACACAAGCCTCCACTATACTTCTCCACGTATTCCGTCTTGTGCCTTTCCAATCCAATTACCAATATATTTTTTTAATGTCATCAGACCATCGTGGTGGAGGTGTTTCTTTGCTTCTTCTATCCTTGGTAGGTCTCCACTCCACCATCCTTCTGGTCCATCTATTGTCTACTTATCTGGCAACATGTCCCGCAAAAGACCTTATATATGTTTCAAAATCTGATACTTAGGATTTAAACCAAAGGTTTCAGATTACAAAGTCATTTTAATACAATCCAATTGTGGACAGAATATCAAAGATGCAATACTGTTGATGTTAAGATTGATACATTTGGATAGAGCCACAGAAAGATAAGACATGTGTCAGACCCATAACGACTTATGGTATAGAATCGAGGGCTGACACAAATAGAACCAAAGCACTATTACGAACCGCCGAAATGAAGATACTCCGCGCTATTTTGGGCAAAACACTGAAGGACAGAATCAGAAACACAGTAATTCGTGAGACCTGCGATACCGAAGATATTATCAGATGGGGCAGGAAAAGAAGACGCTTCTAGCGCGACCACGTAGAACGAATGGGTGACGATAGACTCCCCCAAGCAGCCGCAAACAACGTGCCAATGGGAACTCGCCAACCCGGAAGACCTGCGAAGATGGCGAGACAGTTAGAGTTTTGTGTCCCAGGAGACCTCGACGCCATTAAAAAAAAACAGATCCACAGATCTATTAAAATAGGAAGAAAAAGAAGAAGGATAGAGCCACAGAGAGCTAATGAACTTCCTTATATATAAATACTTCAGAAATCTTTTCGGAACCCCCTCTAACATGAGCGAGAGACGAGTCTCGTGGGGACTCCATATCGACGATCAATACCCGAGTCGGTTCCGGACATATTCGCGATATACAGAGATTCATGAAAACTCTACTAGTTTGGTTGAAAATCCGATATTATCAGTACTGATCCACATATTCTCTCGATATGAGCTTGGAAAGTCAGCCTTCTTTATTAGATAATACCAATAAAAAATCATAAATATTTGTAGTACACAAATCATTTTAACTTTTGGTGTAGCATTATTAAAAAAATATATTAAAGAAAAACACATTTACCTATATTTTGTTGCTTACATAGCTGCCATATTTTTGACTACAAATTAAAAAGTTTATTAATGCAATATTTAGTTTGTTTCTGTGACCCTGGCGTATTAATACTGATTTGGAAAAAAACATTAAAAAATGTATCATAATACCAAAAAATGACGTTATTTTTAGACACATTTATTTTTCTTATCATTATTAATTATTATTAAATACCTTGACAGCATACTAACACAATCTCTTGACCCAGATGTAGAGATAAAATGCAGAATTGAGTCAGCAAGAGCTACATTTAATAAAATGAAATCGCTCTTCTGCAATGATAACATAAATTTGAAACTCCGCCAGAGAATGATCAAATTCTATGTGTGATCTGTTTTATTGTATGGATGTGAAACGTGTACCTTAAAAGTCAACTGAATTTACAGACTGGAAGCATTTAAAATGTGGTTCTACCCCCGAATGCTCAGAATTCCCTGGACAGACATGGTTACCAATACCGAAGTCCTGATGCGAGCTGGTATTGACAGGGAGCTGTTATCAACTATCAAGGGTCGGAAGATTTCATATCTGGATTATGTTCTGCGTGGGGAAAATTACCACCTTCTCCAACTGATATTGGAGGGGAAAATTGAGGGACGCCGAGGGCCCGGTAGGAGACAGATGTCCTGGCTGCGAAACGTGAGGGAGTGGACGAGCTGTTACGAGCGGCGTAGGACAGGGACAGGTTTGCAGAGGTGATCACCAACGTTTGGGGGACCCGACAGGGCACTTATGGGACATAACAAATGAAAAACATTTAGAAAACTCTTGTACACAAAACGGTAAACAAAAATTATCGATTTGAAACTAGAAAATAACATACGAGTATCTCAGAAGGATCCCAAATATGTCGAAGTCAGTGAGGCAGTACTTTTTCCATAATTAATATTTTTTTGTGAACACTGCCGCACTGACACTAAAAATGTCGAAATCCGAAACGATTGAATTCAACGTCAAGATTGCTCTTCCTCTTGACATCACCAAAGGCAGGTTGGTTCTGGATGACGGAACAAAGAACAATCGATATCTGCGCTGTCAAAGATAACCATCAAGAACAAAAAGACCTATTCTGTTTACTTTAACTTAATTTTTTTAATGTATACCGTATATACGAGTATGCGTTCAATGCATGTACGTATTTTTTTTACTCTACTGTTAATAATAAATTGCTTTTGTAAAAAAAACACTTATGTTTCTTGGATAATCATGGAAAATTAATAAAACGAAGTGTCCGCAACGCAGACATAAGAAAAACTTGCAAAATAGAGGATATCGTTCAGTGGAGAATATAATATATCCAGAAGAAGATACTGGAGGGATCATGTAGCCTTAATGGATGTTGACAGACTCGCTAATACAGCCGCTTATGAAATCCTCTCCGGACAACGCCCACCTGGAGATGGAGGGAAAGCTGGACCTCATCAACCGTCGAGACATGATTTCTGTGTCACAGATCGTCAGATCTATTAAAAGAAGAAGAAGAAGAAGATACTTAATATTAAATAGCCCATTGTTTTGGCCGAAACACTATGATACTTCAACATTATTAACTGTTAAGATATAAAAAGCTGTTTATGGAATCATCATCAGATTTAACATCTAAAAAGAACATTTTGTGTTAAATTATTTTTATTTTGTTATTTTATTTTATATCATTGTATTTTATATTATTTGTTTTAGATTTATTTTGTGGGTGTTGGACGATCGAAGTGTGCGCGGGAGATGCCTATTGGTGGCGATGAGGTTCGCAACCCATCACACCGCGTCTCCCGCGGAGCGAAAAGAGAAGGATGGAGTGCCGCATCAGTAAAAGTGTGACAGTCCATTCTTTCTGCCTACCCTTTCGGGGAGACGGCGTGATGGTTAGTTAGTTAGTTAGTTCATCAGATCTGTTGATTTTTTCATTTTTCTATACGCCTCAAGTGAAAAAAAGTATTCTGAACATACAATGTTTCCAAAAAGTATCAAATTTTAAAGGTCGGTCATGTTAAAAGTCAAAGGAATCGATATAGAAATCAAAGAAGTCAAAGGAGTCGATATGTCGTTGTATGAAATAAATGAGGAGGAATCTAGAGAGATGTGTCAGGATCGAGTAGTGTGGCAATCCATTCTCTCTGCCAGCCCCTCCGAGGAAACTGTGTTATAATTGTTGTTGATATTTAAACTAACTAACTAACTAACTAACCATCACGCCATTTCCCCGGAGGGGTAGGCAGAGAGGATGGATCGCCACACTGGCCTATCCTGGCACACCTCTCGGGCTTCCTCCACATTCATACATCGCACCATGCACGCACGTCGATTATTCCGACTTCGAATGTGGCTGCCTTTTAGTAATTGGTTAATTTGGTCATGCCATGTTTTCCTCGGTCGTCCTCGGCTTCTTTTCCCACTCACACTGCTTGTGTATAACTTTTTAACCATTCTACTCTCATCCATTCGTTCCATATGTCCGAACCATCTCAGGGATCCTTTTTTAATTTTATTCATGATGCAGTCATCTGCCTTACATTTCTTTCTTATTTCATCGTTCGGTATTCTATCATACAACGTTTTCCCGCACATTCTTCTTAGTGATCTCATTTCTACGGCGTTTATCCTGCTTTCATCCTTCTTTTGCCAGCTCCAAGCTTCACTTCCATACATGAGGGTTGGCACTAGAACTCCATTGTGTACTGCCATATTTGCTTCTGTGGATATATTTCTATTTGCAGTAATGACTTTGAGTGCGCCATTTATTTTATTCCCAGCACCAACCCTCCTTTCGATGTCTTTCTCCATTTTTTCGTCTCTTGTAAACATGCTTCCCAGATACGTAAACAGAGTAACTTGCTCCAATTTCTCGCCCATCGCACTTATATCACAAATCGTCATACATTCTTCTTTCTCGAAAACCATCACTTTAGATTTAGACACATTCATCACCAAGTCACTCTTTTTGCATGCCTCATACATCCTTGCCACTAAGACTTGCAAATTGTCTTTACTGTCAGCGATTAACACAGCAAACTCTACGCAAATATTGAATAAGTATTATATAACCACTTACACAGATATTTTTTTTACGAAATCGAAAGTTTTATCTATTGATCGCAATCAATGTATAAGATACTAGATTCATAATCTTTCTATAAATTGGTATAAAATAAAATAAATATTTTAGTACTGCAGTTTTATATACTTCTGTTTCATTTGGATACAAAAAGGAGAGAAAGGAATAAACGCATATTTATGAGCATGTGTTAAAATTATAAAATTAATAATATATATTGTATAAATAATTTTAGAAACGTATCTGTTTATCGTAATCTATGAGATACCGGATTAATAATATATCGATGAAAGATATTTAAAAGAAAAATTTCTTATGTTACCATAAAACTCTGTGGTCATTTCAATATTAAAAAGTGAGATGTGTTTCTTCTTATTCTTCTGATTGTAAATCTTGAGATCTGTGTGTACAGGATATCAACTTTATTTCTGTGATGAAGACGACCAGCCTTTTCTCTATCTCTTTGGTGGTCGTATCTGGAGTCTCGTGCATCACGATCTTAAGAATTCTTGCTGGATCCATTCTCTCGATGTGGTCAAAATCGTCCCTCCAGAATCGTCTTCTCTGCCTACTCCATCTTACCATGTCTTAAATTTTGCAGAATTTGTGATTTTTTTCATTGGGTATCTTATCTCTAAGAGTTCTCCCCACAATAGGTCGAAATGTTCTCATTTCTGCTACTCTTAAGAGATGTTTGGTTCTGACAGTGTCTGCAATCACACTGTTTTCACTGCAATCACACCGGGACCTTCGGTCTGTTGTTGTTACAAACAAGTGTTACATCAGGTGTTACACTTGATGATGCCAACATAGGTTGGCGAAGCAGCTATCGCTACAATCTTTTAAAAATAAATTGTGACACATATAATAACCATGTTTTAAATTAAAACATTTAATGACAATTTTAGTGACCTTTTCTTAATTTTAATTAAGCAATTATCTGCCTGACATTTCTTTCTTATTTTATAGTTTGGTAAACCTATTCATGTTTAGCTGTTTCCCAAGCAAGAATTTCCGTTTTAAATATTGCTTCAGTTCTAATATTAAGAATCAATAGATGTTTGAAAACGTTGTTTTAGATCTTGAACCATGAGGTTTATACTTACGTTCCTGCTCGTGGCCATCTCGGCCTCCACCCTGGCCCAAAATAAAGATCTGCACTACTGGGAAAAGAGATCTGTGATGGTCCATCTCTTCGAGTGGAAGTGGGTAGATGTTGCAGCGGAGTGTGAGAGATTCCTCGCCCCCAGAGGCTACGGAGGAGTACAGGTAAATCTGATTTCTCTATATTTCATCTCAGGCGTTCCACAGGGATCAAATGTAGGACCTATTTTATATTACATTAATTCAAACAATGTCAGAGTTATTTTGTTAATCTGTAATAATTAAGATGCTTCTCAATAATTGAAAACAGATATCTATTATAATTTAATACAACCAATGTTCGAATAAGACGAAACTATTACTTATAATATTAAAATGGTAAATCGAAATGATTTTTCGTTTTATTTTAATTTTTTTCAAAAAATATTTCCGTGAATAAACAGCAAGAGCTAGAATACAAACTCTCAACATCATTTATCCATAGATCGCAGAAGCCTTTTTTAAAATAAATTTGGCATCTTTACTTTATCTATAAATATCATAATTACAGAAGGATTTTAATGCGTTGGTGGATAATGGTAGATTATCTTATTATAAATAAACGTCAATCTTAAAGATTCATTCGATTTCCTCTTTTGTCAGATTTCACCGCCTGATGAGAATGTGCAGATCACGAACCGCCCCTGGTATGAAAGATACCAGTCTATGTCTTACAACCTGATAACTCGATCTGGTGATGAGGTGGCTTTCAGAGACATGGTCACCAGGTGTAACAACGTCGGAGTAAGGTGAAATCCAATATTCTCAATCGAATAAACATTACAAATCTTAAATAAATGCCTGCTTCTAAAACAATGTTTTTACAATTGAAAACATCAATTTTTATAACAAAATTACTCTTATTAGCAATATCATCCCTTTAGATTCACACCGCTTTCATTTTTTTCTGTGTAGATCAAGTTTTTCAGAGTTTCATACCGGTTTCGCTTTTGCTGCAGTGTGCTAATGGGGCAAATGTTAGTGGTGTCACCAATTTTTTTCCTTGTTTTCAGGATCTACCCTGATGTCATTTTCAACCACATGACTGGAGGAGGAGGTGGTACTGGAACTGGTGGATCCCAGACCACTGCTGGGTTAAGGGACTATCCAGCGGTGCCATACGTAGACGGAGACTTTCACTCCCCCGCCTGCCTCATCAACGACTATAACAACGCTACTGAAGTAAACACCAATTTATCATTGTATTATCACTATTTATACTTACGACGACCTTCGTGGCCGAGTGGTAAGTGCATTGACTATCACCCCGAAGGTTACGGGTTCGATTCCCGGCAAGGGCAGTGTGATTGTCACACTGTCTTTGGTCTGGTGTAGAACTCACGTGACAATAAAATGGCGATAGATTATTAGCTACCTATCACATGTCACGAGAATCACTATGATAGCTATAATACCCTTTACATCGATTTGGCTCATGCTGCCATGATGTAAAAGAGCGATTCAACAAAATAATAATAATAATAATAATATTAATTTATATTGATTCACTCTTCACATCATTACAGCGCGAGCCAAATCAATATAAAAGGTATAGCTATCATATTGATTCTCATATCATGGGATATAGGATATTGCCATTTTACTGTCTAGTGAATTCTACACCAGACCAAATAAAGTCACACTGCCATCGCTCCGTCACCGGAATCGAACCTTTGGTGCTGCAGTCGTTTCACTTACCGCTCGGCCACGAAGGTCGTGAATTTAACACCATATAACTAACTAATTAACTATCACACCCTTTCTCCAGAGCGGTAGGCAGAGTGAATGCACTGCCATACTGCCCTGATTGGGATCATTTAAAATATATTCGGGGCATATTCAGGGCATAGGGTGAACCACCATACTGCTCTATCCTGACATACACCTCTTGAGTTTCCTCTACATTCGGGACATATTCCGAGATAATTCGGGGCATTTTTGGATCATTTAGAGATGTATTTATGCAATATCAAAAATACTTAAAATTAAATGTTAATCTTTCTTCAGGTGCGTAACTGTGAACTCGTGGGACTTCACGATTTGAACCAAGGTTCCGAATACGTCAGGGGAAAGATCGTTGACTTCTTGAACAAGCTGATAGACATCGGAGTTGCTGGATTCAGGTGAAGAAATATCTTTTGGTCTTCACTTTATTTAGATTTTTTAATCCATTAAACATAGCTGAAAAGCTCTAGACATCGAGTAAGAATTATGTTTCAGGCCGGTTTCATGTGACCACTTTTTTATTTGACTGTCATTTGTAATGTTTATTAGCCGTAAAGTTTGGTCAATTATACTCTTATTGTTCTCGTATTGGATAACACTACACCCTAACACTGTGTTGAAGATATTTAAAAAAAAAAAAAATTGGATTTACTTAAGGCGTTAACACTGTGGAATTCCAGATTTTTTTAGTTTATTTTTCTTGACATGTTTCGATAGTTTCAAACCTTCATCATCGGAAGAACGATATAAACTCTTTAATTCTCAGTTTATATCGTTCTTTTGATGATGAAAGGGTAAAACCTTCGAAACATGTCGAGAAAAATTAACTCAAAAAGGGAAGAAAACAGTGCTTAAAAAATTTGCCGTTAAAACTCTTGGCTGAAGTTCATTTTAAATAATAATAATATAAAACGACGTTTTTTAACTACTTCCACTTTTGTCTTTATTTCGACAGCGACCGGTTTCTTCAGGCTCGCTGGCATCGACAGCCTGGTCAAGTCCACCAGACCAGTCTGTCGATGCCAGCAAGCCTGGCGAAGCCGGTCGCTGTCGAAATAAAGACAAAAGTGAAAGTAGTTAAAAAGAAACATCGTTTTATTTCATTATTATTATACTTAAAACATTTTGTTGAAATAATTATTCAGTTGCGTAATTGTTATAATGTAAATCATATGCTAGCCAAATGCAATGAATAACTTTGATAATTTTAATACACTGAAAGATAAATCAATGTCTGAGCGACAGGAAAACAGCGCTATACAAGTTAGCCTAATTATTATTATTATTATTATTATTATTATAACGTATGCAGCATACGCCATAAAACATTGATGCATTGAGGCAGTGTTTGCGTGAACTTTAGTGCACTTCTTCGCATGCGCACATAATTGGGAATGTCTCCAACGTGTTTGTCAAAAGATGTTTCAACGTATTTTATCCCCATAAAATTTAATTGGCATAAGAGCTACAATCTCTCTTTATCGTGCCTTTGCTGGATGACCAATGATCGCAACAAATCTACATGTTTGTGTTTTTGCAGAGTTGACGCCGCCAAACATATGTGGCCCGGAGATCTCCAAATCATCTACGGAAGACTGAACAACCTCAACACTGCCTGGTTCCCAAGCGGTGCCCGTCCTTATATAGCCCAGGAGGTTGTCGACCTCGGTGGAGAAGCTGTCTCCAAGTTCGACTACACTCCACTGGGCGCTGTAGCAGAATTCATGGAAAGTTGATAGTCCTCTAATATAGGGTATTTTTTTGGAGGTTTGGTTTTTAAACTGGCAAAATTGTTTTTAAAGATTGTCAATTTGACAGTTGATAGTTGATTTGTAGTCTGTATTCGTTTTGACATTTCACCATAAATAGACTGATGTCAGAACAGTGCTTACAAATTGTGCAAATTTATTTTGAAAATCATAATTCGGTTCGCCAAACTTATCGTGCACTGCGTCCATTTTACGGTCGACATAATCGTCCATCCGAGAAAGTTATTAGGAAGGCCATGGATCGTTTTCTGGACTTCACGATTGCGCTTCATTCGAGCTAGCCGTGGCGCTCATATGCCCGAAATTTAAACAATAATAGCATAAAATTATCTAATAAATAAAGCCAATATCATAGACATTAACATTATTTTAATGTGTTTTTTTCTTCATTTTGAATATGTATTGTATACCTCTAAAAAAACACCCTATAATAAGATGTAGGTAGGTTGATGTTATGATAGAAACCGAATAGAAGTTAACATATAATACTCCAAAATTCAAATTCTAAAAATTCATTTTTTATTATTATTTTTTTTATACAACAGGTCGTTTTTACGCAATAAATATCTACAATTTGTTTTGCCTATTATACTGATTCTCATGACGTGTGATAGGTAGCTAATCTATGGCCATTTTATTGTCACACTGCCATCACTGGGAAACGAACTCGGTTCTTTGAGCTGTGAGCATGAAGACCGTCTAGGAGTTATCATATGAGATTCTAAAGCGAAAATATCCAATTATATCTTGCATTATTTTTTTGGTAACATCGGCAAATTAATACAAATTATATTCGTTTTCTTTTTCTTGCAGTTCAGTGCTCATATTGGTAACACCTTTAGAGGAAACTACGCCCTGAAGTCTTTGGTGAACTGGGGTCCAGCATGGGGACTGGTGGAACAGGGAGACGGTCTGAACTTCGTGGACAACCATGACAACCAGAGAACAAATGAAAATGGCGAGGACATCATTCTTACTTTCAAACAGTCCAAACAATACAAGGTAAACCATAAAAAATATGTCTAAATTTAAAAAATACCTTAATTTCAAAGTTAAAGTACTTTTAGAATAAGAAAAAAACTAAATGAAATTGGCTCTAATAATATTGGCAAACAAACAGAGAGAAAGGACCGCCACACTACTTTATCCTGACAGATAGTCCGTTCACTACAGGGAGATCATTTGCAATAGTATGAGTAACAGTGCGTTTACAAACAATCTAGACGCTATTTTGATTTTATTTTTTTATGATTGGGAGACCAAAAAATGATTCAATCATATATTCAAACATTGAAATAAATATGCATGTTATTTTTATTATTTTTAAATTAAAAAAACGATACTGGCTTAATTGTAATGATTATAAAAATTAAGTTCATTAAAATTATAATATGTTTATTGATTTTTCGTTGGAAAAGTGACTAAGGGTGAGACTGATATTAATAATGATTTTTTTATTTCTTTCTTTATTGGTTTCAATTACAATATTTGATCCTTGCAGGTGTTTATCTCTAGGATGTTATTACTAGTTATTATAAAAAATCTATTATATGTATTTAAACTGACCCCAAAGTGGCTTTTCTTGTCCTAATTTCGACATGATATATAATATATGCGATTAATCAATAATAAAAAATAACATTTTTAAAATACTCTTGCAAAACGAGTATTTTTCGAATCACCGAGTATATGAGCAGCCAAACGCGTACAATCCGCCTTGCGTCTCGGAACACACTGACGTTTGACTACCAAACCGGACGCAACCAATCAGATTCCAAGAAAGGCCACCATACTAACACATTAGCAATAGGTATTTTTTGTGAATCAACTATACCTGTCCCAGAATCTTCTATCATGGACGACCTTCAAATTTTAATTAATTTCGTTATGCCATGTTTTCCGAAATCTATTCACATCCTCATAAACTATCATAATAATTATTTATTTATCCATACGTTACATATTTGCTTGTCTATTATTTAAGTAATATCAGGGGTATTATCACTAACGCAAACTTCTACTGTCTTCCAGGGAGCTACCGCCTTCAACTTGGCTCACACCTACGGAGAACCACGCATCATGAGCAGTTTCGCCTTTGAGCACATAGATCAAGGACCACCCCAAGATGGAAATGGCAACATCATTTCACCTTTGATAAATAATGTAAATAAATTTTAATTTAAATATTAATCATGTAGTAAACATACTTAATTTTTTAATGATGACCATTCAGACTATAAAAAATTCAACTTTACATGTAGCAAAGGAATTCTCATCCTAGTGTAACATGTATTATATGTATATCTGGGTTTATAATTTACGAAAAATGTCTTTCAATATGGAACACATACGAAACATTTGGGGTTATTACTAACAAAACCGTCTTGCAATATGGAACACTTCCAAATATCTGGGCTAATAACTAACAAAACCATCTTGCAATACGGAACACTTACGAAACATTTGGGTAAATGGATAGATATTAACGTCACATTCTATCTAATTTGATTTATGATCGATAACGATAATATTGACTTGCCCAACGGTAATGTTGTCTTGCCTAACGGTAATGTTGTCTTTCAGGATGGAACCTGTGAAAATGGATGGGTGTGCGAGCATAGGTGGAGGCAAATGTTCAACATGGTGGAATTCAGGAACATAGTGAAGGGAACTGGACTCAGCGACTGGTGGGACAATGGAAGCAACCAAATTGCTTTCTGTCGAGGAGACAAGGGATTCATCGCTTTCAACAATGACGGTTTTGATTTAAACGAGAGTCTTCAGGTATATTTTTTTAGTATAAATACGTTATACATAAAAGGTTACCCACCGCTTATCCGAAGCTGTTATAAGACGCAGCGGCGTCCTTTCATCAGCTTTGCTCGTGCAATCTTTAGGCCCGTCCCCCATACATTCGGTACTTACGTTAACCGGGGAATGCAATATTCCAACAAAAGCATGAGAGACCCCAGTCTACATCTAGTGTTCTCTAGGGTTCAGACAAAGAGACTGGTGACTTAGAGACCTTGGACTGCGAAGAGGAGTACAGTGCGACCGCAAAAACGATGGAAGGATGACCTGGATGCAGTCTAAAAGAGACCAGGAAGGAGACTGGCAGTAAATGGAGGAGGCTTTTGTCCAAGAGTGGACGATAATAGACTGATGAAGTTTAAATAATTTTTAATAATTATAGATATGTTGTGTTCTTCCCAGACTTGCCTCCCTCCCGGAATATATTGCGATGTCATCTCTGGATCTAGTTACGATGTGTCTTGTTCCGGCAAAACCGTGATCGTCGCTGAAGACGGCAAGGCTCAGATCTACATTGGAAGCAGTGAAGACGACATGGTTCTTGCTCTTCATGTTGGTGCCAGGGTGAGAAATATGTTCATAATTATAAATTTATAAGTTCGGATGCCATCACAGCCCAGGGAAAACGTATATTCGGTGGACCAGGAATTAAACTATTAGTTTATATTCAAATTTATTAAAAATTAAAATAATAAAATGTCAGAGAGAGTCACAAACGATAAAGTACTGAAATGGTC
The DNA here is from genome assembly GCA_022606425.2 of Lepidostoma basale. Classification (NCBI taxonomy): domain Eukaryota; kingdom Metazoa; phylum Arthropoda; class Insecta; order Trichoptera; family Lepidostomatidae; genus Lepidostoma; species Lepidostoma basale. Next base: position 118,846 of record JAHDVF020001348.1, read on the forward strand.
AAGACCATAAGGCGCATGAAACTGAAATATTAGTACTTCAGGTACAATATGAGAAACGATAAATACGATTGTCCAAGGTATTTCCCCCATCCTGCATTTTATCTCCTCCCTCCCTCCTGTCCCTCCTGCGGTGCATTATTTATTTTTAATTCTTATATGTTATTTATGTATCAATTGTGTATTTTCTTTTACTGGTATATTGCTATGTGTGTACGGCGGGACATCGAGGGAGAGAAGCGTAGCTTAAATGTGGTCTGGGCCCCCCTTATTATTATTATTATTATTTCACGTAAGTCCCGCATGGGGGCGGGCCTAGGGAGTGCACGAGGAAAGCTGACGAAGCCCTCTATGGCTCGGCCATATAAACCAAATATCCAAGGTAAAATTAATGGAAAACGAAGTGTTAGGAGAAGAAGAAAATCCTGGCTAAAAAACCTTTGAGGGCGGTTCAGTTCAAGGGTAGAAATAGTGATGTTGCTGTCCAACCTCCGATAAGTACCGTGCGCTAGCTTAAATGTGGTCTGGGTCCCCCTTGGTTGCAAATATACATATATTTTTGTTTAACGTAAGTCCCGCATAGACGGGGGACAGGCCTAGGGAGTGCATGAGTGAAGCTGACGAAAGGCGCCGCTGCGGCTATAACAGCTTCAGGTAAGCGGAGGGAGCCCTCTATGGCTCGGCCATATGTCCAACCTCCGATAGAAGAGGAACAACAAGAATAAGAAGAATATTAAGAAAACTTATATATTATCTTCTTTTATGTTAAATAATTGAACGAATGAAAGTTTCTAGAAGTTTTATTATATTATATTTTATGGCAATGGCATGTTTTTCTCCTTCATATTAACTATTATTTCTAGAATCAATTGTATCTCAATAGAGTCGAAGATGCAAATTGGAAACAAAATATGGTTGAATATGGTTGTATTACATAAAGCGTGCGTTTAACCCAACTAATGACAGGTCATAAGTCCTGTTAAAACCTCGATCAACCATATTCTGTTTCCAATTTGCATATTCGTCTCTATTGAGATACAATTGATTCTTAAATTGATAGCCCACAATGGGTGAAATCCAGTTGTTCGTCTACAAGTATTTGTATACATTCAAAATGTTGTAAAAAACTATTATTTCTGTTCACATTGAGGAATGTTATACAATTCTAATTCTACTGGTTTAAATCATTGTTATTAGTCTATAAAAAACGAATAATCCTATAAGTATATTAAGAAGCCTTTCAGGAATATTTGTTTTAGTGTCAAATGATATTTAATTTTGTTTGTGGTGCAAATGTTAACTTTATAATGTTCTTTTTTTGTTCTAGTTTGGCCTCCTGTAAACGAAGAAAATAACAAACAGCGCCTACTTTGGACTTAAAACAGTGTAAATAAAATAAAGGTTTTTTTTTTTAAATAAAAATATTTTGGTAATCCATTGTTTTAGCGGATTACCAAAATATTTTTATTTAAAAAAAACCGATGTTGGCATCATCAGGTGTTACGATGTCAATAGCAAAATAAAATTACCTAATTATTATTTTAGAAAAAATTGTTTCATTGCAGTTTATCTTCTAGTTCCAACCGGTTTCAGCAGTTCAGGCTCATGGTAATGAGCTGTCGAAACCGGTCCGAATTATAAAAAATATGAGTATAATTGAATATTTACTATCAAGAAATTTCAATAACCAAGTTTTAACGAACCACAGAAGAGATGGGTTAACAATGTAACCTCAAGAGCTAGTTAGCCTTTGAGTAGTGACGTGGTTAGTTTAGGTCATTAATGTGACGTCTCACAGACGAGATACAGTGATGTGACGACTCACAGACGGTCTGTAATAGTAATTATTATTTAATATAATTTCAATATGAAAACATGTACAGATGATTATTATAATTATGAACACTATTTAGTAACAAGATGAATAAAAAAATACAACAAAATATGCCCATAATCAACATTTATTATGCATTTTTTAAAGCCATATGAAATAACAGTCTTACAATTGAGGCTTTTCTTATATACTATTTGTTATTTAGAAACTTTTTTACTAAAAAATTTAATAAAATATCTTCTTCACTTTCGATATACTCAGGAGTCTGTTATTTCAGGCGGGTCCTCTTGAGATGCTGAACTCCAGCTTTCTCTCCATCGTTTCGGGAGTCTTCCTGGTCGGCGTTGTCCGTTTGGCGTTCATGTTGATGCCAGTATCGCCGTCTTTGACGTCCCCATCTGACCACATCTTCGACCTCGCAGATTTCTGGGATTGCTGTATTCCTAACTCGATCACGTAGGGTCTTGCCAGCTATAGCGCGGAGCGTTTTCATCTCGGTTGTCCTGAGCATGCTCTTTGTCTTGACAGTGTCTGCCCTCGATTCAATGCCATATGTGAGGATTGGTCGCACACAGGTCTTATAAATGCGTACCTTGCTGTCAGTCCTCATGTCCTTGTTTCTCCATATGACATTTTTCAGGCAGCCTGCAACCGCTGCAGCCTTATCTACCTGTGACCTTGCTTCTCTGGAGAGGTCATTAGAGCTGGTTACTTCGCTTCCTAGATATCTGAATTGGTCTACCTGTTCAATTTTTCTTGGCGTACGAGATTTCGCATCTTAGTTGGTTTCTAGAGAATGTCATACACTTCGTTTTTGAGATGGATATGATCATGTTGTATTTAGAGCAGGATTCATCAAAGTTTGAGAGCATTGCTTGTAAGTCGTTTTCATTTTCGGCCACGATTGTGGCATCGTCTGCATAGCAAAGCATTCCAATTACTTCATTACCCAGAGTGTACCCTAAATTGAGAGATGCAACCTCTGCAATGATGTTGTCCATGATGCAGTTAAGAGAAATGGGCTTAAGCTATTGCTATCGCCTTGTCTGATGCCAATGGATGTTTTTATGGCTTTAGTGAATTTCCCATATAATAAAATATATTTATACCAAATAAACTAATTTTAACAAATATATATCAGTCTGAAATTTAAGTATTATATTTTATTTTTTGCATTCCAGTCACGCAGTCCTGTAAACGAAAAGAACTCCATGCAGCATCTTTGGACATAGAATAATGTTACTTCGAACACAGTATGAATTTAAAAAAATTAAAAATAATGTTTGAGTTTGTGAATAAAATAAAACAATTTTTGATAAAAAAAAACGTTTTTTTTTATTTATTTCCGTTGTCATTAAAATAAATTAACAATTCTTTGCTACTTAATTACAAAAAAAATGCATCTTTTTTTACAAGACACAAATAAAACATTTGTTATATTAAAACATCATTGCACGGTCAATGTCTTTGATAAGGGTAATATCATATTATGTGGTTAATTTGATATCTAAAAGTCCATGGAGGTTGCATTTATAGCAAATTAAATGTGTAACTTATTAACCCATAAACTCGGTGAATTCACAACTTCATGCTATCAGTTTATAAATGAATTTATTTTAATTATAAAACCAATTGCTGATTTTTTTTTTACTTTTAAAGACATAAATTTGCAATCGTAAACTTGGTTATTGTAAAAAATAACAACCTGTGAAAAGTCTTAAAACCCATAAACAAAATACAGCATTGAACTAATCACAATTGCATATTCTTTCAAAACATTGTCATAATTTAATGGTTTATCCAATTATTCAGATTTCTGCATATCTTTATTTGATTAGGCACTCATTAATTAGGAAAATTAAGAGAAAAGAAATACCTAATTTGTTTCAAATTTATAAAATAATTATTGTAGTCAATGTCTGTATTAAAAAACAAACCTCCATGACAGTAGAACTTTAACAATATCAAAATAATATTTTTAAGAGAACATTAAATTAAAGGCACACTAACAGTTCTAATAAATTCCACTACAGTCTTCAAATCAAATCAGTTTATTAACTCAAAAGACATTACAAACAGGAAAATGTTTAAGGCATCTATTGAGTACAGGTAAAATATTATAAAAATACAACATAATACCAGGAACGCATTAGAGATGGTTCGACATTAGGAAGATAAGATAAAGTCAAAAGTATTTGTCTCCTGAACGTACCTTCACTAATATGAAAGTCGTCGATCTCCGAGGAGACCGTGTTCAGCAAACTAATTAGACATAACAAATTAAAAACATTTAGGCGACTCATTTGGACACAAAACGGTGTAACAAAGATAAAACAATGACAGGAAACCAAAAAATCGTTCATAGCAGAAGGAACCCAAATATGTCGACGTCAGTGAGGCAGTACTCTTTCCAGAATTCGTCATATATTTTTTATGAACACTGCCTCACTGACACTGAAAATGCCCAAAACCGGTTAGATTCAACGTCCGAATTGCTCTTCCTACTGGCATCACCAAAGGCAGGTTGGTTCTGCGTGACGGAGCAAAGAACAATTGATGTCGGCGCTGTCGCAGGTTATTATCAGGAACAAAAAGACCTATTTGCTCCAGAACAAAGGGGTTTTCAATAAAGCCTCGAATCAGCTTGAAAAAATGTGTTGCCATTAATTCTCCCTCCTCAGTTCGAGGTAGTATACCAGCATACATCAGCATACCCAAGAGAAATGCCATTGGATAGACCCAAGGATATACATACCCCGTACTCTCTCATGTAGAGGGCTCTCAAGAATTTCTTTTGAACTCTCTCCAACATGAAAGAATACTGAGCCTCATGAGGACTCCATATCACGGCACCTCCCTCAAGCCTGCTTCTGACTGGGTTATAAAGAGTTCTTAGGACCCGGGTGTCTCTGAAAACCCTTACAGTTCGAAGAACAAAACCCGGCATCTTCAACGTCACATACCTTCTCGATCAGAATTATCCCAAGATCTCCTCTTCATCACTGTTTGATCTTCACCCAATTATTTTAATTGATTTTTTAACTATTTTGTTCACGACATTCATATCCACTCTGCATGCTCTTCTTATATTTGCGTTTGACACCATCACTACACATTCTTGTCCAGCAAGGGATTTCATTTATACCGCATTAAATCCACTTTCATCCATTTGCCAGTTCCATGCTTCGTTTCAATACATAAGTTTCAATTGTGACATATTATGTTCAATCATAACAGATATAAAAAATTTGATAATAAAATATAATCTACAGTGAAAAAAAATGTATTATATAATTTTTATTTAAAAATGTTAAAAATAATTTCACACGAGGAAGAACGCATTGGCACAATGCATTTAATATAGTAAAAATAATATCATATTGGAAGGATATTTATAATTATCGTTGGCTTAGAATATTACAATATAATAGTCTTCTTGGGGTTGATCTAATCTGGTGACACCTCGGATGAAAATGTCCTTTTGATGGACACATTTGGATACATCTCACGCCAAACTGTCACCTGAAATATATTATTCAAATTTATTCTTTCTATATTCGTCATTACTTTGTGTTGTGAATTCACATTTGAATAACTTTTTGAAAACTTTTTTCTGTAAAAAAATGTGTTTTGAAAATAACTTTTCAAAAAGTTATTCAAATGAATTTTATTCACTTATATACTACATTAGCATTGAACTTGAAGAACTGATTAACCAGGAAACAGTAGTGAGATTCTGTAAGTCTCAACGCCTACGGTGGGCTGGCCATGTGGAAAGAATGCCAGAGGGTAGAACACCACAAATTATATCCAGATGGGTGCCCCGCGAAAAGAGACCAAGAAGCAGACCGAGGAAAAGATGGGCGGATTGCGTGGAACAAGTCTTGCGTGGAACAAGATTGAGAGAAAATGGAAGGAGCTGGGGAATGGAGAGAAATGGCCAGAGACAGAAGTCAGTGGAGAACCATTGTGGAGGAGGCCAAGTCCCACACCGGGATGTAGCGCCGAGAAATGAATGAATGAATGAATGAAATATACTACATTAAATTCTTCTTCTCTGGTTTCAGTCCTGGGATTGGTATTAAATTAAACAATGACAAAACTTTGCAGGATTTGCTGCACATCGTCATGAAGAGGAATGTTGAGGGTGGGTGCGATGTGGGAAGACCCCAGATGTCCTGGGTGGAAAACCAGCAATTCAGAGAGTGGGGGAGTTGTTCCGGCTAGTACAAGACAGAGGCCTACGCCAGTTTGATAGCTAATGTCTGGGGGACCTAACATGCCACTTTAAGAAGAATATACTAAAAAGAGTACCGCCCTCATAAGCAAAAACTTAGCTAACGGGAAAAAATCTGAAATTTAATAAAGTATGAGGTAACTGGATATCCGGAGGGTAGAAGGATTGGAAGAACTACGCTGAGGTGGTAGGATGATGTGAAGAAAGATGCGGCACTTATTTTAGAAATTGTAAATTGGAAGATGGCGACTGAAGACAGGAGGAGTTGGAGGCAAAAGTTGAAGGAGGCCTATATATCTGAACATTGTATTGCTGAACTTGCGGCAATCCACACTTCGATCAGCAAACTCCTCAGCAATAGGCAGATTAGTTGAGCCAAAGCGCAACCCCCGGACAATTTTCGGAGATCGGGCTTTCGTAGACGCAAGTCCATCCGCCTGGATTATGCTTCCACAGATTTTAAATCTCACCTAAAAAAATCCACCTTTTCAAAATATCGCATAAAATGTAAACAACGGTTATCTGATTTCTGGTGTCAGATGCAGCTCTCATGACTAAAAACATTGTCAAAGCACCCTTGAGGTGAGCTATTCACGAAAACGGCGCTATACAAATTAGCCTAATTATTATCAATATTATTATTAAGGCTTGATATGGGCTGTATCACCATTGAAGAAGTAGAAAAGGCAACAGTTATTATCCATGGCTTTTCCATCTGATCATTGAGGAGAATGAGGGACATTTACTTGAGGGTTCACTTACTATCTACATGCATGCAAGTACTGAGGAAGAGATTGTGCCACAACAAGGTATTAAAGTGTTAAAACGTACATGTTAGTGATCCACAGTGAATGAGTTAAGGAAACAATAAAAGTAAAATAAATAACTATTACTACATTTGTATGAACTCACCTGGGATTCTGATATTTGGTCACAGAAACTGATATCCAGAAGTCTTAGATGTTTGCAGTTTAATAGTAAGCTGAAAAAATAAAGAATTCATCAGGTTATATTATAAACTATTAATTCCATAAATTCTACGGCCGACCTTCGTCGCTTTGACTGCCACACCGAAAGTCAGGGGTTCGTTTCCCGGCGATGGCGGCTTGATTGTCACACTGTCTTTGGTCTGGTGTAGAATTCACGTGACAATAAAATGGTGATAGATTAGCTACTTATCATATGTCACGAGAATCAATATGATAGCTATACCCTTTAAATTGATTTGGCTTGCGCTGTAATGATGTAAAGAGCGATTCAACAAAATAATAATAATATAAAATTTAGATACCACTTTATTTTAAAACGTTACTTTAATTTTTTATCCTTGCTGATGTTTATCTCAAGGATGATACTGTTTTTTTTTAATTTATTACTGTAGTTAGTATTAATTATACATGTTATATTTTAGAAAATTTACTCTATAATTTAAATGTTACTGAGCTGAAGCAGTCAAGCTCTTTGATCCATGGGCTATCTAATGTTCAGACATCTGCCTTACAGCTGAGAAAATCGTGGAAAACCTGAGCTGGAACATTTTAGGTACATCTATGGGTAGAATTTGGAAAAAGTTTATTTAAAAAAGTGTAAATTTCTAAATATGTTTGTCGAATAAAGTATTGACTGTAGTAAGACCGAGGAGGACACGGGCATGACCAGATTAATCAAATTTCAAAAGGTCAATCATGGTGGAAATCTGAACAATGGACTTGCATGTATAATTCATTGTATGAATGTGGTAGAATCTAGAAAGGTGTATCATGATAGAGTAGTGTGGCTGTGTTTTCTCTGCCTACCCTTCTAGAGAGACAGCGTGATGACGTTTTTTTTGTCGAAAATTTGCATTTTAAATAAGATAAAAATTAAATAAACACAAATGTCCGGATCGTCCAGCTGACGACAAGTGCACCATCTAAAATTATGTGTTTATGTGTTAAATTATTTTTCTTTGTTATTTTATTTCAGATAATTTGTTTTAGATTTATTATGTAGACGTTGAACGATCCAAGTGTGCGCGGGAGGTGCCTTTTGGTGGCGATGAGGTTCGCAACCCATCACACCGCGTCTCTCGCGATAGCGAAAAGAGAAGGATGGAGTACCGCATCGATTAAAGTGTGGCAGTCCATTCTTTCTGCCTACCCTTTCGGGGAGACGGCGTGATGGTTAGTTAGTTAGTTAGTTAGTTAGTAAATTTGACATTCAGTAGAGCACTTGAACTCTGACAAAGTCTATTCTACTACAGTAGCACACGGATAATTGGAACCTGGTTAATTGGCAAAACTCTATAATTGGCAGAAAAGTTCCAGTCCCACCATCCCCTTGGAGCACTAAAACCTCTTTAATTTGAAAAAAGAAACCTGTTTAATTGAACTCGACATTTTGGTCCTAAACCTCTGTAATTGGAGAGCACTGCCTTCTCGACCTCTGTAAATGGCCGGAGAGTACCTCTGTAATTGGAGAGCACTGCCTTCTTGACCTCTGTAAACTGACAACTCCTCAGTATTTGTTCTGTACTCATTGAAGGTGGTCCATTTTAGATCACAATAACAGCCTTGATTTGAGCTTGAAACTAAAACTAATCCAAGAGTTTGACGCCAGTAAATCTTGCGAAGAGTTGTTCAACATTTTTAGCGTGTGAAACAGGCCCATATAACTGATAATGTCAAGCCACAATAATTAAATGTATTGTTTGTATGTGTATGCACATATGTACAATTAAAATGTATTTATTAATTTTGTGTTGATTGTTTTATGCATCAATCCATGAATTGTTTTTATTGCTTTTCTGTTTATGTGGTTACAAAACCTGGTTAAAAAATCAAAGCACAATCTGGACCTGGATACATGAAAAACTGGATAATTGGAAAATCTGGTTAATTGACTATCGTAGGCCTGGTCCCTTAGAATGCCAATTATCCAGGTTACACTGTAAAACAATTTAATTTGTTGAAGAACCTATGTTAACTAGTAAACTGGTCTGAGAGAGTGGAAGTGGATAAAACTGAACATTTGCCAACAATTATGCAGAATCTACTGTTAGACGTTATACTGTATAGTTCCCTGATGATCTAGAAATAAGAGTTGGCTCTAGGAGTCGAATAATACCTGAGAGTAAAAATGTTTTTTTATGAATCAAAACTGTGAACTTACTATTCACAGATGTCGGCCGTGATAGCTCGAACCCCAAAGAGGTCAAGCTGCTGCAGGTTGGGACAGAGGTGAGCCAATGGGCGGAGGTCCCGGTCAGAAACTGCTCGAAGGGCCCCCAAGAACAGCTTGCGGAGCCCCGGACATCTACGAGCCAGCTCAGACACCCATTCACCAGAATTTCCAACCTGCAAACTGAAGAAAAATAATACAAATTACCAATTGCATTTGTTTACTTCAAGATCAATTTCCTTTCGTTATCTCACCCTAACCTAATCTACTAATATAACCTATCAATAATATCAAGTTAGTATGAGAACTACAAACTTACCACCATCCAAAGTCCACTTCTTGTAGCTTCGAACAGTCCTTCAGCGCCCAGACGCCGACAGATGTGAGGGAGTACGTTTTCCAGAGATCAATAGACAGGAGATCGTGGCAATACATTCCTATCTCGTAAGCTACTTCATCTATTGAAGATATGTAGCTGCATGAACCTACAAGTCATAGTTATTTTATGAATATAAATATATTTCTACATAGGTATATGTAAGAAAAAACATATACAAATGTAACATTAAGTTTATCATTCTTAATTTTATTGCATTGTGACATGTTAAACATTAGACCCAGATAATTCTCACTTAATTAGTACAAATGAAGATGTCTGTTTTCTATGTTGACGTCCACTGCTGGACGTAGGCCTCCCCCATACTTCTCCACATATTCCTGTCTTGTGCCTTTCGCATCCAATCGCTAGCAATTCTTAGAATTTCATCGGACCATCGTGGGGGGTCTCCACTCCACCAACCTTCTGGTCCATCTACCGTCTACCAATCTGTCAACATATCCCGCAGATTACCATTTAAGCTTAGCTACCCTTTCAACGACATCTGTTACTCCCGACCTTCTATGTATTTTAGTATTTCTTATCCGGTCTGAGAGTCTTACATGTAGCATGGCTCTTTCATGTTTCCTCTGTGCTACGCGGAGTCTCCTTATGGTCGACTTGGTGAGGGTTAGCGTTTCTGCTCCATATGTCAGTACTGGAAGTACGCATTGATCATACACGCTTTGCTAAGGCTTTATCAAAAATGGTGCCTTAGCAAGGGGAGACATGTCATGTTATTCCCATAAAATAAAACAGAACTTCTATAAAACAGATATTTTCAATTCTATTAATTATTTAATATGGAGTTTAATATCATTGTTCAAGAAACAATAATTAATTTTTGTTTTTATAACAAAGAGATTATCTTATCAGGATATCTAATTTTTTCCTTTAAATACAAAAAGTTATCATAAAATAAAAATACAGAATAAATATAAAAAGATAAATAGCTATAATACATTTTTCACAAAATATTGTAAATGAATTCAGATGTTTCCAGAAAGAAGACAAAATAAATTAAAAGTGTCAAGAATTTTATTTAGGTTGAAATAACAATTCAAGATTATTTTTTCAATTTTCAATTTCCAAAGTATGGAATGGAATTCCACAGTGTTAATGCCTTAACTTTTAATAAATTGTATAGATACCTAAATTTAAATGCTGCAGTCCAGGATTAGACCGGATGATAGCCAGAAGAGAGGATTTGTCAACAAGTGTCCTGTAGAGATCGAGGCGCGTGAGGTTGTTCAAGCAGGAGAGGAAGTTGAATCCTGACTTTATCCCCCCGCAGCTGCGAAGCGAAAGTTCTATAAAGACAAAAGTCTCACTATTAAAGGATAAATATCAATCTATATAAAAACTGAGCATTTGCCACCATATAGAAATGTGGCGACTTATTTTGTTTGCAATTGGGCTTCATCGGTGGAATGAAATGAAAAAGTACTAACAAAGTTCATACAAATTCTACTAATCAGATTATTGTACAATCAATAAGTTAGCCGGTTCGCAAAGAATGGAAATAAATTAAACGTATTTTCTAGAAGTTTTATTTTATTTTAACCCTTAGCCTGCGTGCGTATCGACGTATGATACGGCAACTCCCATATAAGAATTTGTACCGTTCACTGCGCGCGTATCGACGTATGATACACCGACCGGCCGGGATATTCAAATGTTGATAAAACAGGAATTTGTCCCTTTGAGACGTGTCAGCATTGATAAATATTTAGTTTATTTCATAACACCAACGACATCTACAATTATTCATCACAAATATTGAGTTAACTTGACAAAAACTTGGATTTACGGGATCCTTGACATCGATCGCGATCTCTGTAATAAGTAGGTATTCATTCAAAGTTTCCCGCGTTCAGTCCGCTCACTCCCACTACTCAGCATACGAAGCTCGAGTCCGGAGATGTGCGCGGTTTTCAATATCGATCCTCGAGCTTGCTTCTAAATTTATTTTTGTATTTTTTAACATTTAAATTAGTATGATTGTCGCGGATTTCTTTGCAAGGACAAGTTTTTAAAATTGAGTGAAAACAAAAATTTGTTTTGTATTGCGAACTATATTTAATTTTAAAAAATACTAAAAAGCAATAACATAGTTTTTTTGTTTTGAAAAAAGTAAATTTCAAAAAAGTTTTTAAGTTAATTTTGTATTTGGGATATTTCAAAAAGTTGTGAGTATTTCTTATGCAAATATGGCGTATCAAAATATATCTGACGAAAATATATCTGAAATAATTGGTGAACTAGATTCAGATTATGAAATGGAAGAAGACCTCGAGTCTCGGGAGAGGCATGTTCTTGATGGAAGACATGGAAGAACAATCTGTTGAGGGAATCGTTGAAGAGCAATTATATAATTGGACATCTGGAACTCATATCCCCATAATTCACGAATTTTATGACTTTCAATCCGGTATTACTAATAATAGCCTTTCCGAAAATTCATCTGAGTGCGATTTTTTTTTAACATTTCTTGAATCACGATATCATGTCAAAAATAGTTACAGAAATAAATAAATTCTATTTATTTACATAAACCAGGAAGGTACAAACGCCGACGACGTATCACATTTTTTTGTGACACGACGTATCCGACATCCGATATGGTAGAACATTTGCCGGAACTTCTCCAATTTAGTACCAGAAAAGCCCCTCGAAGACGTTGCCATGTTTGTGGAAATTCCTCGGTTCGAGGTAAAAAAACAAAAGCTATCAAGATATTTTTGTCCTCCGTGTGACGTCAGCCTTTGCTTAAAGCCGTGCTTTAAAATTTATCACTACGATCCAATTTTTTAAAGTTATAATAAAAACAATCAGTAATTTCTGTGTCCCATAAAAAAGACGATTATATTTGTTTGAATATAACACATAAACATTTGAAATTCAAAACCAAACATCTGTGCTTGTTGAATTGAATAGTCCTTTGTAAAATTATCAGTGTGAACTTATAGGTACTTAAAAACGATCGTAGTAAAACAATGTTCCCTTTCAATATTAATTGTGTTTACGTTTAACGGCGACGCGATGTGTAATACCCGCGCAGGACTCCATCTTATCTGTCGGTAGAATTCGGACTTACGAACGTGTCACGTGATGAACAATTAATGGCGCCGCGTCTTTCGTTGAGTGATTTGTATTGAATTTGTTGTTTACATTTATTCAACTATTCAAAGAGTGTTTTTGTTATTTTATCACGCACAATCAGATGAAAAATCTGATTACCAACGTTTCGGCTATGATTATAAATTTTTAGACAACATATTTATCTTACGAACAGGAAACCTAAAATCCCTGTCAATACGCCGCGTGGAGTGCTTTTCTTATAAAGTATTAGGGAACGCAGGTGCCAGGTTAAGGAACATTATCATTTTATAATGCCTTAGCAAGGCGAAACATGTCATTCCCATAAAATATAAGAAAAATTCTAGCAAAAAAATAAGATTATTTAATATTGAGTTTTATATCATTGTTCTAGAAAAATCAAATGATAAACAAATGTTTATGATTTTTTTTATAAAATACATCAACTTAATTTTGATTTTACATTTCTTGAACATCTTTATTTATACACGAGAGCAGCAAAATACAAAACACCGGACACATACAAAAAAAAAAACTTAATTTTGCTTATTTAAATCGTATGTATAAACAACAACGCGCTTGATTTTCGTAACATTTGAAAATGTATTAAAAGGGCGAAACAAATTATTCCAATATTAAACTAATATGAAAACATATGTTAACTAGAAGTTTAATTATATTTTATGCGAATGACATGTTTCGCCAGTCTAAGGCATTATCAAATGTCTTAGACAGGCATTTGATAATGCCTTAAAAGGGCAAAACATGTCATTCACAAAAAAATTTAATAAAACTTCTAAAAAACAGACGTTTTCATTCGTATTAATTATTTAAGCTAGAGTTTTACATTATCGTTCAAGATAAATATTTACTTGCCTTTAAGATTATGACAATATTCTCCTATAGATTTTATACTTGTACTGTCCACAAACGCACAGCTGTCCAGTCTTAAGTGTGTTAATGTAGAACCACAGTGTTGAATAAACCTATAAAAAATTTATTTATTTGGTAACAGGTCACAATGGTTAAATTATAATTTATAATTAGAACAATCCAATCATATAATTTCAGTAATTAATACGAATGAAAACGTCAGTTTTCTAAAAGTTTTATTATATTTTATGGGAATAACATGTTCCGCCCTTCTAAGGCATTATCAAATCAACATTTAATAATGCCTTAGAAGGGCGAAACATGTCATTCCCATAAAATATAATAAAACTTCTAAACAACTGATGTTTTCATTCGTATTAATTATTTAATATGGAGTTTTACATCATTGTTCAAGAAACAATAAATATAATTTCAGGTTGATTTGTGGCGGTTACACAATATAGAAAATTAGTTGTATGTTACAAAATACAAAAAAAAAAGTTTTTTTGAAATTTGCAATCCAGTTATTACAGTTGGCAATGTTTAGCTCCGCTAGACTCTTTTTTTTTGTAAATCTTGTGATCTGTTTAGACAGAATATCAATTTTGGTTCTATGATAAAGATGTAGAACTTTTTCTCCATCTCTTTGGTGGTTGACGGCCCTCTGGAGTCTCGTATCTTGGGAATCATGACTGGGTGCATCCTGTCGACGTCGTCCCTCCAGAATCATCTTCTCTACCTACTCCATCTCACTCAAGTCATAAATATTGCAGGTTCTGCAAATCTCTTCTCTCACTAGACAAATTCCACTAAATTAATTTAATAAAGCCACAGGAAGAGAAAACATATCAAAACCGTAATAACTAAAATAAAGTGTTTTGAAAACAAGAAAATTAAACAAATATATATTATATGTATATCTGATTTAATGTAGAGTTTCACAGCATCGCATATGCAAGGCTGAATGCAATTCCATTGATGATTATATTTCATTTATTCATCATCAAATCGTATCGCTTGCATACCTCACACATACTAGACACCAGAGTTTGTAGTTCATGCTCGTTGTCTGCAAGTAGCACAGCGTCGTCCACATACAACAAACAGCTTGCTGACACATCGTTCATTTTTGCACCTGCTTCCAACCCTTTCAGTTCTTTCATACACTTGTCCATATGTAGATTAAACAAACCAGGCTGTAAGATATTCATTTACTCTGACACTAGCAGTGCTTTCCATGTACAGCGATGTATTTTATTTTTAATTTTCTGCTGAATTACATGTGAGAAAAAAAATTGTCATGAACATTTTTCTTGCATACAACCCGCTAAAAACCTACTAAATAAAGTAAGTAGTAAATACTTACTTTACAAAATGATATGTGTTCAACATCTCGTAACTTCCACACCACGACAAGTCAATCTTTTGTAGTAACGTTGCCCTCGACGATATTGTTTTCAAAACCTACAAAAAAAATTAACAGCGTGAAAAAAATAAACATGTACGTTTGTACGCCTAAATGATGCCTTTGTATGACTTTGTATGACTGATGAGATTGTCTGAATAGCTAGAAAGACCTGGACGCGGAAGAGACCAAACAGGGATGAGTGAGTATAAATGGAAGAGGCCTATATCAAGCAATGGAGGGAGAATGTTGAAGAAATGCTTGAACAAATCTGAAAGAAAGCAGACCTTAAGTGCATCGATAATCAGTCAGAGTTTAGATCGAGACTCAAAATGCACCTTTTCAAATTATCATTTCCTGATAGGAAGGGCTGATCGATTACGTCAGGTGCAGCCCTCATACTAAATATGTTTATTATTTTATTTATTTAGTTCATATAACGGAGCATTTTCAACAGCGCCCTTGAGATGAGTAATTCATAAAAATAGCACTCTATATATTATCCAATTTATTATTATTATTATATACTAAATGGAGATCAAGAAATGTATAAAAGTGGAAGGGGTATATTTAGGATTGAGGAGAGGGAAGATGTAACGGGAACATATCACCAAGGTATAATTATATTTATTCAAATATGAATCCACAACACAAAGTGAAAGCGAATATAGAAGAAACATATTGTCGAGTTTAAAATGTAATTTTTTAATAATTTTAATTAATTCTTTGCTGGGTTGCAATTGAAAAATATTACTTTTATACCTGAATTAGTTAAAATTCTTAATTTAGCTTGTGATTCGCAAAAAATTTCATAAATTATCCTGCATGGTTACACAACAAAGCATCCGCATGAAATGTGTTAATAGATATATTTCCTGATTCACTTCAGACAAATTAGGCAAACATGTCACTCACTGAAACTAAAATTAGAAAATAGTTTGGAAGACGTCCAGGAGACAATCCATAATTATTTTTAATCTAAACATCACAACTTGAAAGTTAAAACAATTACAAAATATATAATGTGCCTTTTTATATAAAATTTAACCTTTAACTCTTACCACTCCAATGTCGAGTGTGACTCGATAAAGTATTTCTTACACCAACTCCTATGTCCGCCTAGACTTGACATTATATGACGCATTTTTTAAAACTAAATATTAATAATAATTATAATACACTCTACACCTTCCTAATACAGCATTTTAGAGATTCCTTTCTTACGAGGTCTGTCCATTAAATACGCGAACTGCGTTGCTCAGAAGGTTTTCAGTTGAAATTCGCTCAAGAGCACTGTCTACTTTGTTGCCGGGTGAGACACTAAGTAAATCCGTAAACACCAAACCTTCGAGGTAAACTAGTTCATTTTTTCTAGTTCTTGAGATGCCACTTGGGCTTTTTTAATGTGAAAGATACTGGTGCCCACAAATAGAATTTTCAGATACTCTCTTCTTCTCTCCTATATATTTCCTATTTATTTGCAGTTGAATATTACAGACAGAATTTTTTTGAGGTCGGCTCTACAAATTAACTTCGTCAGGCTTCTCGGTCTTGGGCCATTCCACTGTCGATTTGCAGATAGAATTTAAAGATACTGGAGTCTATAAATAAAATTTACAGATACTGGTGCCTACAGATAGAATTTACAGATACTAACAACAACAACAAACCATCACGCCGTTTCTCCGTAGGGGTAGGCAGAGAATGGACTGCCACATTACTCTATCCTGGCACACCTCCCTAGCTTCCTCCACATTAATACAGCGAGTCATACACGCATGTCGATTCTTCCGACTTCTAACAGGATCAACCTTTAAAATTTGATTAATTTGGTCAAGCCATGTTTTCCTCGGTCTGCCTCAACTCCGTACTCCATTTACGTCATTAAAGTATACTTTCTTAACCATTCTTTCTCCATCCATGCGCTCATACAGATACTGGTGCCTACAAATAGAATTTACAGATACTGCTGCCTGCAAATAGAAATAACAGATACTGATACCTACAAATAGAATTTGAATACACCATGATTACAAATCAAACATAATCATTTACATATGAAAAAGTGAGTTTCTAGAGGTTTTGCGATATAGTGAAAAATATGCATTGCAATATATTGCAATGTGTGTGCATAATCTGAAAAAAAAAATAAGGAATCTTGAACTCAAAGCAGTACTTACATACTTATCGACGCAATACCAGTAGGGTTTAAGATTAATTGACTTGTAAAGTAGAGGATCCCTGGACAGTCTGTGGAAGTTTTTGTTTACTTGAGCGCACCTGCTAATAGACTGTAGATCCAGGTAGCTGAATATCTTCAGAATTGTTTCATCCTTAAAATGATCATAACAAAATAATTAAAACATAATAATAATAATAACAAAAGACTTGCACTAAGGATTTTACAGGTTGAGTGTTGACATCGTAGCTCGGAGTTAACTCCCCACGTTATTGAGCAGCACTGCTCAACGGCAACTCATTGCACTGCCTCAACTTCTCACATTACAGAATCTAGGTCATGTCCAGGATTAGGTCCAAGCCCCCTGAATACTGTCTGCTAGACAAATACTTAATTTAATTATTCTTACGAATCATTTTCCATAATATTTCGAGGAAATTAGAATCGATCAAAACATCTACAAACAAAGTACTTATAAATTTTAGACAAATAAACAAACCATCGCGCCGTTTCTCCGCAGGGGTAGGCAGAGAATGGACCGCCACACTACTCTATCCTGGCAAACCTCTCTAGCTTCCTCCACATTCATACAACGAGTCATATACGCACGTCGATTCCTCCGACTTCTAACATGACCAACCTTTAAAATTTGATTAATTTAGTCATGCCATGTTTTCTTCAGTCTACCTCAACTCCGTACTACATTACATCTTTAACGTATACTTTCTTAACCATTCTTTCTCCATCCATGCGTTTCATATGTCCGAATCATCGCAGCGATCCTTTCATAATTTTGTTCATAATACCTTCGTCCGCTCTACATTCCTTTCTTATATCAGCATTTGAGATTCTGGCGTATATCGTTCTACCACACATATGACGTAGGGACCTCATCTCTACCGCATTTATTCTGCTTTCATCCTTCTTCTGCCAGTTCCATGCTTCGCTTCCATACATTAGGGATGGGACCAGAACTCCATTGTGAACGACCGTTTTTGCTTTCATTGATAGATTATTGTTTCCAATAACTATTCTTAAAGCTCCATTCACTTTGTTACCCGCACCAACCCTTCTTTCGATTTAGAAATAAGTTTTAGAACTGGGTTAATTATAGAAATGGAATGGAAAAAATAGCTATAATAAAATAAACTCACCGGTAATGCCTGGAAATCTCCCATCAACGTATCTACACAGAACAGTTTTTTAAAATCTTTTAAAATATTTTGAATAAGCTCAAAATCAGTTATCAAGTCGTTGTGCAGTCCGAGTGCCATCACTTTAGATTTTAAATCAGCTGAAAAAAAAATAACACATAATTAATTTAAATATTGCTTACAGCTTATATCCTTTGAGATCTAGACGCGTGTGTACTCGTATGTAAACATTAGTGTTCTAAGAGTATTTTTATAATTGTTATGAATATTTGAACAATAATATCACTATTTATTATTACTATACACAATACTATAACTATGTTTTATCTACATCAATATTTAAAAAAAAATTAAGGATGAAAAAATACCATTTAACTAAATAACCAACTAACCAGTGGCGGTTCTTCCATAGAAGCCCAGAAGCCCGGCTTGCATAAATAAATTGAATCAAAACCCCCAAATAAACCAATAAACCAACAACCCACTAAATCACCTTCCAACTATGTTCCCATTAGACGTAAGAGGAATAGCCACAAGAGCTGAACTTCTGTAAGCCAGAAGAGGTTTTGATTCGAAATTTCTTACGCAAGCCGGGCTTCTGGGCTTCTATGGGAGTACAGCCACTGCGACTAACTAACCATCATGCCGTCTCTCGGAAGGGGTAAGCAGAAAGATTGGACTGCCACACTTAAACCAATGCGGCACTCCATCCTTCTCTTTTCAGATGGGTTGCAAACCTCATCGCCACTAATAGGCATCTCCCGCACAGTTAGTAACTTATACCATTTAGCTGGTCTTAATCTATCATTGGATATAAAAGGAAAAAATAACTTAATTTTATACATAAATTTGTATATAAATGTGACCAAATTAATCAAATTTTAAAAGATGGCCATGTTAGAAGTCGGAAGAATCGATTTGCGTGTATGACTCGCTGTATGAATGTGTAGGAAGCTAGAGAGGTGTGTTAGGATCGAGTAGTGTGGCAGTCCATTCTCTCTGCCTACCATTTTAGAGAAATGTCGTGAGAGTTTGTTGTGTTGTACAGCATCTTAATATAATTTATATTTCTAAAAAATTGGTTTGGCATGTAACCAACCTTGGTGAATAAAATAATCAATGGAAATTATTTATTTATGAATTTAATATAAAGTAAAGTTACAAACATTTCTCAATTGAACAGTCAGCGGCCAAGTCCTCATCAGAGGGGATTCGGCTGAGGTCTTCTCTCTTGGAATACACGTCATTTTCTTTGCGAAGCTTGGCTGTACCCTCCAGCATCACGGCATCCAGCTCTGTGTAGTACGGTAGATGAGTTTGGTTCAATTCTATCCTCAGCATACTGAAATAACACATAATTATTATTGATGATCAAATAAACTTCAACTGAACCGTTCGGCTTCCATGATGTTTTTAAAAATACTAACGAGAAATACTACCAAATTTTTTTTTCATTAATATTGAAAAAAAAAATTAAAAAACATATATCATTGTTTATCAAATCAAATCAGTTTATTTACTCAAAAGACATTACAAACAGCATTAATGTTTAAGGCATCTACTGAGTACAGGTAAAATATTATAAACATAAAACATAATACCAGGAACGCATTAGAGATGGTTCGACATTAGGAAGAAAATATATTTTATGTGTAAAAGACATTGTGCGGAGTATCTAATATAAGTGTAATTTATTTTTCTTGCTTGAGTATACGATCGTACCAGCAATATGCACTATTTATTATTCAGTTAGTATTTTAATTGAAGCATTTATGTGTCAGTTGTAAGCATGTCTTGATGATTTTGCGACAAGAATAGAATGTTGTTTTGCATTTTCAAGGTTAATACATCAAAGTTATAACCACTATCTTTTCAGAATTATGAACTTAAGAATAATTATGAATTGTAGTTAAATTTAACATTTACTGAGATATCTAAGCAAAGGATTATTGTTCCATATAAAATTTAATAAAACTCCTAGATGACAGACGTTTTCATTTATTAATTACTAAGCAGAGGATCTTTAAATAAGCAAAACTATTTGTTTCAATTTCCCAGAAATGTAAACAGACATGAGATTAATCTCGCAGTTCATCAATAAGTTAAGTCAATTAAGCCCATCCTTGAATCTAATTAAAACCTACTACCCACAAGAGAAACCTTACTCAAACCTACTACCCATCAGAAAAACCTTACTACAACCTACTACACTCCTATGGGTAGTAGGTTTTAGTGAGGTTCAGCATTATAATTTAGTAACAAGTCTTTACCGAATTGTTACTACGCCTATAAGAAAGAAAAAATATATTAGAACAACTTGTTGATAACTATGTATTATCACAACACTTATTTACATCGTATACAGACATGTTTCGGGAAAACAGGCTTCCCTTCTTCTGTGTATAGTTGATGAAATTTTAACAATTAAATGACGCAGAGCAAACTTATATACTCTATAACGTGTAATGATTGTTCTTCATTTTATATAAGAAAAACAATGTGTAACTTTAATTTAAGAATAAAATAAAACTTTTCGGAATTTGCTAATCACCTAATTGAAAATGATCACACGTTTAATAAAGATAACGGCGTAGAAATTTTACATGTAAACACTAGAAATGTAGCTTTAAATAATTTAGAAATTTTAGAGATAAAAAAAGCCATTAAAAACAATGAGGATATTATAAATAAGCAGGTTAATTTGACTTCTAGTCCGATATTAGATTTATTCCCCGTCACATAATGTTAACAATAACAATTACTAGCCGGTAAATTCAACTTTCTCCCTCTCCCCCCACCACTTTTCCATTCGTTATAGAGTATATAAGTAATAGCTCCGCGTAATTTAATTGTTAAAATTTCATCAACTATACACAGAAGAAGGGAAGTCTGTTTTCCCGAAACATGTCTGTATACGATGTAAATAAGTGTTGTCATAATACAAAGTTATCAACAAGTTGTTCTAATGTGAATACACAACACAAAGTCATGACGAATATAGAAGAAAAAAACATATGTTTAATGATGAAATTGTACAATAATAAAACACTAGAGAATAACAACCTTGTTTTGAAGTTAATCTTTCTAATCTTTGGCTGAAAGAGTCTGGAGGTGTGGCCGACATTTTGAGGAGCCCCTTCCCACAACTTGGTCCAGCCATCTCTCCTCTTTGCCCACACCCGTACAACGGCACCCGGATTGTATGTCTCGTATATCCTTATTCCAGTAGGAAAAACCTCCTTTTGAAATAATAAGTCTGGAATAAAACACAACGAATGCAAGTGAATAAACTTCAGATTTATAAAAATTATGAACTTTTGAATAAATCATTATTTTCGCTTTACTAACCAACAAAATCGTGACTCTCAATCAAACCATTATTCAACGGTTGATAGTCTTCACAACCGGATGGTGCTTCCATCCACCATTTTCCGTAGGTTCTCTATAAAGATAATCAAATACCATTATTGCAGAAACAATGAAATAAAAATCAAAAAGAAAAAAAAACATTCAATAAAGTTGAGATTTAAATTGAGAAAGACCTAACATTCCTGACATCTGGGTATCAAGACTCGAAGCTCTTGAGATCAAAGTTGAAAACTGCAATTCGGATTAAAATAATACATTATTTTTATCAACTATATTGACAGACACACAACAAAAGGCGATGATAACAAATTCGTGAATATTCATTGCATTAGTCAACAAGAAAAAATGTAATTTAACATTTTTAAGGAATCAAAAATATATTGAAAAGTAAAAAACTACTCGAAAAAATATTAGCTAGTTTGATGAGCTTGTTATTTACTTACTGTGACACAGGCCTGGGGAAAATCTCCATAGTCAGGAAAGTTGGACGGTTTCCCGCTGAGGTTCAATGCACTGTATGACACACTAATATCGCTCCCATACTGGGATGAGAAGTCAATGACATCTTGCACGAATTGTTCAATCACTTTGTATTTACTGTCATCTTCTTTGGCTGTTACGATATCAAACCAAGTCAGAGCGGTTTTTAAATTTTCCATAACTTAAAAAGTCACAATAAACAAGTACGGACTTAATTCAGGCCCCGCATATGACAATAAGAGTTCGATAACTGAAACAAAAGTTTTAAAACAAAAGAACTAAGTCTGTTATCCTGATCACTGTTTTGCACTTTGGCGTTTTTCTATGAATTTGACAATTGACAATCAGTGTTACCATATTAAATAATCACGCGCGATTGGCTGTTGAGTTGTAGTACACTAGAAATCATAGTTCTTACTTTCACTCCAGTTATCTCTTAATAGTTTTTATTTTTAATATTCACATAAAAAGGTATTACAACAAACGTGTCCGTAATATGAAAATAAACTCCCTTGAGTCTCTTTAGTTATTATTCCATGTATGGTTAAACTAATTGAAATTGAATTAATTATAACAAATTGCAAATATGTATGTATATTTTGGCAGATTAAAAATATATAATGTTTTGGTAAATTTATCAGTAGCATGTAATAAATCTAATTTTATCAAGGCTTTAGACTAATTCAGTTGTTTTCTTATAAACACATCGACTAAATGTAATCCAAGAATCCATTTTATAAACTTAAGTCGAATAAGGGGTGATCCACCGAATGCGCCGGAATTCAAGTTTTGTATTTTTTTTAAATATATTTAATTTGATTTTATGTACAATAAAATATAATCAATTTGATGATAAACATTTATCTTCTTCTTTTAGTAATTTTTTTAAACATGGATCGCTGGTTAAGAAAGTATACGTTAACGATTTAAATGGAGTACGATGTAGTAGAGTCAAGGTGGACCGAGGAATACATGGCATTACCAAATTAATCAAAAAGATTGGTTTTGTCAGAAGTTGGAAGAATCGACCCGCGTGTATCACTCGTTGTATGAATGTAAAGGAATCTAGAGAGGTGTGTCTGGATAGAGTAGTGTGGCGGTCCTGCCTCTCTCGAATGTGGTCGCCTTTCAGTAATTAATTAATTTCATCACACCATGTTATTTTCGGCCATCCTCGGCTTCTTTTTCCATTCTCGCTGCTTGTATACAATTTTTTAATAATTATTATTTCCAAACCATGTGATCCTTTTTCAATCTTACTTATGATGCAATCATCTGCCTTTCATTTTTTCCTTATTTCATCGTTTGGAATTCTATCATACATAATTTTCTCGCACATTCTTCTCAATTATCTAATTTTTAAGGCATTTATTATACTTTCATCCCTCTTTTGTCAACTCCAAGTTTCACTTCCTTGGTTCACACTATAATCATTAAATTAATATCCGAATTGTGTTCTTCTGTGTTTTGTTGCTGGTTTGACTCATTCTTCTTCTTCTTCTTCAGCCTTCTTCACTCCACTGCTGGATAAAGACCTTTTCCTTTTTCCTCCCCTCGTCCCTGTCTTGTTCCTTCGGCTTCCAGGTCATTCCATCTATTCGGGCAATGTCGTCAGTCCATCTTTTTGGTGGCCTCTCGATACTAATTTTCTTTGTCCAAGGCTTATATTGAAGTATTCTGGATGTCCGTCGAGTATTGCCCTCGATACACTCGTCTTACGATACACTCTTGTAAATTTATAATGGATAGTTTACTTTTTTATCCAACGGAGGCCATGGACAAAGAAAATGAGTATCAGGAAGTCACCTAAAAGATGAACTGATGATAAAAACTGGTCAAAGTTAAAAGCATATAAAAATTGGAGAGTTTTCGCCAGGCGTTTTCTAGTAATGTGTGATAATTGGATTGATAGCCTTTCACATTACATTAATAAAGATTTTCTGCTTAATGCTTACATTTAATCTTAATAGATGGTGTTAGTGTAGATTGAACTAAAATATGTGAAAAGTTTCTCAACATGGTAGCATATAATATATACAACTTTCAAAAATAATCGTCTGACATGGTGTTCGTAAGCAGGGGGGAATGGGGAATGTTGTATTACATAAAGCGATTAATTTACCCAACCAATGACAGGTCATAAGTCCTGTAAACGCCTTGACCACCATATTCTGTTTCCAAATAATTTACATAGGTATTCGTCTCTATTGAGATACAATTAATTCTTAATGAACTGATGATATTACCAGAATAGCTTGAACGACCTGGATGTGAAAGGGACAAGACAAAGAGTGGAACAATGGACTTATATCCAGCATTGAAGTATTCTGAATGTTCGTCGGATACTGCGGTAACTACTGCGGGATATCCAGTCCACTGCTACTTCAATTTAGCTGTACTATCCATGACGTCGGCAACTTTGGCTCGGGGTCTTATTTCTTCATTAAGATACTCTAATTCCTTCCTTCAGATGCATGAAGGGGCCATAAGGAATAAACCTACTGGCATCTTGTCCCAATTAACGTGCCGTGTGTGACATTTGCGAGTCTATATGCGGAGCCGACCCCGCGACCTCGCCCGGTTCCGAAATAGCCGAGTCACGGGCACCAGTCGTATCCCGGACCGACCCGGATCGGCCTGGCGAAACCGGCATGGATGACCAGGAGACTTGAAATCAAGGACTGAGATAACTGAAACTCTTTGACCCTCAAAATGACCTTAAAAGTTAAACACGACTAAACATAAAAAAAAAACATGTATTGTGTTTATTGCTTCTTAACCCTTCGCTCTCCTTAATTAATTTTATAAATATCAACAACTGCTTAATAAATTTATAAAAAATACTCAAAATAATCTCAATAAAAACTCGCGTTTGAATAGTATGAAAGGCGTATTTTTTGTTAATTTTAAATCATATATTTTTTCTTGAACAATGATGTAAAACTCCATATTAAATTATTAATATGTATGAAAAAACGATAGTTTTCAAGAAGTTTTATTATAATATTTATGTATGACATGTTTCGCCCTTCTAAGGCATTATCAAAACAAGACATTTGATAATGCCTTAGAATGGCGAAACATGTCATACATAAATATTATAATAAAACTCCTTGAAAACTACCATTTTTTCATACATATTAATAATTTTAAATCATGTCGAAACTAGATCGATATAGGTGTTGGTAGAAGAAATACTATGGAATATGTCGTGCCACATTCGACATTAGAGTCAAAACGGTTAAACAATAATGTCGAATTCCACACAACTACACAACATACTCGTATATTAAAACCTCAGTTTACTAGACATAAATGTCCCTCCAATTAAAAATAATAAAACTCCTAGTAAGTCAACATATGTTGTTGGAATGACACGTTTCGCCTTGTTAAGTCTTTTAAAAATGTAACAGTGTCAAGTCAAAGTATCTTACTCTAACTAATAAGTAAGCAGAAAGTAAGTAAGTGAAGGGGTAGGCAGAAATAATGGAGTGCCACACTTTTCTTTACTGACATATTTCTCTCTCTTCCTCAGTAATTAATTAATTGCTCTGAAAGTAAATATTATACAAGTTTTGCAACAAGTATTTAATTCATTATTTAAAAATAATATTAACACACATTTACCAGTTTTAATATCATAACTTAGATATTATGTTTGATACTCGTCATTTGTTGCGTGACATCGTTACATCAGAACGCCAAACAAACAAAACAAAAAAATAATTTAAACTTTTTCGTAACGTTTTTTTTAAGGTACAACAGATTGTTTGAACCCAATTACTGTGTACACATTAATTTAAGCTATTATATTGATGTTTCTCATGACATGTGATAGATAGCCAATCTATCGCCATTTTATTATCACGTGAATTCTACACCAGACCAAAGACAGTGTGACAATCACACTGCCATGAATCGAACTCGGGACCTTCGGTATGGAAGTCAGAGATCTTACCACTCCGCCACGAAGGTCGACGATTCTGTTATGATTTCTAGTTTTCCAGCATTCTTCAGAAAAATAAACGATTGACGAATATTTAATTATGTTTCAAATTATAATCGCAGTCTTTCTGATACAAAGTTTTCTAATTTCAATATACAAAACATTGTGAAGAATTCTAATTCTAATATACATATAATATTTTAATCAAATGACGCATAATTTAAAAAAAAAAACATAATGTATCATTCTATTTTGAAACCGTTTTTGCAGAAATATGTAAAAAAATATATTTTAGCTAATTTGAAAAATAAAGGATAAATTGTGTTTAGTAAAATATTTTAAATATGAAAAATAAAGTTTTATTTTGA
Organism: Lepidostoma basale; assembly: GCA_022606425.2. Taxonomy (NCBI): domain Eukaryota; kingdom Metazoa; phylum Arthropoda; class Insecta; order Trichoptera; family Lepidostomatidae; genus Lepidostoma; species Lepidostoma basale. Next base: position 145,322 of record JAHDVF020001348.1, read on the forward strand.
GATTTTTTAGAGGTTTCAAAAAGTAGGCAATGTAAAAAAATATATTCGAAGTGTGTCTTCTAAGAAATCATAAAAAAATGTTTTCATAATTATATTTTCACAATTGAATGGGATAATGTTTTAATGTGTAATAAAATAAATGTACAGCCTTAATATTTAACCGTACATTTATTATTTTTAATTGTTATATAAAAACGTTTTTTATACAAGTACCAAAATACTTTTTTAATTATCCCAGACGAAAGCTTTTCAAAGTTCCGAACGAATAGGAAATTCAAAATTTTCGTTCAGCAAACGACACTACACAAAAAGTACTTACTCTAATGTTACGAAACAAAAAGAACGTCATTTTAATCGGAATAAATTTTTACATGTGGCAATACAATGATTCGAACAAATTTTGAAAAAGGAACATCCAGACGTTCCCGCCAGTTGCCTAGCTCGTCACCTCCCGTGTATGATATTTTGAACTTTCAACTCTAAAAATAAATGTCGTTCTCTGTTTGAATCTGACCTCTCACAGTGGGCCCGCCGATCCGGTGGCGGCAGCGTGTCTGGCCAAAAGTTTTTCCGTTCTTTAATTTGAAAATCGAACGCTGGACAATTTTTTTAAAATCGCAATCTATATCTTGTCACGTTTTTTGGAATTCTAACAGGTGTTTTTGAACTGCAATAAATGCAAAAGAAAACAGAATTTCTTACCAGATATTTTAAATTAACAGTGTTTCCAAGTGTTTGAGTAATGTTCGTAAATTTTGTTTCAAGTTACAAAGACATATTAAAAAAAAAAACAAATGAATGGTGGAATTCCTGCTTAAATATAATATTAAAATAATATTTTAACCTTGTATGACTCCATGAACGTTATAAATTCAATATTTTATTTAATAATCGTCATTACTGATTCAAATATATTTTTTAAACGTTTTAATCAACAACGCTTAAAAAAAATGACTGACTACATTTCTGTTAATGGATGGAAAAAATACAGATGATTTAATTCATTTGATGTCATAATTTTCATTGGTTAAATTTAAATGTTCTGAAAAACGAACAAAAAAATTATGCAATACAACATATCGTCGGTTCAAAGGTAAAACTCATTAAGTGACATTTCAAAATTTTCTTCTTTTTTTGCAACTTCCGCATCAGACTCGTGAATTCTACGTCAGAAAACAATCACCAAGTGTATTTATCGAAGAATAACAGTTATTCTTTAATAAAAACACTTGGTGATTACTTTCTGACGTAGAATTCACAAGTCTGATCAGAAATTGCAAAAAAAAAATAAACAATTCAAATGTCACTTAATGAGTTTTACCTTTGAACCGACGATATAATAATACTTTTAAATTTGTGACATTATTTATTACATAAATATAGGCACATTTAGCAACTGCGCCTATTATATATTTTATGATAACAAACAAGTTATGCCTTTTGCGGAAATTTTGTTTACGGCGCCAAATACAATTTGGCTTATTTCCACAACTGAGTGTACTAAGTACCATACAACGTTCTTAATTTTTAAAAAATAATCACACAAATTTCCATCCTTCTTATGTTATTTATATTTTCGCGTAACGTTTGTAAAGTGTTTTTTGTAAGGCCGATTTGAGTTATAGTTTATCATAAAACGGTGTAACTAAATTTAAAAAATTCCAATTTCTTCCAGAATATTCTATGCTATAGAAAAGCCAACCTTCGTGGCCAAGTAGCAAGTGCTATGACTGCCACACCGAAGGTCCTGGATTCAATTTCAGCCGATGGCATACCAGATTGATTTTTTCGTATTGACCTGTCCAGCTAGTAAATTAGTATGTTGAACATCAAATATGGCATTAATGCACTAGAAATTGGATCATATAAAATGTGAAATTTGGAATACGTGAGTATTGTAACCTTTTGGCCTGTAATGTCATTTACCTCTACTGCCGTCTAGTTGAACTCTTTATCACTATTTCGGCTGATAAGGCCTTATCAGCAACTTCAACGAACATGCAAGTAACTCAGAATCACAACAAAATAACAGTAATAATCGCGCAAAAACGCAATATTTTAAATATTTAAAAATAAAATTAAACACTTTTTCACTTAGTATAATCCACTTTATTTGAGTAAGCTTCACTCTGTAGCGAGCTTTTTCGGGGCTATACACAAACTGTACAGCCCCCAGTTTACTCAAATTAAGGGATAATTAAATGAAACGATGTTTTTGACTATTCAACTTTTGTCTTTATTTCGACAGAGATTGGTTTCGCCAGGCTCACTAGCATCGACAGACAGGTGACACTGTTACGAACTTACTCTACACTGACTATTTATATAAAGGAGTCGATTTTTAATAGTGTCACTAGTCTGTCGATGCCAGAAAAACCTGGCAAAACCGGTCGCTGTTGAAATAAGACAAAAGTGGAAGTTTCTTCTATGTTCGCCATACTTTGTGTTGTAAATGTTTTATTTGTCTTTTTTTATATACTTTGTATATACAACACTAACTTTAAAAAAAATTAAAATTACTTATCAGACATGTTTCGGACAACCGGTCCTTCTTCAGTGATACATATTATAAAGATACATATTAAAAATATTATAAAATTGTTTACAAATATTAGGAGTTTTGACAGATGTTATAAAGATTTATTTTGGAACGTTTATGCTTTTGTAATAACAAATATTATGAATCAATTTCAAATAATAATTTTAAGTTCTTATTGGGGTTCAGGTAATAACTTACAACAAAGGAAATAAATCAAAGATTGGATTTGGTGATATATTTATTTGATTATTTATAATATTTTATTTATTTTTAATTGCTTTTATTTCAAAATTTCGAGATTGCTCTAAGTTATATTTCTAATATTTACATGATAATGATATATTTCATTAATGCAGACGTACTGCAGAGTGAGAGACTGCAGAGACCCAGAGCCAATAGAGAGCTATTGTCGAGTGTGAAAATTAGGGAGAAAATTATTAATTACAATTAGGTCTCATATTTGGGTTACGTGCTAAGGGGAGAAAAATCCTTTGACTGATTTTAATGGGTAAAGTGGAAAGACGTCGGGGAGTTGGTAGAAGGCAGCTATCCTGGCTACGGAACATCAAAGAGTGAACAGGAATAACAAGAGTTCAGAACCTGTTCCAAGTGGCGCAGGATAGAGATGCCTTTGTTGCAGTGATCGCCAACGTTGGGGGGGAACTGACACGGCACCGAAAGAAGAAGATTAACATGCAAAATTTCAACGCCATTATCTTTATTAAATGAATGATCTTTTTCAATGAGGTGGTTAGCAAATTCAGAAAAATTATTAATAGAGAGTATCACTGAAGAAGGACCGGTTTTCCGAAACATGTCTGATGGGTAATTTTTAATTTTTTTTAAAGTTAGTATTGTATATATGAGGGTATTAGTAGCAAACCTGGCAAACTCCATCATTAGATGTTTTGAGTAAATCGCAAAAAACTGATACGCTAATAAAATGCGCTTTTTTACGATATTTTTTTTTTCATCTCAACCAGTTAGTATTTTAAAAGTAATCAGTCATGAAATAATCATCATTATGTTGATAATTAAAGTAAAATAATGAATTTCATTTTGAAGTTTGCCAGCTTTGCAACACTCAAGTGGAGGTTGCCATGTTTGCAACAAACCCTATATTTTAATAGAAAAATTCTTCAGAATGAAGCCGAATTCGGAACTGGAAATAATAAAAATTGTGTGCAAATGTATTATGAATAAGACCCAATTCATATCTCACTTTTGATTGTTGGTGGAGTTTGCCGGGTTTGCAAATAATACCCTCATATAAAATATATACAAAAGAAAAAGACAAATAAAAGTGGAAGTAGTTCAAAAACGTCGTTTCTTTTAATTATTATTTTATATGCATAAATGATTTGTAAATTACTTCCTTGTTCAATTGAGCCCGTGTTATCCACTCGACCCGCTCATTTTGCTCCGGTAGATTTACAAAAAGGTGTGTGTTGACCTCGTTGACAAGTTTAATATTATATAAATTGCTTAAGCATCTAATAAATAAACATTATTCTTTGAAATTTAACACAAATTAAATTTAAAAAATATGGTTATTATATATTTGATTAATATTATTTAATACAGTGAAAAAATTCCTTCAATAACCCAAGAAATGCGGCTATAAATTGTATATGTTCAATTCTCTTTAAGACGGTTTTAATTTTTGTGAAGTAGTGAATTATTTTGACGGAATTTTGTGACTTCGTAAAAATGAAAGAAGATTCCTTCGACGTGTCGGTTAAAGCCGAGCTAAACAGTGACGACGAAGATGAAGATGAGGCGGAATTGTTTTGCGTGAAGAAGTGCCTGGAGAGATATGCCAACCAGCTGAGTGGCCTCAAGTTTGGCGGGAAGTTCGATCTTATGGCCATGTTGGGATGCTCCACGGAAGATGTAACTGGGGGCAGAGTCAAGAGCGCTGATGAAGCAGGCACCTCAGGGTACAGAGTATCCAGGCTTACCAACATCATCGACCAACTGAAGAATAACACCAAATCTAGAGGTAAGTAAAGATTTTCAATTTGAAAATCGAACGTCATACGATTTTTTTAAATCGCAATATCCTTTGAGCGCATCATTTTTGGAATTGTAACATGTGTTTTTTTAACTGCAATAAAAATATAAATAAATAACTAACTAATCATCACACCGTCTCCCCGAAAGGGTAGGCAGAAAGAATGGACTGTCACACTTTAACCGATGCGGCACCCCATCCTTCTCTTTTCGCCCCGCGGGAGACGCGGTGTGATGGGTTGCGAACCTCATCGCCACCAATAGGCATCTCCCGCGCATACTTCAATCGTAAAACATCCACAAAATAAATCTAAAACAAATAATATAAAATACAATGATATAAAATAAAATAACACAATAAAAATAATTTAACATATAATGTTATTTTGAGATGGTGCACATTGTCTATCGTCTATTTTACACTGTCTTTTTAATTTATGTCCCACGTATCCACCGTTTTTTAGCTACAAAAATATATTATAATTATTATTATTATTTTGTTAAATCGCTCTTTACGTCATGACAGCATGAGCCAAATCGATGTAAAGGGTATTTATAGCTATTATAGTGATTCTCGTGACATTTGATTGGTAGCTAATCTATCGCCATTTTATTGTCGCGTGAATTCTACACCAGACCAAAGACAGTGTGACAATCACACTGCCCTCGCCGGGAATCGAACCCGGAACCTTCGAGGTGGCAGTCAATGCACTTACCACTCGGCCACGAAGGTCGTCGTCTATATAGGATATCATACCAGATATTTAGGCTTACCAACATCATCGACCAACAAGTTGTAGTTTTATCACAAGTACTCCTCCGGAGTGAACAATCTGCAGACACTGTCAGAACCAAACATCTCTTAAGAGTAGCAGAAATGAGAACATTGCGACCTATTGTGGGTAGAACCCTAAGAGATAGGATTACCAATGAAAAAATTTGCAAATCCTGCAAAATTGAAGACATAGTGAGATGAAGAAGGGAGAGAATACAATTCTGAAGGGACTACATCGAGATAATGGATCCAGAGAGAATTCCTAAGATCGTGATGCACGAGACTCCAATGGGCCGTCGACTACCAGGACGACCACCAAATAGATGGAGAGAAGGCTGGTCGTCTTCATCACAGGAAGAAAGTTGATATCCTGCATAAACAGATCGCAAGATACAATCAGAACTAGAAGAAGGTATCGGTTCTCACTTCTATCGCGTATGTCATGATGGAACGGACGCCTTCCTTACATACCCTGACCTTACTTTAATAATTAATAAAATAACTAAAAGCTAACTAAAACGTTTTAATTATATGTTAAGAGTGAATGAAGATTTAATGGCGAAGGAAATATTTTGATTTACTGCATCTGTAATATTTAATATTATCGCTTGATGTGATTATAAACCTGCTTATTTAATGTTCCATTTCCTCATATCTCCATTAATATCTCGTAGGCTTGTCCCGAACACGGTGCAAAACACTTGCAGTGATTACAATTGCAAATGGCGCTCATAAAGGATGGTAGCAAGCCTGTTAGTTCTTATTTTGTATCAAGATTTTATCACGATAGCCAACATGAGTAATTCCCCAGTTATCGCTTCTGCCCTCTTGCATTATCATATAAGAAGGAAGGTTTTACAAACACAGTTTTACTCTCAAGACGAGGTGAAATTTTTTTGATATCTGGGTGTAGACTTGTGTGGGAAAACGGATCTACCGTGTGAAGTGGTGGGGCAAATAAACAAGGTTGCGGTCATTTCAGGATGCTTAAAGAATTCAATTTGGAAAAACCCTGACATGAAGATCAGCAGCAAAGTGATAATCTATAAGACTCGTGTGCGACCTATCATGACATATGGGATCGAATGCAGGGCGGACACCACAATCACAAAAAACGCGCTCAGAGTGTCAGAAATGAAGACGATATATATCTGGCAAGACACTGCAAGAGAGGATAAGGAATACACGGATAAGGAAGATATGCGAGGTCGAGGATGTCGTTAGGTGGGGAAGGCAAAGGAGAAGATACTGGTATGCACACGTGAGGAAAATGGATCCATCCAGACTCCCCTTCATTGTGTTGGATCTATTACACGGCCAGCCCCAAGGTAGACGACCCCCGGGCAGACCACCAAAGAGATGGATCGACAGCTGGGAGTCGACTTCGCAGAAGGCCAATTCCTCTTAAGAAACAAGCCACTTGGCCTACACTAAGAATAAGAAGAAGTAGAATAAGTGTTTTACTCGGCCTATATGGATCTAAAACAGTTTACATAAGTCAGGTTTTAATGTTTCCTTTTTAACGATTTTAACAGGTTTTTAAATCGTTTATTTTTGTCTTTAAAATGCTCTAAATTCTAGATTAATTTCTATAAACTGCATGCTGAAATATGATCCACAAGCAACTTTGGTATGCACAAACAAACCATCATGCTGTTTCCCCGGAAGGGTGGGCAGAGAGAATTCACCGCCACACTACTATTAATTTATAAACCACCGGTTTATAATCCACAAAATATTAAAAAAACACGACATGTTTCGGAGGATACCTCCATCTTCAGGTGTAAACATATAATAAAAACCAAACAATGAAAGACTAATATAAAAAACGCATTTAAAATTCGATTTAGTCTTCGTTTAGTTTTTATTACATATTATATTTACACCCGAAGATGGAGGTATGCTCCGAAACATGTCGTGTTTTTTTAAAATATTTGGTGGATTATAAACAAAGTTATTTTCAATTTCCTAAATATCTTAAAGTATATTAATTTTAAAATAATTTTCTTAAATGAAATACTAGTACTATTTTAACACGACATTTACACTATTTTACACTACTTAAATACTATTTACTTATTTATATTAAAAAAATATATATTCATTTTTTGTTTTACCACACATACTACTAAGGAACTCATTTCTACCACATTATTTTGCTTTCATCTTTATTCTGCAAGTTCCATGCTTCGCTTCCATACAAAAGAGTTGGAACTAGAACTTCATTGTGTCACGTGTAATTAAAAATTAAAATCTACTCATTATAAACTCCGATTGATGAACGTGGTCCAAGGATAATTTTGCAGGCTGGGTTCAAGCTTCCCAGAGCACAGAGTAACCATTATATTAGCATACTTGAACTCTTAAGAGAAGTTACTGCGTAAGAAAATGGTTCACATTGCAACTTTCACTCTGTTTCCCGGATGGCACTGTGTTGATAGTATCATGTTTTTTAATATAGGCATTTTTTACTTATTAATGAATAATTTATAAATCGATTACTGCATTTTTACGAGTATATTGAAAAAATGAAAAGTAATAATAATGAATGGCTGCATTCGAAGTCGGTTTTTAGTTTTTGATTAATTTGGCCATGGCGTGGTTTTCTTGGTCTTCAACGCCATCTCTTTCCTCACACTGTTTGTGTACAACATTGTTTGTGTACAACATTACCATTATTCTCTCGTCCATTCGTTCCATTTGTCCAAACCATCTCAGGGCTTATTTTTTAGTTTTACTTATGATGCAATCCTCTGCCTTACATTTATTTCTTATGTCTTCGTTATATTATCATAATGTGTATCTTTTTCCCGCACATTCTTCTCAGTGATCTCATTTCCATTGCATTTTCCTCCTTTATCCTTCTTTTGCAGCTCCAAGCCTAACTTCCATACATAGAGGTTGGCACTAGAACTCCATTATTTTTTTAAATGGTAATAATTGTTTTGTTGATAAACTTACGGCTCTTACTCTGTGGAATTCCATAAAAACGAATATTTTAACAAATAAATCCCTGTTTTTCCACATTTTGTTTAATTTTTCTCAAAAAAATTATATTCTTAATTAAAATTTCTTGGTAGAAGTTCATTTTAATAATGAATATAAAAAAACTTAATTTAAAATTTCTTCATTATTATATATTTAGTGGGCTTCCACTTGTGTTTAACGTCGACCGGTTTCGGCAGCTTGCTGCCATCTTCTGGTAGACTATATAGAAGATGGCAGCATGCTGCTGAGTCCGGTGGACGTTAAACATAAGTGGAAGCCCACTCACTAAATAAATATTAATAAATAAATTTTGCATAATTTTTATTTCTATTAATTATTTATTTTTCTCAATATGTTTCGTAGATTTTACACCTTGATCATCCGGAAAACGATATATAGTAAACAGTTTATTATGAAAGAGCTGAAAGGGTTGGATGAAGGTGCCAAAATGAGCGGAGTGTCTGTAAGCTGTCTCTTGTATGCGGATGACGCTGTCCTACTTGCATGAACTACAAGTCCTGGTGAATAGTATGTATGAGGTATGCACGCGAAATGATCTGATGATGAATGTGAATAAGTCCAAGGTAATGATTTTTGAAAAAGAGGAAATCTTGACACTCTGCAACATAAGCGTGAATGGTGAAAATTCGGAGCAAGTAGATGAGCTCGTGTATTTAGGTAGTATGTTTACAAAATATGGGATAATGGAAAGGGATATTGAAAGAAGGGTTGGGGTAGGCAACAAAGTGAATGGTGCACTTAAAGTTGTCATCGCAAACAAAAACCTATCCAAAAAAGCTAGAATGGCAGTGCACAATGGTGTTCTTCTACCGACCCTTTTGTATGGAAGCGAAGCATGGAACTGGCAAAAGAAGGACGAAAGTAGAATAAATCCAGTAGAAATGCGATCTCTTAGACGAATGTGGGAATACTATGTGTATGATAGAGTCTCGAATGAAAATATAAGAAGTGAATGCGGTGCGAATGATGGTGTTATGAACAAAATAATGAAAGGATCATTAAGATGGTTTGGACATATTGAAAGAATGAATGAATAAAGAATGGTAAAAAAAATATATGTTAACGATGTATATGGAACCAGAAATAGAGGAAGACCGAGGAAAACGTGGCATAATCAAATAAATGAAATATGGAATGTCGGCCACGTGAGGAGTCAGAGAAATCGACGCGCGTGCATGACGCGATGTTGAGGAAATCGTCGGGAGAACGATAAAAACTGACTAAGTTATTAAAACCGATCGTTTTTTAAGTATATCTATGTTAAATATTACTAATTGTAAAATAAAATACACCTGTGTTGTAACAGTCTGACCAGTTTTGAGTAATTTATAGTGAATTCTCAAAACGTCCCATCATACACAAAGGAGAACCTTTTTTAGATAAAGATGACCGAGAGGTGGACACAGGTACCCGATTCGATGGAAGCCATTGTCCTTTCTTCACAGGTTGCTATAGAGGACCCACTTCTTGTTCCCTTTAACGATCGATAAAAAACGAAACGGTTTTTATTTCAGGACAATAAAGGTAAACATATAGTTATTCGTTGTTTTAGAGGTAGTGGAGAAAGTTTGTGCGACGTCCAAATTATATTTTTTACTGGCTCTTTCAAAATTCCTTAGGCATGGACACTGACCATGGACAAATGATATTTTGGGGCATTTTCTTCCCATAATAACTGTTATTAAATAATCATTCAATGGAACGTGAAACAATGTTTATCTATTATACATATGTATAGAAGGCCTACAATATTTTTTATAATGAGAGAAAGAAAAATTGTATGAATAATAATGTGTATGAACAGTAATTTATAATAGTTTTCCATTTTAATATATCAAATAGTTTAAAATCAGAGTTTAATTTTATTTATTTATATCATAATTATTCTATTATTCGTGTCGGCCACGCGAAGGCTCGGATAAATCGTCGTGCGTGCATGACACGATGCATGAATGTTGAGGAAGTGAGAGCTGTATGTCATGAAAGAAAAGTGTGGCAGTCCATTGTTTTTGCCTATCGAGACGGGGTGATGGACAGTTAATTAGTTTTTTTTATTCTAAATATACGTTTATGGCTAAAATAAAATCGAAAAATATTTCTGTTCAAATCATTTTATTATCTCAACCGATATTACAAACAATATAATTGTTTGAAGCATCTATTGAGTACAGGTAAAATATAATGTATACAAAATAATACTAGAAACGCCTGAGAGATGGTTCGACATAGTCTCATTAAAGGCATTCCAAAAAGGTCTCATATAACACAACATCTCAAAGAACTTCACTGGCTTAAAAGTCCAGAAAGAATCCAGTATAAACTCTGCTGGACAGTCTTCAAAGCGCTTCATGGAATGGCACCAAGTTATATATCTGAACTCTGTATAACGGACAGCCTAAATTCACGGAAATCCACACTTCGCTCGGCGAACTCCTCAGCAATAGGAAGATTAGTTGAGCCGAAGCGTTGCCCCAGTACAAATTTCGGGGATCGAGCGTTCGCGGTAGCCGGTCCATCAGCTTGGAACATTCAGATCTAAATTGAAAACCCATCTTTTTCATATTTCATACCCAAGTTAAACATTTATACTTTTTGTTCTACTATACTTTTAAACCGATCGCTTTTTAAGCGGTCACATTTAGATTTTTAGATTTAAAACACGTCTTAATGCGCCCTTGAGGTGATTACATCACAAAAACGGCGCTTAAAGTTAGCATATTATTATTATTATTATTAGCAATACAAGATACTCTCTTAAGTCAAGAGTAATGTGTCTTCTAAACGTCTTCTTGTTCTTTTTGTCCTGTCACACTTCCGTGGTGCATAGGGCCTCAAGGAACCTTCTCCACCCGACTTTATTGCATGCCTGATGCCTAACATCATCCCAAGTGTGGCCTGCCGCTTAACCTCGTCCTGCAGGGTTCTTCTCCAGGTGGCTCTAGGTCTGCCTCGCTTTCTTTTTCCCCCCATAGGGGACCAGTCTAGTGCGCCCTGAGCGATGCAGGCTGGGTTCTGTCTCAGAGTGTGACCAATCCACTGCCATTTGCGTCTAGCGACTTGTTCTCTAATTGGCTTTTCACCTGCCATGGTCCAGAGAACGGCATTTGACACTGTTTGGGGCCAATAGATTTTGAATATTGAGCGAAGGCATCTATTTATAAACACTGTTAAACGTACTTTTACTTATATGATAGACGTCGATCTCCGAGGAAACCGCGTTCAGCAGACTAATTGCTCTTTCCACCGGTGTCACCAGAGGCAGGTTGGTTCTGGCGGCCGGTAGGTAAAAGAGTCTGTGCTCTCAGTGTCGGAGATATCCATCAAGGACAAAAAGACCAACATCTTCCAGCACGGCCGAGTTCTCGAAAAATCCCCCGATTAATCTAAATAAATGGGTTTTCATTTTTTTTACCATACTTATTATACAAAAACCGGTGTCCAGCTATTTCGAATAATACCATTTTAGGAGTATTATAACAATAAGCAACATTTAGAGCGGGAGTTCAAGCGTTGGGTGCCTACCTGTTGAATATTATGTAAAAATGGCGGCAACCTTTTGCAGTGGCAACCCCGAATAAATCAGCGCGCGCCATTGTTCCAAGTTTGAAATTCGCGATCACGCCGCTTTTGTTTTCCCGCTCTCTTTTGACGTTTGCGCGGCGCGTTCAGCGGTCCTTAGATGGACCAAATCTATGATCTCTTTCTAGCCGTAAAGCGCATATAATATTAAGTGGAATATTGCGTAAGGCGAGCGCACCTGGAGAGCAGGTCCATATATTGAACCAGCTTCCGGAACGGGCTGAAATAAAATGAGATTATCGCTTAATGAGACCGTCGCATTCACTGTATAACACTTTGATACTTTAACCCCGCGACTACAATGTATGTTTCATAACAAATCTAATAATCTACCTAACATGAATTAGCTGTAAATACTCGTACATTGCAACCAAGAAGTATACAAATTGAGATATGTTAGAACACTATTTAGAAAGAAAAAAATATTATATAATTGTACTCATTTACACATTTATAATCTCAGTACAAGGGCGGAGTAGAGAAGAGTTGTCGCTATGTCCCAGGGACCGAAGAAACAGAGAGGATGAGGTTCATCCGTAGGTGCAGAATGTCCCTGTCATTCTAGAATAGGACTATTTAGCCATATCAGGTGGCACAGAAGAGAGACCTAGATATTTGTGTTCCTTATGCTCGTACCCACGGGCAATGGGCATTATAATCCAATGATTCAAAAAGGTTCGAACAGTATTACCAAATATTATTATTATTATTATTATACATATTTTTTAAACACTTAAACCAAGGATTTAAATCAATGATATTAGAATTTATTTTAACAATGCAGAAAAAACAAGCAGAAAATAGCTCATTATTATGAAGAAGGAATCTGGTCGTATCCAAGTTTGAACCCATGTCCCCTGGATCAGGAGCCAAGCGTTCTATCCCCTAGACCACCACCCGATTAAAATTATGTTAAGTTTTTTTATAATTAAATCAATTATGGGTGTGATTAATGTTCATGATGATGCTATACAATGTTAGGCTTATGGAGATTATCATTATGTTCCCTTATGTGTTAACAGTATGAGATACATTTTGTGAATCCTGCCAGCAATTCGACTAGCGCATATCATGATTTTTGGATTCTTTTCTTATGGGATATAATAAATTAATGAATTAAAGTACAATCCGTGCTGATTAATGTCCATTTATCGTCTTGTTGGGCACTTAACCCGCCCAACGGTGCGAGACACTGCCCAACGTCGTGAAACTAGCCAACAGATTTAATTATCCGCTACCATTAAAAATAACTACAATGGCTATAATTTACATATTAAAAAAACGGTATATTTCAAGCAACGATGTTCTGTGTATAATATAATCTATAATATATAGTTAGTTAGAAAGTTTCAATCCCGGGATTGGTTTGCTGAAATTTCTTCTATTCTTCTCTTCCATTCTTCCCTGTCTTGTGCAGCTCTTTTGAAATCTGCATTTGATGAGCAGCGCACGTCCACCAACAGGTCCTCCAGGTAATCTCGGCGTGGGCGACCCCTAGAGTTTGTCCCCTCAGTCATACCCTCCATTATGGCATGCAAGAAACCTTCTTGACGTATTACATGGCCGATCCATCTTGCACGCTTTTCGGACAAGGTCCTGATCAGGTGTTTTCCTCCTTCGATTCCTTGAAGAACTTCCTCATTCGTGATGTGGTCTCTCCAGGAAATTCCTAATAGTCTTCTATAGGACCACATCTCAAAAGCCTCTAGTCTCCGCTTATCTCTTTCGGATAGGCACCATGTCGCGCAGCCGTACATCAAGATACTCCATACATAGGTCTTGATGAGGAGTATTCTCAGTTTTAGGTCTATATTATTTGATTATATTATTTTCGACCTTTTATTAAATGCAAGCCTAGCCTGATGTATACGGCTGTCGATCTAATAAAATATATATTATATAAATCTACATAAAATATATAATATATAAAACAAAGTTGTGTTTGTTACACCAATTACAACTCAATAACGGCTGAACCGATTTTGATGATCTTTGATTTGTTGGATTTGTCTCGGTCCCGATTAGCAGAATAACTATTCAAATATCGTCAAAAAATCAACCCAAGTGCATCCTATCCAGCAAATATAATAATTTAACAGAAAGCAGTCCAACAATCGATTCGCTTCAAGGGATTTGCTTTAGCAAATCCCTTGCTGCCATGTGAATTACATTCATATCAATGGAGTTAAAATATTTTTCACTTTGATTTTTACACATTTATTGAACTTAATACAGTATTCATTTTAACTTAATAAATAACTGAATTTAATTCAACTATTAAGTTAACACAACATTTATTGATTCTGATGTGGTACGAAGTTTACCGGGTCAGCTAGTATTAAATATATTCTAAAACAATAAGAGATCTAGCCTTAAAACTGTTATTAGAAACAAAAATGTATATATGAAAGCAAAAATGGCCGTTCACAATGGAGTTCAAGTTCCAACCCTTATGCATGGAAGCGAAGCATGGAACTAACAGAAGAAGTATAAGAGCAAAATAAATGCGGTAGAAATGAGATCCCTTAGACGTATGTGTGCTATAACGATGTTCATTAGAGTTTCAAATGCTGATATTAGGAAGTAATGTAGAGCGGAAAAAAATATTATGAACAAACCTATGAAAGGATCACTGCGTTGGTTTGGTCACATGGAACGTATGGGTGAAGAAAGAACGGTTAAGAAAGTATACGTCAATGAAATGAATGGAGTACAGTGTCGAGGAAGACTATAACTGAATGTCGGCCACGTGAGGAGCCGGAGAAATCGACGCGCGTGCATGACACGATGTATGAATGTTGAGAAATCTAGAGAAATATCTCAGAAAAGAAAAGTGTGCTAGTACATTATTTTTGCCTACACCTTCGGGGAGACGATGTACGGGCTACTTAGTTAGTTTTTTTTTTTCATTATTTATAATACCGAGTACCTACCTAGTACCCTAAAAGAACATTATGTGTTAAATTATTTTTATGTGTTATTTTATTTTATATCATTGCGTTTTGTATAATTTGTTTTAGATTTTTTATATAGACGTTGAATGATTGAAGTGTGCGCGGGAGATGCCTATTGGTGGCGATGAGGTTCGCAACCCATCACACCGCGTCTCTCGCGTTGGCGAAAAGAGAAGAATGGAGTGCAGCATCGATTAAAGTGTTGCAGTCCATTCTTTCTGTCTACCCTTTCGGGGAAACGGCGTGATGGTTAGTTAGTTAGTTAGAGTACCTACAATGAAATTTCAAATTTATAAAAACTAAAACTAACTAACCATCACGCCATTTCCCCTGAGGGGTAGGCAGATAGGATGGATCGCCACAATGCTCTGTCCTGGCATACCTCTCGAGCTTCCTCTACATTCATACATCGTACCATGATGCACGTCGATTATTCCGACTTCGAATGTGGCCGCCTTTTAGTAATTAATTAATTTGGTCATGCCATGTTTTCATCGGTCGTCCTCGGCTTCTTTTTCCACTCACGCTGTTTGTGTACAGCTTTTTAACCATTCTATTCTCATCCATTCGTTCCATATGTCGACCTTCGTGGCCAAATGGTAAGTGTATTGACTGCCACCCCGAGGGTTTCGGGTTCGATTCCCGGCGAGGGCAGTGTGATTGTCACATTGTCTTTGGTCTGGTGTAGAATTCACGTGACAATAAAATTTGCGATAGATTAGCCACCTATTACATGTCACGAGAATCACTATGATAGCTATAAATAATACCCTTTATATCGATTTGGCTCATGCTGTCATGATTTAAATAGCGATTCAACAAAATAATAATAATATGCCCAAACCATCTCAGGGATCCTTTTTTTAATTTTATGCAGTCATCTGCCTTACATTTCTATCTTATTTCATCGTTCGGTATTCTATCATACAACGTTTTCCCGCACATTCTTCTTAGTGATCTCATTTCTACGGCGTTTATCTTGCTTTCATCCTTTGGCCAGCTCCAAGCTTCACTTCCATACATGAGGGTTGGCACTAGAACTCCATTGTGTACTGCCATCTTTGCTTCTGTGGATATATTTCAAATTTATAAATCTTTAGATTTCTTATTATTATAGAATGACAATAACAATCGTTGCTCACGTGCCTCCCTATTCACCCTTCGCGGATAGCATCTTCTAAAACGTCTTCTTCTTCTTTCCGTGCCGGTCTGCTGGTCCGGGGTAATTAGTCCGGCGGATGTGTTATGAAGAAAGCGCGCGTGCGCACACCGTGCTAGACTCTTGCGGGGCATTAATCATAGGCGAAACATGTGTGCTGCTGTTTGCTGGAATTAAAAACCACATCACGAAAAGGGGCTCTCTTAAAAATATTACAAGTTTTTACAACAATAAAAAAATGTTGGTAAGAAAGCGAAATTTGAGAATCCGGTGTGTCTTAACTGATATGTAAAATAAGTATTACTAGTTGCAACCCGTAAAATATAATATTCACGGAAGTAAAAATGTTCTAACTCTTTGGTTCTCTTCTTTATACTTTTCCTTTTTTCTGTTATGGTGCATTCTCCAGCTAATTTTCAATTTTTCAATTTATTTTAATTTTTTAAATCATAAACATTACAGTATATAACCAAAGCGCTAATGACTATACAGGTAGGATACAAAAACACCAAAAAAACTATTTTAAACAGTAAATACAATTATGAAATTTAAAAATTACAATACAAACAATAGACAAAAACCCAAAAAATAGATAATTAAAAATTAATACCAAATAAGTAATTAGAAACAATAAGAAGAACATCACATTATTTAAGAGATAGATGTTTTCTGAAGGTAGCCTCACTATCGTGGAAGATGTCCACATCCGAAGAGATGCGGTTTAGAAGGATTATTGCCCTGCCCACGGGCGTAATGTAAGTCTCGTGTTGATGGGGGTTGGCCTAGGGATTGTATAAGCGAAGCTGACGAAAGGGCACCGCTGCGTCCTATAACAGCTTCGGGTAAGCGGTGGGTAAACTTCTATGTCTTTATTTAACTGTATGTTTGTTCATTTGAATGTGTATTATCAATCACTGTATGTTACCCTACAATAAATAAAATATACACTTGGTTCACTATACAATCGTAATCAGTAATAAGATTTAACTTTTTATGTAAATCTTGATGTAAAATTTAAAAAGGATCCCTGAGATGGTTTTTGCATATGGAACGAATGGACGAGAGAAAAGTGGATAAAATGTTGTATACAAGCAGTGTGAGTGGAAAGAGAAGCCATGGGAAACCAAGGAAAACAAGCCATGACCAAATTAATCAAATACTAAGTCGGAAAAATCGACGAGCGTACATGTTACGATGTAGAGGAAGCTAGAAAGATATGTTAGGATAGAGCAGTATGGCGGTCCATCCACTCTACACAGTTAGTTAGTTGGATATGTAAATATTTTTTTGTCACACACGTTAAAAAATCACAATTCTTCCTCAGCCTATTCCCGTCCACTTCTGGACAAAGGCCACCTCCATTTGCTTCCATGTCACTCTGTCTTATGCAGACTGCATCCAGGTTATTTCGATATGTCTTTTGAGATCATCCTTCCACCGTAGTTGCGGTCGCCCTGCACTTCTCTTTGCCGTCCACGGTCTCCAATTCATCAGTCTTCTTGTCCATTTTTCGTCTGAGCTTCTGGTTACGTGACCGTCTCATTGTCATTTTAGAGTCGCCACCAGGTGGATAATGTCAACGACCTTTTTTTTCTCTCACCGTATCGTTTCTGACTTTGTCTCTTAGGCTTATTCCTAACATGGCTCTTTCCATGGGTCTTTTGGTCACTCATAGTTTCTCGGTACTTTGTTTGGACGATGTTACAGTTTCAAGACCATAAGTGACAGAACACAGGCTTCATAAGCTTTTCATTTCAGGTTGATCGGTATTTTCCGGTTTTTAAGGATGTAACCCATTTTTCCGAAAGCTGTCCAGCTTAGTCCAATTTTTCTCTTGAGCTCTGCGGTTTGGTTATCTCGACCCAATCGACCCCGTCGATCGCCCAAAATTGTTATCCTTTTGTTTTTCACACTACTGCCATAATATTCAGAATAAAATTCAATATAATCGTAGGGTTGAAACATAAAAAAATAAATATTAATACTATTAACACGTAATGTTTATATTATATATAGTGAATAATATTCATTAATAATATTCGGTAGTTTCTATACGAGGCACATAGTATACAAAATAATATTTCGTATAGAAACTACCGAAGTAGAGTACTTGCCAACTACGCGTGTACAGTCGGAATAGAATGTTACGGTTGGGCGGGTGTGAGGTCGTGTGTGTACAGTAATACGGGTCAGTCGCTCCGCGAGCAATGGACGGAATGCAAGGCGCTCGGTGTGCGCTCCTTCCACCATTGTGCGATATGGAAACCAGATTATTACTAGGAGATATTTAATTAACGTTAATAATCATGTTTCCTCCATTTTCGTACAAGGAAAAAGGTAATTTTTGAGCTTTCAAGCGGAGAATGTACCACGTATGCACATATGTAATTATTTTCCACAATATATTATATTAGACTCGTACGTAATAACTTTACGAATTTATAATTGTTTCCTTTTTAAACTTTTCTTTATCCAATGGAGGCCTAGGATACAGAAAATAGGTGTCGAGTGGCCACCTAAAAGTCTGACGACATTGCCAACATAGTTGGAACGATCATGATGCGGAAGGGACAAGGCAGGGACGAGTGGAGAAAAACGGAAGACACCTGTATCCAACAGTTGAGAAAAGAAGGCTGGAAAAGAAGAAGAAGTCAGTCTGCTTTTTTCGGTGTCATGTCAGGACCGTTATAACTCGAAGCTAGTCGAAACTGAAAATAAATATGAAAAATAATTTCAACTATTGATAAACTTATGGCGTTGACGTCTATATTGACATATGGCACTGAGACCAGAACGGATACCACAATAACTAATCCTAAGATGCGGATGGTAGAGATGCAGACGCTAAGGACTATAGCAGGCAAGATTCCTCGAGATAGGAACACGGTTATTCGCGAAATCTGAAAGGTGGGAGATATTGTCAGTAGAGACAGACAAGTCAGAAGACACTTGAATGCGCACGTGCAGAGGATGGATCACACCAGACTCCTGCTGGCTACCATCCCCCCGAAAGATCATCAAAAAGATTGAGAGATAGATTAGAGTCAACTTCCGAAGGGAGGCCATACTGACAACAGATACAGACAAAGGGTCTAAAACCTAGGTTCTCAAAGTGGGCGATATCGCCCCCTTGTGGGCGTTTGAGACTTTCAGGGGGGCAGTAGAAGACCCAGAAAAAATATAGAGCGTGGGCAGATAAAAAAATAAAGTCTAAAAACATTAAAAAAACACGCTAATCACGTAGGTACCAATAAAGCAAATTAAACTTAAATATTGGTTTATTTTGTTATTGTACGTATTGTAATCATTTTCCCATATTTGGAATAACTTTTATGGGAGGGGGGCGTTGAACGTTTATTTTTCTTGTAAAGGGGGCGGTGGCCCAGAAATGATTAGAAACCTATGGTCTAAAAAGAGAAGAAGAAGGAGTTTGATTTGCTTACCGTCGCTAGTTGAATACAATTCTCAGAGCATATTATTGTCGGAACAATGGACAATTCAATTAGGAAATTGCACTCCAGGAGCGGTGGAGGTAGCGGAAGCTACATACTTGAGGAGGTTGAGAGCCAACAACGAACGTAACGATAATGAGTACGTAGTTGTTGTGCATACTAATTTGATGTTTATACTACCATAAAGCACCAATAGACGCGCATCGCGTGTATGACTACCAATGGTGACATAAAGTTGAACAGAAAATATAAATCAATGAAAATATCCATAAAATCGCTAATCACATATAGTTTGTTTTTTTAGGGGTTTGGTTTTTAAACTGGCAACATTGTTTTTACGGACTGTAAATTTGATAATTGATAATTGATCTGTAGTCAATACGTTTTGCCATTTTACCCAGTTGCTCAATAAAGGTGTCGAAAATTGGACTTCACGATTGCGCTTCATTCGAGCTAGCCGTGGCGCTCATATGGAAATATTAGATTTTTTTATGCATTATATTTGGTCAATTCCTTTTAATCTTTTCTTGAACACCGATATAAAACTCCATATTAAATACTTTATTTTGATTAAACTTATTTTAATAAATTTTATGGAAGTCAGTTTTTTTGGCGAAATGTGCCATACAACAAGGTTAATCTCACGCACATAAAAAATAATAAAACTTCTAAAAAATAGACATTTTCATAACTATAATACTTTGCATAGATTCGTTTTATACATAACCAATCGTTTTTTTATACTAAAATATCTTCACTGAGAAGAAATATCAAAGTGATCTTAATATAAATACAATAGCGAAAACCCAGATGTCATCAAGAAAGATTACGATAATATATTGAATACAAGAAAATATGCAGTATACAGAATAGTATACATATACATATAGCATATAGAGTATGTAGTATAGTAAATACTTCGATTCTCTCCGAAAGTATTTTGAAATGCACTCGATGCGCATGCCCGAGAACGTTCTGGATTTTTTTCTGATTATTGTTGTATGACAGTAGTGAAGAAAACAAATGGAGAACAACTTGGTATTGTTAATCGTGGAAAAAATTAATTAACTTAAAGGTTAGATTTTATAACTAAATAATTACGATTGTACAGTGAACCAAGTCTAAAGGGTAGAAAATCTTAACTTCCGAGAGTACTTCACGGGTTGCAACTAGTAGTTTAGTATTAAATGAATAGATTATATTGTAAAAACATTGTCTTTTTTTATAAACAAATAATGTAAATAATGAACAACTCGTTCAACTTTACGTCCTATCCTCTTTACGTGGTGCGGAGTACC
Organism: Lepidostoma basale; assembly: GCA_022606425.2. Taxonomy (NCBI): domain Eukaryota; kingdom Metazoa; phylum Arthropoda; class Insecta; order Trichoptera; family Lepidostomatidae; genus Lepidostoma; species Lepidostoma basale. Next base: position 166,100 of record JAHDVF020001348.1, read on the forward strand.
AATTAGGTTAATAAGAGCAACAAGATGTGTTCTTCTTCTTCAACTTTCCAATCGTCTAACTCAAATGACACGTCCATAACCACGTGTGTGTGACGGCGGTGTCACGCCAGATCCTTCGCGGTTCACGTAGCATAGGTCATGCGCAAACCGGATTTTTATACTCCGAGTACAGAATATGACAGCAGACAATAAAGTTTTCATACCAACCCTTTCGTTATTCGTTGTAAGCTCAGTTGCAGTCAACGGTTTTTCTCATTTTATAATTTTTTTAAATTTCATTCTGTTATATATAGTATAAATGGATGACATTTGGGCGATTTAACTATTCTTCATCCACTCTGCAACTGAATGGTGCGTATGTTGAAATGGTCGACCAATTTAAAATACCTTGGCTGCATTATCACTAAAGCCCTTGACCCGGACATTGAAATAAAATTCAGAATTGAAGTTGCACGTGCTGCATTTAATAAAATGAGATGAGAACATTATTTTGCAACGATAATCTTAACTTGAAACTCCGACAAAGAATGATTAAATGTTATATATTGTCTGTTCTACTATATGGCTGCGAAAGCTGGACTCTGAAAATGAATGTAATGAACGGGTTGGAGATGTGGATTTACCGCAGAATGCTCAGTAATGATAGGGTCAGTAATGCAGACGTACTGCAGAGCGCCAGAGCCAATAGAGAGCTGTTATCATGAGTGAAAATTAGAAAGGTCTCATATTTGGGTCAAATCAAATCAGTTTATTTACTCAAAAGACATTACAAACAGCATAAATATTTAAGGCATCTATTGAGTACAGGTAAGATATTATACACATACAACATAATACCAGGAACGCATTAGTGATGGTTCGACATTAGGAAGACAAGATACTTTCCAAAGTCAAGAGTATTGGTCCCCTGAACGTACTTTCACTAACATGAAAGACGTCGATCTCCGAGGAGAGCGCGTTCAGCAGACTAATTGCTCTTCCCACCGGTGTCACCAGAGGCAGAGGTTCATGTGCTAAGGGGAGAAAAATACCACCTCCTTCTCCTGATATTAATGGGTAAAGTGGAGGGACGTCGGGGAGTTGGTAGAAGGCAGCTGTCCTGGCTGCAGAACATCAAAGAGTGGACAGGAATAACAAGAGTTCAGAACCTGTTCCAAGTGGCGCAGGATGGAGATGCCTTGGCTCCTGATCCAGGGGACTTGGATTTGACCCTGGATACAACTAGATTCCTTCTTCATAATAATGAGCTACTTTCTGCTCATATTGAAGATTGCAAAATAATGAATTCCAATATCATTGATAAATCTTTAGTGTTAGTCTTAAAAAATATACACAACATGTGTTTGAATGAGTAGCTTAACTGTTCAATGTTTGTTATGTCTCAATTTTCATCATCAGTCATTAGTGGTCTAGGGTTGACCATAGGCCTCCCTTCCCGACCTATCCCTCGCCACTCTGTGCCATTGACCTCCTGCCGGGATTTTTGTGGCTGGTTCTCGGTCGCCACTCCAGGGTTGCCTTGTCTACTGATCATCCCCTGCTTTCACTATATGGCCAACCCAATTTCACCTTAACAAAGCTAGTCTGCATGCTATGACGGCAATTTTGGCCTTTACTTTGATCCACTCATCGCGTTTCCTGTCTCACAGATTTTTATTCTAAAAAAAATCTACCTAACTGATTAATACTTTTAAGAGAACTAACTAACTAACTAACCATCACTCTGTTTCCCCGAAGGAGTACAAAGAAAGGATGGACCGCCATACTGCTCTGTCCTGACATACCTCTCGAGCTTTTACCGACTTCGAATGTGGTCGTCTTTTTGGATTTGATTAATTTGGATATTAATACTATTATAACATTCTTTCCTAGATCTTCCATAGCTACTCTTTCAACTTACACTGCTTGTATACAACATCAACTCGTCTTTTTGTTCTATGTTTCCAAACTATCTCAGGGATCCTTTTTTAATTTAACTGATTATTATTATTATTATTTTTTATTATTACTATTATTATTATTGTTATTATTATCATTATTATTATTATTATTATTATTATTATTATTAACTAACTAACTAACTAACTAACCATCACGCCGTCTCCCCGAAAGGGTGTAGGCAGAAAGAATGGACTGTCACACTTTAACCGATGCGGCACTCCATCCTTCTCTATTATTATTATTATTACTATTTTGTTGAATCGCTCTTTACATCGTGACAGCATGAGCCAAATCGATGTAAAGGGTATTATAGCTATCATAGTGATTCTCGTGACATGTAATAGTTAGCTTATCTATCGCCATTTTATTGTCACGCGAATTCTACACCAGACCAACAGTGTGACAATCACACTGCCCTCGCCGGGAATCGAACCCGGAACCTTCGGGGTGGCAGTCAATGCACTTACCACTCGGCCACAAAGGTCGTGCTTATGCATTATAATGTAATCATCTGCCGAACATTTATTTTAAGAGCAAATATATTGAGGTTCATTTAGCAGATTTCATTTCAACGCTATCTTGGTGTTAAATGCTCTAAATTTGATCTCGAAAATGTTATTTTCAAGAGTGATTTATAATGGCTGATGGTTGGATCAATTTCAGATGATCCAATTTATAATATTTTACCCTTACTGAAGTATAATTTGCGCTGTAACGGTAGCGCAGAGTGCACATATCAGTGGACAGGCAATTACGGTCACGGTAGAGTTCCCAAGTAGTGGCAATCCATCTCTTTTCTGTGTTCATCTGAAGATTAGACCAATTCCCAGTACTTTGATCAATTTCTGAGCCATATCCGCACTTATCTCGGCGGAGAGGGAATGAAAAATCTAGAACACGTGTGAAGGCGACAGAAAATTACAGAGATCATCTTATAAAGGTAGTAATCGTGACTTTACAGTTCGCGATATCCTTAACTGCATCATGGAATCTCTATAACTCAAAGGAACAAGTGCCAATTTCGATAACATACGAAGCATTTGTTATCGACTTTTGATATAAATCACGTTTTTTCGATAAACTAAGGCGTTAACACCGTGGAATTCCAGAATGTCGTATCTTTTAAATGAATTAAAACACTGTTTTTTTAACATTTGTGTTAATTTTTTTCGACATGTTTCGTCGGTTTCATTTCAGGAACCTTCATCGTTGGGAGAATAATATACATAATTAATAATCAGATTCCTCCTTTTACTCCTTTCTCCTTAAATATTTTCTCTACATTTAATCTCCCAAGCTCCCATTCCTAATCAAATGCAAATTAATCATTTATTAATTTCTTAATCCAGGTTATTCCGATGTTTCTGTTCAGATCATCCTTACACCGTAGTTGGAGTTACCCTGCACTTCTCTTTGCCGTCCACAGTGTCCAAGTCAGCAGTTTTCTTGTCCATTTTCCATCTAAGCTTCTGGCTACGTGACCTGCCCATTGCCATTTTAGAGTCGCCATCCAGTGGATGATGTCAGTGACCTTTGTTTTTTCTCTCACCTGTCTCTTAGGCTTATTCCTAACATGGCTCTTTCCATGGCTCTTTGGGTCACTCGTAGTTTCTCGGTACTTTGTTTGGACAATGTTACAGGTTCAAGACCATAAGTACCAACTGGCAGAACACAGGCTTCATAGACTTTTCGTTTCAGGTTGATCGGTATTTTCCTGTTTTTAAGGATGTAACCCATTTTTCCGAAAGCCCATTTGCCCAGCTTTGTCCAATTCTTCTTTTGAGATCTGCGGTTTGGTTATCTCGGCCCAACCGAATATCCGCGTAATTCTCGAGGTATATTAGTGAATGTATTTTATGCGTAATAATAAAAGTACGTATGTACGAGTATATAACAAGCAGTAAAGAAGCACTTAATAATACAGTCATTGTTATGGAGAGAAATGAAATAATTTTAACAATTTTTACGAAACGTCTTACATACATCGCAATAGAATTCAATTATTAGAAAGATTCAGTGGCCCCAGCATGGTACACGGTTGTCACAAAATAACTATAGCTTTAAACGTTCAGAACTTGTTTTGTGAATATCCACTTATAAATGTATATTTTATTCGTGTCCGGTCACACCCCTATGGTGCATGGGGTCTCAAGGATCTTACCCCACTAGACCTAGATTAATCAAACAGAACGCAGAACTGTGAACAAGCGATCTGTATTCACATTTCGCGTCGATTTATGTTAGGTTGTGTCCATTAAGGCTTCCGATTATGAAGATGAAATGTTACTTTTAACGCGTAAGAAAGTATGTGTAAAGACGTAAAAGGGAACAAGAAATATAAGAAGACCTAGGAAAAATCTCAAATCAAATATTAAATGTCGCCCGAGAGAGAAGTCGATAAAATTGGATAATTGAAAAATAAATTAAATTGAAAAATAGAAAAAAGATATTGATTGTAGAAATAGAAGATTATATTCTGACTTTTTAGCTTTTTTGGTAAAACTTTTGTTTGCAATGACAACTTTAATTGAGAATGGAGATATTAAGAAATTTATTTAGTAGAGGACATGGCAGGACGTATAAATGTTGAGAGAGCGAGATTAATATTTCAGGAAAAAACAATGTAAAACAAATAAACTGTATTTTTTCTGCCTACCATTTCGGAGACACGGATTAGTTAGTAAGTTGGTTAACGCATAACAGACAGTGAAAAAGTAAAATATAATAACTGACGACCTGTAAAATCGGCAGCTATTGCATTCGTTCTTCTGCTTTTAAAATTATTTTTTTGTAGTCTAGATGTGATATTCATTATTATTTTAAAAAAAAAACAAGTTTAATTTATTTTTCCAGGGCTCATAAGTATTCTTTCAAGACATGAATAAACCCAATATCCCAAGACCTATAAAAAGAAATGCCTTCCCAGAAGAAATGGCGTGGCTCTATCCCACGGCATTTCTTCTGGGAATGCTCGGAACCAATTCTTTACAGCTTCGAAGAGATGGACATCTAATAACCCATTTCTTCAGATTAATTAGGGGATACTTCGAGAACTCGGCCGTACTGGAGGATGTTGGTCTTTTTGTCCCCGATAGATATCTCCGACAGCGACAGCACAGATTGTTTTACCTACCGGCCGCCAGAACCAATCTGCCTCTGGTGACACCGGTGGGAAGAGCAATTAGTCTGCTGAACGCGGTCTCCTCGGAGATCGACGTCTTTCATGTTAGTGAAAGTACATTCAGGGGGCAAATACTATTGACTTTAGAAAGTATCTTGTCTTCCTAATGTCGAACCATCTCTAATGCGTTCCTGGTACTTTGTTGAATTTTTATGATATTTTACCTGTACTTAATAGATGCCTTAAACATTTTTCTGTTTGTAATGTCTATTGAGTTAATAAACTGATTTGATTTGATTTGATTTGATAATAATTAAAATTATTATAAACATTATTGAAATAAATAAAAAAGTGAATATTAAAGAAAACATCCTATTATTTTATGATAATCAAATGATTTTACTGAAATTTCTTGATGGATGTTCATTTTAAATAATAATTAAATAAAACGATGTTCTTAAACTACTTCCAAGTTTGTTTTTATTTCGACAGCGACCGGTTTCGCCAGCCTCGTTGGCATCGACAGACGGGTGACACAATTACTAACGGAGTCCTTTATATACATACAGATAAACATTATTCTATAAAAAAATTATCTGAAATAATTCTATAAAAATTTACCGAATTTAAATATTGATATTATAGTTATTTAAGAGGTTTCGTATTCAAAATAAGTGATTTTAAGTTTTACTAAGCTTACTTATTTATGTTGTTAATAATGCCGAATTTAAATATACTCGCAATACGAGTATGTTATATATTTTGTTACATTAGGTTGGCCTCGCCTCAATTAGTTGTTATATCCATTAGTACTTGTTTGAGCCGCAAAGGTCTGGAATCATAAAAAACAATGTTTTATTTTATTTATTTTTATTTGGGGAGTTTAGAAAAGTGTGCTAGGATAACTTCGTAGAAATAACGTAAAGGTTCGGTTGTTATATAATTTTTAAATGTGTTAAATCTTGACCACCCTGTGATTTAATTATAGCACGCTTCCTCATTGCGCGGTCAGTGGAGTTTGCGCATCATATACGATAACTGAAAATATAATGTAATAGGTAACTGTTGTCCGCTTGCCCTACCCCTGTCTCCCCGCGGACTAGTCGTAAATAATAAAATCTGCATAAATAATCATATCTCCGAGCTTGCCTAATAAGGGGAGAGTGTGATGAAAGGCAACACGAAAAATTCATTTATATGATAATCAAATTATTTTACTGAAATCTCTTGATGGAAGTTCATTTTTATAATAATTAAATAAAACAATATTGTTTATCTACTTTTGTCTTTATTACAACAGCGACCGGTTTTGCAAGGTTCTCTGTCGAAATAAAGTCAAAATTGTAAGTAGTTAAATCGTTTGTTTTGATTTTTCATATGAAGCACTCACTTTTGTGATAAGACATAACAAGGGGTGGGCAGAAAGAATGAACTGCCACACTTTTATTCCCCGACATATTTCTCTCGATTCCTTAACATTCATACATCGTGTCATGCACGCGCGTCGATTTCTCTGACTCCTCACGCGCCGGACATTCAATAATTGATTCAATATTGGTTAATTAATTTTAAATATACATATATATTTTTAAATAACAATGAAATAAAACGATGTTTTTAGTTTTAGATAAACTTAAGGCGTTAACGCTGTGGAATTCCATAATGACGAATTAAAACACTGTTTTTTTTCCCATTTTTGAGTTTACATGTTTCGAAGGCTTACATCTTCATCATCGGGAGAACAATATAAACTCTGATGTTTTTAAATAACTACTTTCACTTTTGTCTTTGCTAGCTGGCATCGTCAGATTGGTCCAGTAAAGTCTAGTGGAATCTGACCGATCTGTCGATGCCAGCCAGCCTGTCGAAACCGTCTGCTGTCGAAATGAAGACAAAAGTTGAAGTAGTAATTAAAAAAGTCGCTGTATTTCATTATTCTTTCAAATGAACTGACATCAACAGATATCAGTAAAATCATATATATATTTTTTTACTTTTGAAGTTTTCTCAACTAACTAACTAACTAACCATCACGCCGTCTCCCGGAGGTGTAAGCAGAAAGAATGGACCGCCCCATCCTGACATACTTCTCTCGATTTCTCTACATTCATACATCTTGTCATGCACGCACGTCGATTTCTCTGACTCCACACGTGACCGAATTTTAATATTTGATTGATTTGATACTGCCACGTTTTCCTCGGCCTTCCTCCATTTCTAGTTCCGTTCACGTCGTTTACATATACCTTCTTCACCATTCTGTCTTAACTCATTCTTTCCATGTGTCCAAATCATCTTAACGACCCTTTCATTATTTTTTCATAACACTTTCATTCGCACCGCATTCACTTCTTATACTTGCATTTGACACACTATCATGTACAGATTTACCACACATTCATCTTAGAGATCTCATTTCTAATACATTTATTCTACTTTCATCATTCTTTTGCCATTTCGATGCTTTACTTCGTGACAAAAACCGTGTGTTATTTAAGAACAATTCGAAACAATAAAATGCCACAGTTAAAATACCTCAATTTTATCAAAAACACATTTTATATACTAAAAACACAATGTAGAACATTCTAAAAAAAACAACGAACTTCGTACACTCACTACCAGTTAACCCAAGAAATTTATTTTAATATGCGTAATCTGTTGGCGTTTATAATTAACATGTATGATGGCACGAGAACACAAAAGTGTGTATGCATTCGCGCGAGCCACAGTTTAGGCAAATTAAACGAAAAAGCGCGTTTGAACAGAGCGGCAATATGAAATCAACCTAAAGTATTCGATCGTACATCGAATACGAAATTCATTTTGTAAAGCTTAGAATGTGTGATGGTAGATTTTTGTTAAGTTTACTATGCCGCGTAAGTAAGCGTTTTGCGGGGATGTTTTCTTAATTTATGCGCGTACTCAGTAGCTCCATCGGTTTCTCAACCGTGTCGCCCTCGTGATGATACGATCGGTATATGTGCCAACCTGCTCGAGAATCCGGCAGGGGTAAGCAGATGCGGTGTTCTCATTTCCATCGTGACACATTTCAAGCACTGTAAGAATTTAGACCGATTTTTCTGTTATGCAATTGATATCTGAGGATGGCCAAAATATAACAAGGCTATTTCAAAACAACATGTAAAATTGAAATAGGCGTTATTCAATAGATAACTGTGTTTTTTAATCAAAAAGTATTTCATCAAATTTTTATTTATTTATTTATGTGTCAGCAAGTTAAAAATTGACAAAATTTGCGTAGAATTTATTATTGACTGTTTTATTTAGAACATTTGTTATAAAGCCTTATTTAAGGATTAATTGTATCTCAATAGAGACGAAGATGTAAATTATTTCGGAAACAGAATATGGTGGTCGAGGCATTTACAGGACCTGTCATTGGTTGGGTTAAGCGATCGCTTTATGTAATACAACATTCTCCATTCCGCCCTTCTTACTAATCGTCTTTATTGAGATACAACCAATCCTTAAATGATTAACCCGCAATGGTTAAAATCCAGTATTTGTCTACAAGTATTTGTATACATTCAAAAACAAAAGCCTTTTTTAATTCATTAATTTCATTTTTTTTAATTGTCGCGACATCTTTTTCGCCAACCGGTGTTAGCATTATGAATTGTTACAATCAACGGTGTTGCAATCCCAAACTAGGTTGACGAAACAGCTGTCGCGATAACTTTACAAAAATAAAATTAGCAAATAAAATACATGCGATAAAATATTGACATAAACGATGTATGACACAATTTCAAATGTTGATTTAAAGAAGGAATGTAAAGTATTTTGAACAAAATTATGAAAGGATCATTGCGTTGGTTGGGACATATTTAACGCATGGATGAGGAAGAATGGTTAAGAAAGTATACGTTAACGGTGTGAACGGAATGCGGTGACGTAGGAGACCAAGGAAAACTTGGCATGACAATATTAATCAAATTTTAAAGGCCAAGTTAGAAGTTAGAAGAATCGACGTGCGTGTATGACTTCCTATAATGTGGAGGAAGCTAGAAAGGTGTGCCAGAATCGAATTGTGTGGCGGTCCATTCTCTCTGCCTACCCCTTGTGTTGTTGATATAACAACAATGTTTAAAAGACACAGATAAATATGTTTCAGTATCATAGAGTTTCCACCAAAACAATGGTTGATCTAATTTAATATCCTCAATTTATACGAAATAAAACGTCTGTTTTTGAAAAGTTATATTATATTTCATGTGAATGACATGTTTATCAAATGCCTTATACTATACAGGTGAAACATATATAAGGCATTATCAAATATCATTTGATATTATTATTACCTTGACAGGCGAAACATATCATTCACATAAAATATAATAAAACTTCTAGAAAACACGCGTTTTCGTTCGTATTAATTACTTAATATGGAGTTTTACATCATTGTTTAAAAAACAATAAACATTATCCTAAAGTTGTTGACTTTTGTTAAAACCTTGGAAATGTGTTACTAATATTACTGTTGATATGTTTATGGGTCAAAAATGTTGTTTATTTGAATTGTTTTCAAATATTTCTCTTTTTTTTTTTATATAGGTACTTTGTATATTACTCGTACAACACTAAGATTAAAAAAATTGTTAATTACATAGACATGTTTCGGACAAACAGTCCTTCTTCAGTGATACATATTTAAAATATTATAAAATTGTTTACATGATCTGACAGATGTGATATTATAAAATTGTTTACATGATCTGAACGTTAATGCTTTTGTTATAACAAATATTATGATTCAATTTAAAATTTAAAATAATAATATCATGTGCTTATTGGGGTTCAGATAATTACTTACAACAAAGGAAATAAATCAAAGATTGGACTTGACGTTAAATTTATTTGATTATTTAAAATATTTTCAAATATTTAATTTTTCCTCGAGCTTCTAGAGGGCTTTCAATTAAATTTAATACTTGGTATCTGTTCATGCAACTTATAATAAAAATGAAAACCGTCATAAGTGTTAATGGACCTAAGTCGAGTAGTGACTTATGTGACAATCTACAATCTAGAAAGGCAGCCTCGTGCTACCTGCGATATCGTTATAAAATCAGATCATTTCCCCCCATTCAAAGTGCGTCGCGCTGCTTAACCATTCGGAGAGAAGACAATATGGAATATAGCTGCACAGAGCTTGTGGGCAAGATAATGATCGCACATTCACTCTGCATGCTTCAGGAAATCTGGACTTTGTCGTCGGTTGTTACATCTCATTATATCTCAAGTCCAAACTATATTGCCCACTGGGGAATGATACCAACGGAGAGAGCATGATATTGTTTTTCAAATAACAAAGCTCTGTAAATTTTATTATTAATTTTTAAGTTATTTCTCCTAAAATACCCGTTTAAAATTGGTCAAACATTAATAATGGATTATTTTGAATAAAAAATATATTTCAAACACTTTACACATATTTTCTTCTATGTTCGCCATACTTTGTGTTGTAATATAACTAACTGACTAACTAACTAACCATCACGCCGTCTCCCCGGAGGGGTAGGCAGAAAGAATGGAACGCCACACTGTTCTGTCCCAACATACTTCTCTCGTTTCCCCTACATTCATACATTTTGTCATGCACGCACGTCGATTTCTCCGACTCCTCACGTGACCGACATTCAATATTTGAGTGCCACGTTTTCCTCGGCCTTCCTCTATTTCTATCTCCGTTCACGCCGTTTACATATACTTTCTTTACCATTCTGTCTTCACTCATTCTTTCCATGTGTCCAAACCATCTTAATGACCCTTTCCTTATTTTGTTCGTAACATTTTCATTCGCACCACATTCACTTCTTATACTTGCATTTGTCACTCTATCATATACAGATTTGCCACACATTCGTCTTAGAGATCTCATTTCTACTGCATTTATTCTACTTTCATCCTTCTTTTGCCAGTTCCATGCTTCACTTCCATACATAAGGGTCGGCACAAGGACACCATTATGCACTGCCATCTTAGCTTTTTTGGATAGGCTTTTGTTTGCGATGACAACTTTAAGTGCACCATTTATTCTGTTGCCTGCCCCAACCCTTCTTTCAATATCCTTCTCCACCCTCCCATCCTTTGTAAACATACTTCCTAAATAAACAAATTCATCCACTTGATCCAGAATTTCACCGTTTACACTAATGTTGCAGACTGTCATGCTTCCTTTTTTTCCGAAAATCATTCATTACCTTGGACTTATTCACATTCATCATCAAATCGTATCGCTTGCATATCTCATACATACTAGACACTAGTGTTGTAATATAGATGTTTTATTTATCTTTTTCTTTTTTATATACTTTGTATATACAACACTTACTTTAAAAAAAAAAATTATATCAGACATGTTTCGGACAACCGGTCCTTCCTCAGTGATATTTTAAAGATACATATTTAAAATATTACAAAATTGTTAACAAATATGATCAGTTTTGACAGATGCTATAAATATTTATTTTGGAACGTTTATGCTTTTGTTATAACTAATATTATGAATCAATTTTAAAACATAAAATAATAATTTAAAGTCCTTTTTAGGGTTCAGGTAATTACTTACAACAAAAGAAATACAACAAAGATGTTAAATTTATTTGATTATTTATAATATTTTCTTTATTTTTAATTGCTTTTTTAATTTCTAAATAAAATGTAGACATGACTGCCACATCACTTTATCCTGACACACCTCTCTAGGTTACTAATTAAATAACTAACAATCACACTGTTTTTCCGGAAGGGTAGGCAGAGAGGATCAACCGCCATACCGTTAATATTATTACATCGTAACTTGCCACGTCGTCGATTTTTCTGACTTCGAATGTGGCAGCCTTTTAGTATTTGATCAATTTGGTCATGACATGCCTTCCTTGGTCTTCCACGGCTTCTATTTACACTCACACTGCTTGTATACACCATTTTAACCATTCTTCTCTCGTCCATTCGTTCCATATGCCCAAACCAACTCAGGGATCCTTTTTTAATATTACTTATGATCCAATCATCTGACTTACATATCTTCCTTATTTCGTCGTTTGGTATATATCATATATCGTTTTCCTCGCACATTCTTCTCAGTGATCTCATTTCTATTGCATTTATCCTACTTTCATTCTTTTTTTGCCTGCTGTAAGCTTCACTTCCAAACATAAGGGTTGGCACTAGGTTCCTCCACGTTAATACAGCGAGACATACACGCACGTCGATTCTTTCGACTTTTCACATGGTCGACTTTTAAAATTTGATTAATTTTGTCATGCCATGTTTTCCTTCGCCTTTCTCGACTCCGTACTCCATTCACATGGTTATATAAATTGTTTTTAACCATTCTTTCTTCATCCGTGCCTTCCACGTGACTAAACCAACGTTTATTACTCATCTTCTTCCTTGTTCTAGTAGACCTATGTGATCTGTTCTCCAGAGGGTTGCTCTTCCTGTGAGGTGGATTCCAGCTGCCTTATCTTTTAGGAGGTCTTCCACGAGGACGAGTTTCGTAAGACTGATTATGTAGTGCAATATAGGGAAGTCTGGTGGTGTCCATTCTTTAGACATGACCGTACCAGTCCCTTCTTCGCTGTCTACTCCATCTTATAATCAACCTCACATATTTCTCTAATTATGTTGTACCTCATGCGATCTCTCGGTGTCTTGCTTGCTATCGTCCTACTTACTTACGTGTCTAATTACTTATCGTTATAATTAAAATAAAACATATTTAACATTTACTTGGACATACTTCTGATTGATTCAGCCAAGCTTGCTATTATAAGCAGAAATTAATGCGTAATGGAATTTTTTCTAATCTGTATTTTATTAAACAGTAAGTTCTTGCTGGTGTTGGATTGTTTTAAGCGCCTTATTACAGTTTGTTTAAATAAAAAACGGTTGGTAGTGGAATATAAATTAAATAATAACTAATGTCTGGATCGTCCAGCTGACAACAAGTGCACCATCTAAAATAACATTATGTGTTAAATTATTTTTATATTGTTATTTTATTTTATTTATTTTATAGCATTGTATTTTTTATGATTTGTTTAAGATTTATTGTTTGGATGTTGGACGACCGAAGTATGCGCGGGAGATGCCTATTGGTGACGATGAGATTTGCAACCCATCACACCGCGTCTCTTACGGGGGCGAAAAGAGAAGGATGGAGTGCCGCATCCATCCTTCTCTTTTCGCAGATGGTTAGTTAGTTAGTTATTATACAGCACAGAATACTGTTAGATCATACTTTAGAAGAAAAAAAAGTTTATTAGAGAAACAGATAACAAGTTATAATAAACATTGTCTGAAAGAATGAAAGACGTCTGTGTACTTTGATATGCTTCACTTTTTTTCATAATAGCTCCACAAATACAGTTTTTATTCATATAACATACTCGTACATTGTCGAAATGACCGTTGGTATTCATAATAATTAATCGAGGGGCATTTCCCATAGAGTCACAGGAGTGTGTCCACGTGGTCAGGATTCCCATGGAGTCGGGCAAATTATTGTGTTTTTGACGCGATACGGTATTGCACACATGAGAATATTGTGCGGTATGCTTACTACAAATTCTCAATATAAACTCAGCTTTGATTTCTTTAAAAAATATATTTAATATCTATTTCTTATTACTATTTTTTTTTACAAGATGATCGTATTTCGTGATTTGTTTTGAACTTAAAATACAGTTATATATTTACACCTGAGGATGGAGATTACCTCCGAAATAAACTATTAAAATATATAGAAAATAAAAACTAGCTAACTAACTAACTATCATGCCGTCTCCCCGAAAGGGTAGGCAGAAAGAATTGACTGCCATATTTTAACCGATGCGGCACTCCATCCTTCTCTTTTCGCCCCGCGGGAGACGCGGTGTGATGGGTTGCGAACCTCATCGTGGAATAAAGTGGAATAAAAACAGTTTTTTTCTATATTCGCCTTCATTATGTGTTGTGGATTCATGTTTGAATAAATATAACTACACTTAGTATTACAACAATTTATTTCACTTATCACAGTCATGTTTCGATTATAACATAACCCTTTTCATGTATAAAATGTTAGATAATTAATGTTTTTAATTGAAATTTCTTCTTAGAAGTTCATTTTAAATAGTGAAACCAAAAAAAAAAATTATTAATTTTTTTTTCGTTTTCATTACATACCTAAATTTTTAACAAAAAAAAAGTATTAAAAAATTGTACATTGAAAAAGGTTATGTTTTAACCGAAACATGTCTGTGATAAGTGAAATAAAGTGTTGTAATTCTAAGTGCAGTTATATTTATTCAAATAAAAACAGTGTTATTTAATTCTTTCCCAAACTACAATAGAATTGCACAGTCTAAACACCTTAACCTTCAATAAATTATTAAAATACGGTTTGAATATATTTATCTTGATATTCTCATATTTCAAATAGATTATTTATTCATCTTTTTGCTTTTTGCTGCAAAAAATCCAGCAAAAAATGTCCTCAAATTGAAATGCACACAACGATCAATGGATGGTAGAGCATTCGCCTCTCAATGGAGAGGCGAATGCTCGGCGTGAGTCTTCGATAAAATTTTAGAAATAAAGAAATTAGAAGCTAAATCAAATTTACCGACATCATGGATCGCATTGCTGAATTGAATATTTTAAATGTGTATATTTATAATATGTATCACTGAAGAAGGACTGGTTGTCCGAAACATCTCTATGTAATTTTTTTTTTTAATGTAAGTGTTGTTTAAACAAAGTATATAAAAAAGAAAAAGAGAAACTAAGTATTTCTGTTTGTATTTTAGTTGATTGTAATACCTGATGATGCTAACATCGGTTAGCGAAACAGCTGTCGCCTCAATTTCAAAAAATATATAGGGATCAATTGTGATATTCTATAACAGTGTTTTTATTTAAACAGTTAATATTTTGTTTTCTTCTTCTTCAGCCTGTATTGACCGTCCACTCCTGGACGTAGGCCTCCTCTCGCATTTTCCATTCTCTTCTATTCTGAGCGATCCGCATCCAGGCACTTCCCGCACTTCTCCGGTCAACTGTGGGCGCCCAACTCCACGCTTTGCCGTCCTTGGCCACCAGCTCAGCAGTCGCCTTGTCCACTTTTCATCTGGATCGCGAGCGACATGTCCCGCCCATCGCCACTTGAGGGTTGCGGCCATCTTGATAACATCGGAAACCTTTGTCCTGACTCTTATGTCCTCATTTCTGAGTCTGTCCCGTAAACTGATACCCAACATGGCTCTCTCTATTGCTCTCTGAGTGACTCTTAGCTTGTTGGCACTTTTTTGTGACATTTTGTTTTAATAAAAAAAAACTTTATTCATTCTAAACATAGAAGTAAAAACTTGTGATAAAAACTGCAATCTCCCATTTCACAAAACGCATTGCTTTGCTAAAACTAGCAGCGGCTTGTTTTTATGACGAAATTAATATCCTCGCCATACGTGACGGGTCAAAGTTTTGACAATACATGAGATTCAAAATTACTGAGAATCGCGTGCGAATCAAAACCCAGGGTCAAAGGGCAAAATGTTCAACTAACCGTTGAATACGTCACTGCATGAGGAAAGTTTATACCTCTTCCACACCTACATATAGTATACATATTTAATATAATATTTATATATTAATTTAATATAATATGTATACTATATATACCTACATATAGTATACATATTTAATAAGACTCTGAAGCACGAGAGACGCAGAGACGACGCCGCTGAGAGAAGGAGGAGAAGAAAGGAGAGACCATTGGGAGATGGTGACAGCTCCACTACAGGCGCCTTACCCTGCCTCAGATGCCCCAAAATATGTGGGTCCAGGATCGGACTCTTCAGTCACATGCGGACCCACAACCGTGAAGGACAGTCTTCCTCGGACACGAGGGACAGCCGATGATGATGATGATGATATTTAATATGTATTTAATGTATTCACTTCCGACACAGATGTTTCTTCTAAAAAGTCAATAAAACTTCTTACCGTCATTTCAAAAAATATTCTTAATACTAAAAATAAAATAAAACGATGTTAACTACTTCCAGATTTGTCTTAATTTCGACATGATTGCCATCCCTGATCTTTATGTATATAAAGGAGAAAGTTTGTAACAGTATCACCAGTCTTTCGATGCTAGCGAGCCTGGCAAAATCGATCGCTGTCGATAAAGACAAAACTGGAAGTAAAAACATTGTTTTATTTAATTGTTATTTAAGATGAACATCAATTTAGTTGAACCATGGACCCCCATTTACAACTCATGGAACCCCATTTTTTACAATTGTCGTAGACCCCTTGAAAGTTGTCGTAGACCCCTTGCAAGATGTCGTAGACCTGGAGGTCTATATAGACCACTTTGGGAATCACTGGGTATAACATATGAATGGTTGAAGTAAAATAGGCACTATGTACCAAAAAAAAAAAAAGACTTATTTTAGATAAACTTAAGGCAACACTGTGGAATTCCATAATGACGATTTTTTATGAACTAAAACACTATTTCTTCCACTTTTGAGTTTACTTTTCTCGACATGTTTCGAAGGCATCATCAAACATCATTGGGAGAACGATATATTATACGTTTATATCGTTCTCCTGATGATGAAGGTAGAAAAATAAACTCAAAAGTGGAAAAAACAGTGTTTTTATTCATAAAAATTCATAAAAAAACGAAGTATGCTGTTTTGTTCTATATGACATATAGAACGAAACTGTATACTTAGTTTTTTTTTTGTATTTTCTTTCGAACTTAGTGTCTATTTTACTGCAACCATTCATATGCAAGAGAGATCGAAGGCACTCATGGTTGTTGCTTTAGAAATTTAACGTATTTCGTTTAAGTATTTTATAAATATATTTAATAAATTACGTATATTTTTAATAACAGAATGTAATATAAATATTGCCGTTTTAATAACAATATTCGCGCCATGTCATCTCCGTGTATTACCGAACACAGTTTCCATACGCCGGGCTGTCCGGACCTAGAATGGACCCCAGACGAGCAATCAGCCAATCACAGGAGACAATCGGCTACCAGAGGAGCCTCCGCTCATCGCATAAGCGCTGATTCATCTCGCGTAATGAATATTCCCACGGGTGAGTCCGTCTTCATTAACTCTACCCCACAGGCTGTTGATGGGTTGAAAATACACATAACCTTACAACACGTTATTTTAATGAAATATCAAACCTTGTTGTGGATAGAACAGGCATTAGAAGATGGTGTTGAATATTTTTGGGAGAATAGCAAAAAAAATACGGTATAGATGAGATCATCAAGACGTTCGTGCGGTAAAAGGTTGGTACCGGCCGCCAGAACCAACCTGCCTCTGGTGACACCGGTGGGGAGAGCAATTAATCTGCTGAACGCAGTCTCTTCGGAGATCGATGTCTTTCATATTAGTAAAAGTACGTTCAGAAGGCAAATACTCTGGAGATTAATTCTGGAGAGTATCCTGTCTTCCTAGTGTTGAACCATCTCTCTTGCGTTTCTGGTAGTATACTATACACAATATATTATTTTACCTGTTCTCAATGGATGCCTAAAAATTTATTTTGTAATGTCTGTTGATGAAATAAACTGATTTGATTTAAAGCGATGTGCGACAGAATTTCAAATGCTGATAAAAACTAACTAACTAACCATCACGCCATTTCCCCGGAGGGGTAGGCAGAGAGGATGGATCGCCACAATGCTATCTCCTGGCATACCTCTCGGGCTTTCTCTACATTCATACATCGTACCATGCACGCACGTTGATTATTCCGACTTTGTGGCCGCCTTTTGGTAATTGATTAATTTGGTCATGTCATGTTTTCCTCGGTCGTCCTCGGCTTCTTTTTCCACTCACGCTGCTTGTGTACAACTTTTAAACATTCTACTCTCATCCATTCGTTCCATATGTCCAAAACATATCAGGGATCTTTTTTTAATTTTATCCATGATGCAGTCATCTGCCTTACATTTCTTTCGTTCGGTATTCTATCATACACCGTTTTCTGAACTTGACTGAGTCAGCGTTGTGTTTTTTAAGTGTAATATGCGTGTACGGCGGGACATAGAAGAAAATAGGAGTAGATTAAATAGGGCCTGGGTCCTTCATGACTTCTAACATGTAATTATTTTAACGTAAGTCTCGCATGGACGATGATACGATGATGTGAGACGACGGGCCTAGGGATTAAATTAGCAAAGCTGATGAAAGGTCTATCCACGCCGTCTCCCCGGAGGGGTAGGCAGAAAGAATGGACTGACACACTGTTCGGTCCTGACATACTTCTCTCGCTTCCTTTACATTCATACTTCTTTTCATGCACGCACGTCGATTTTTGCCTCACTTGACCGTGAATATTTGATTGATTTGCTCGTGCCACGTTTTCCTCGGCCTTCCTCTATTTCTAGCTCCGTTCACGTCGTTTACATATATCTTCTTCACCATTCTCTCTTCACTCATTCGTTCCATGTATCCAAACCATCTTAACGACCCTTTCATTATTTTGTTCATAACACTTTTATTCCCACCGCATTCACTCCTTATAGTTGCATTTGACACTCTATCATATACAGATTTACCACAAATTCGTTTTTGAGATCTCATTTCTACTGCATTTATTCTACTTTAACCTTTCTTTTACCAGTTTCTCACTTCCATATATAAGTTTCAAAATCAGTAAGGACTGTATTTCAGTATTGAAACCAATAAAGGAAAATAATAAATAATTCACAACGATTGAATTCAAGATAGCATAACGCCACGGTCCATTCTTTACGTCTACCACGTGGAGAAACGGTGTAATGGATTACTAGTTAAAAAACCTCGTTTAAAAAAACACCAATCCAGACATGTCAGTAATTTTGCAAGACTACGTTATGCGAAGAGCCGTAAGCACTGATGGGCCTATTATGTTTTGGAATGAAAATGTCAGTGAAATTTGACGTGCATAAAAAAGGTGTTGCATTGTTGAAAGTTCTGTTGCTGGAGGCTCGTGATGTGGAGAGGACGAAGAAGAATAGAAGGTAACGGTGATCTCGGTAATATCCAATTATTCGCACTTAATTAATCCAATTACCGGCCGGGTGATTGATGATTCACGGCTCGCAGACTCCGCGGTCTCTGCGAAATTGCGATATATTTCTTCACGTGTTTACTAGGCAATAATATAGTACAATATGTATTCTAGGAGCGAGATCACACGACGCGTTACAAGAACAAAAATGATGCTTGAAAACCAGAATAATACCCAAATAAGATAACAATTCTTAGAGACTAATAGGGTCGAAGCACCAGTATTTGACTGCCCCCCAGTAAATGACCGTTGGTTAATAAAACAAAATATAATAAGAATTGTTCTATGTGTCCAGTCAAAAAACTTTAATCCCAAGAAACCATGACAAAAGAGGTAGGCAGAGACAACTGTTGGTAAGAAACAAAACTATCAGTTTTGAACTGTGCCTTGTCAAACGGTAAAAGTGCGTCTTCCCGTTGTTGTTCCGAGATTGTTAGTAAAAGTGTGGTAAGTGTTTTTTTTAATGTTATTTTTTATGCAATTCTTTGAATATTTACATATTTTTATTTGTTAGGGTGTTTCATAATTTGACAATGTAACAAAATCTATGTATTGTATCAATATAACCTGAAGTGGTCAATTACTGGTGATTGTGCTATTTTTTTAGAGAAATATTAATTTTAATAGTAATGAGTTATGCTACGTTTTCCTCGGTCTACCTCGACTCCGTACGCTATTTACATCGTTAACGTATATTTTCTTGTCTATTATTTTTCCATCCATGCGCTCCATATGTTCGAACTAACGCAGCAATCCTTTCATAATTTTGTTCATAATACCTTATTCCGCGCTACACTCCTTTCCTATATCAGCATTTGAAATTCTGACGTACATCGTTCTACCACACTTACGTCTTTGGGACCTCATCTCTACCGCATTTATTCTGCTCTCATTCTTCTTCTGCCAGTTCCATGCTTCGCTTCTAAGTTACACAAGGGTTGGGACCAGAACTCTATTGTGAACGGAACTCTCGAATCCTACCATATATACAAGTTCCGAAAATTTGTCAGACGTGGTGGTCATAAGAAAAAAAGTCGGAATGGGGAATGTTGTTAAACCAATGACAGGTCATAAGTCCTGTAAGCGCCTCAGCCACCACATTCTGCTCAGCAAAATAATTTACATCTTCGTCTCTATTGAGATACAATTAATCCTTATGATATAAATTCTTTTTTAAGATAATCAAATGATTTTACTGAAATCTCTTGATGGAAGTTCATTTTAAATAATAATTAAATAAAACGATGTTTTTTAACTACTTCCACTTTTGTCTTTATTTAGACAGCGACCGGTTTCGCCAGGCTCGCTGGCATCGACAGACTGGTCAAACCAGTCTGTCGATGCCAGCGAGCCTGGCGAAACCGGTCGCTGTTTAAATAAAGACAAAAGTGTAAGTAGTCAAAAAACATCGTTTTAATTAATTATTATATAAATTCTTGTTTCCAATAACTGTTCTTATAGGTCCATTCACTTTGTTACCCGCAACAAACCCTTCTTTCGACGTCACTATCCGTTCGGCCATCCGCTGTGAACATTCTACCTAAATATATAACACAAATTCACTCACCTTTTTTCGTTTCCAGAATTTCCGTTATCGTGTTTTTTTAAATATTTTTTTAACAAAAAACACACTTCAATTGTTTTTCCTGTTTACAATCGATGTGTATTGTACATGATATATCTTTTTGAATGTATTATGATTGGGTACATCGGAAATTTTGCTCATTATAAATTCCTACGACCCGAGACCAGACGGCGACCCGCGACCCGTGACCCTCGCTAGGTCTCGGGCCAGAAAGGTCGCATTCAATACTAAGATAGGTGCACATTACACACGGAATTATAATTCTGATATTATGTTATTGTATTAGTGCATATACTCGTATAGTATCTTCTTTGTATATTCTGATTTTGAAAATTTGGTTTGGTTCATGTGGTGCTCCTGTAAATTTGGAGATATTTCGCGTATGAGTGAATTGTTTTGGTCAATTCAATTGTTGCCGCACTTTATAATAGTTAATTGCGACACGTAATACGTTTGTACTGTTTTGCTGTTAAAAATATATTAGTTTTATCGTTTTTATAAAAAAATTTCACAGGCGTAAAAATAAATTTTTCGTTTGTTCCTATGACAATTTGAATAATTTCTTCAATGTTATTTTAAAGTTCTTGCTGGTTAAGTGCCTAGTTACAGATAATTAAAAAAAAAATGGTGGATACGTGTATACATAAATGAAATAAACACAAATGTCCGAATCGTCCATGTCAACATGTGCAACATCGAAAAATACATTATGTGTTATAAAATACATTATGTGCTAAATTATACATTATGTGCTCAATTAAAAAACGGTGGATTCGTGGAACATAAATTAAATAGACAATATGTGCACCATCTAAAAAGAACATTTTGTGTTAAATTATTTTTATTTTGTTATTTTATTTTATATTATTGTATTTTATATTATTTGTTTTAGATTTATTTTGTGGGTGTTGGACGATCGAAGTGTGCGCGGTAGATGCCTATTGGTGGCGATGAGGTTCGCAACCTATCACACCGCGTCTCCCGCGGAGCGAAAAGAGAAGGATGGAGTGCCGCATCAGTAAAAGTGTGATAGTCCATTATTTCTGTCTACCCTTTCGGGGAGACGGCGTGACGGTTAGTTAGTTAGTTAGTATCTTATTCTTCTTCCTCAGCCTATTCCCGTCAACTCCTGGACAAAGGCCTCCTCCATTCGCTTCCATGTCACTCTGTCTTGTGTAGACTGCATCCAGGTTATTCCGACGTGTCTGTTCAGATCATCCTTCCATCGTAGTTGCGGTCGCCCTGCACTTCGCCGTCCACGGTCTACAAGTCAGCAGTCTTCTTGTCCACTTTTCATCTGAGCTTCTGGCTACGTGACCTGCCCATTGCCATTTTAGAGTCGCTACCATGTGGACGATGTCAGTGAATTTTGTTTTTTCTCTCACCGTATCATTTATGAATCCGTCTCTTAGGCTTATTCATCTATCGTTTTCCCGCATATTTTTCTCAGTGGTCTCATTTCTACGGTATTTATCTTACTTTCAACCTTAGTTTACCACCTCCAAGCTTCACTTCCAAACATAAGGGTTGGCACTGGAACTTGAATGTTGACCACGTGAGGAATTGGATAATTCTTCTTTACGCATGATTCGATTATGAATGTCGAGGAGTATAGAAAAGCAATTAGAATAGAAAAGTGTGGTGATCCATTATATGGCATCTATCCATCCCGTCGGAAAATGGTATTTTGAAAAAGTAATTTTGTTAGTTCATATAAATTAAAGAATTCGTTAATTTCAAATTAGCGTTCGAATATTATTATCGTGATTGAATAAAAATTACGATACAATGAAATTCATTTTTGGAACACAGGCGAAACAGATTATGCTATCTCAGCGGAAATTCTTTTGATATTGGCGTCCCCTTCCCACTCCTTGCAGACAACCGTGTTTATCAACAAGTGCGAGTGAAACAGCTGTATAGTCTTACTCGTCGCACTAGAGTTCAGGGTTCAAATGTCGCGGCTGGCGACCCTGACCTGTCGACCCCACCAGGTCCGAATTCGAAGACTATTTTAATAATTGCCATAATTTAGTTTTTATTTATTTAGAACATTATTTTGTAGTTTTTGCTTAATTGTCGTGGTGAAAATACTATATGGAAACATGGAAACACATATGATAATTCTCGAGGAAACACAAGTGTAAAATATTTCTTAAAAATAAGTAAATAGTGATTAAAATAGTGTTTATTGTTTCGTGAACAATGATGTTTAACTCCATATTAAATAATGAACACGAATGAAAACGTCAGTTTTCTAGAAGTTTTATTATATTTTATGGGAATGAAATATTTCGCCCTTCTAAGGCATTATCAAATGTGTCGAAATTTCAGCTCGTTGCTGTTTATATACACCATTAAATTAAGCATTATATGGTAATTAACGAAAATTGAGGTGGCTCTATAATTTTTTTTCTTAGAAACACTATTTCATTCTACCTCAAATAACTTTTTTTGATTTTTATGTCATTTAGTATTCCTTAACTATGTAATCTTTGACATAAAATTTCTTAACGAGTTCCAAGAAAGACTTTCCAATATTTTTGTACCTACCCAAATAATTATTTGTTAAAAATGTGTAAAGCCACATCAATTTTCGTTAATTACGATATTCTGCTCCATTTACTGGTGTATAGTAACGAGCTGAAATTTCGTCACATTTGATAATGCTTTAGAAGGGCGAAACATGTCATTCCCATAAAATATAATAAAACTTCTAGAAAACTGACGTTTTCACTCGTATTAATGATTAAAATAGTGTTAATATTATACATCATATAAGATAATTAATATAAAAGTGATATATGTGAAGCTATGATTTATTCTATTTGTTCCTAATTTATGTATATTTCAAGTTGTAAAACATTCTTAACGCGCATAGAAAAATAATAGGATAAAATTGAAAAAACTGTGCTTAAATTCTCGAAAAAAACCCACATTATTTTTTTTAATAAATATATGTAAGGGGTTTGATTAGTTTTTTTTTATGAAGAAATTTTATTTAAAATCAATTTGAAAAAATCCACAACCTAGTATTATTGTGAGCAACTTACTTTAAAATACAACAATCAACATTAGGTTATTTACACGTAAAATAAGTTATGGAGGTAATGATTTTATGGTATAATCAAACATAGCTATCAACCAATACTCAATTATTCTGGCTATAAGCTGACGACAGATGATGCAGCGAAATTGTTACGAGTGTAAAGTTGGAGGGTCGAAGGGGAGGAAAGAGGGAGTAGAAGGCCAGGAATAATGGAGGCTAATGCTCGATATTGACGACCTTCGTGGCCGAATGTCAAGAGCTATGACTACCACACCGAAGGTTCGATTCCCGGCGATGCCAGTGTGATTGTCATACTGCCTTAAATCTGGTGTAGATTTAACGTGACAATAAAACAACGATAGATTATCTACCTATCACACGTCATGAGAATTAATATGATAGCTATACCCTATACGTCAAGTTACATTACATGATTACCATTAAAATGTTGTAATGAGCGATTCGACCAAATAATAATAATAATTAGGGCTGTAGGGCCATCAAAGAAAAAGAATAAGAAAATTTTCGAGACGATATATTACTTAGAATATATGAAAAGCAACTTTAAATCATTTTGATTGAGAAGTTTGTATATTTTTCGATATAAGAAAGGGGCAATATTGTTTTAGATTTTTTATAGTTCTACTCTGTACCCCCTCCCGCTTCTTCCCCTATTCACCCTATTCAGTTCGTTTATTTTGTCGGAAAACGCAGTCATATTCTGTTCTGCAATATCTTGATTTGAAAATGTAATCTCTGCATTTTATAAGTAATTGTGGAAAATTAGTGAATATGAAATATATTTCCGTATTTACAATTAACTTATTTAATACTAGTGTTTGCAAAGTGGAGATGACAAGTGAGATAGTTGCATCTTATTGAAGAAAATATATATTTAATAACAAATTGTTTATTCGTTATCATAATTTGGTTAAATTGAGTAAATTAAATATTAAGAAATGAAAAACCACGAATGAATATAACAGTTTATTTTATAATTTTCAAACATTTTGTGCTTTGATGAGATAAATAAAATTAAGTTTTTTAGTTAATTTAGTTGTGAATTCAGGTGATATATTGTATTTTATTTATAACATTATATTCTTTGGTATTTATAGTTATAGTTCAAGAAACAATAAATTATTATTTATTATGAACTTCATTATTTTATCAGTGTAAGCACTAGAAACTGATATTACGTAAATATTTATTATTTAGTATAATACCTACATATATTCCGTAGCAATGAGTTTTCTTAAACGAATATTTGGAAAATCTGTGTATGATAAAGTGTCGAATGAAAATATAACGCAGTGAAATGAAAGTGTTATGAACAAACTAATGAAAGGATTATTAAGATGGTTTGGACAAGTAATACGAATGCATTTGATAATGCCTTAGAAGGTCGAAACATATCATTCCCATAAAATATAATAAAACTTTTAGAAAACTGACGTTTTCATTCGTATTAATTATAAATAATAATGCTAAATAATTATGAAACAGATCAGTTGTCTGAAATAAGTATTAATTTTTGCGTTTATTTTTATAGGTTCTGGCAACTCTATGAGCAAGTCATCGCAAAGCTTTGGTAAGTGATCACATGTGTATACTATAGTACATTTTAATGTATATACTCTTCTTTTTCCTTGCTATAAACCTGTATGGTATATTCTACAGAAGGTTACTTCTGGTGACTGATGGTTTACTAGTGAGGTGGATTCCCGCCCTTTTTGAGGTTTTCCACAAGAAAGAGTCCCGCGAGGTTGATTATGTAGTGAAAAATATATGAGTCTGGTGATATCCATTCATTGGTCATAACAGTACCAGTCCCTCCTTTGCTGTCAACTCCATCTTATTATATCCTCAGCCTCACATATCTTTCTTATTCTGGTGTACCTCCCGCGATCTCGTAGTGTCTTGCCTGCTATTATCCTGAGTGTCTTCATCTCGGAAGTCCTCGGAAGTTTTTGGTCTTTGCCGTATCTGCTCTTGATTCAACGCCATGTGTTATTGTTGATCTTACACATGCTTTATAAATTCTCATCTTACTCTCAATGGACACATATGAATATCACATTTACAGCCGCAAATATATCGTTATTTTAATTTTATTTTAATATTATTTTTATTTTATTTTTATTGAGGGTTACAAACAACAATTCAATATACATATAAAAATACATAGAGACAACAAAACAAGGCCAATTACATACTATTACTAACATTGTACAGCAACTGACATATGTATATAAATATATAAGAATAATAAAGTATCATAATATTTTAGCGAGTCAAAGAGATTAATAGTAATACTAATAATAATGAATAATTAAAGATGAGATATTTAATAAAAATGTAAAAAAAAGTGGAGTCACATAGTTTCATTCGCCCCAACGGGTTACTGCAACCATTTTTTTAAAAATCACTTTCATTAAGATGGAACACATCGACGTTATTAAAGCAATTATTGTAAATGTCACATATCCGGTACATTGCCGCGCTCTGAGCGTAGTTGGTCCGATTAGCAGGATATAAAATATTTGTGCGAATTTTTTTTAATGTTTAGTAATGCAAGGTTATATTTTATAAGTATAAATAAGCACAAATAACTTAGTTAACACCACTTTATTATGAGTATATTTATTTGTGTACATGTTTCGAAAGCAATGCTTTCATCTTCAGGAACAACCGTATACTTAGTATACTGTTGTTCCTGAAGATGAAAGCATTGCTTTCGAAACATGTAGACAAATAAATATACTCATAATAAAGTGGTGTTAACTAAGTTATTGGTGCTTATTTAAACTCATTAAATATGTCACCACAAAGTTTAAAACATATAGAAGATTCTTTCTTCACAAAAATTTATATTTTATGACATTTATAAGACTATTGGTCATCTTCTAAACACTTATTTTTAACTTAATCGATTTAATATAGGAGTATCATGAGAGGACTCTCATTATTGGTATCCCACTATTTATGGCATAAGTTATTTGCCTGACACTATTTATGAGGTGAGTTCTTTGAAACACTATTGATGACGTGAGTTATTTTAAACATTATTATAACCAGTAAATATACTTATTGTCATTTGTGAAAAATTATACAAAAAAATTACTTAAAACTAACTAAACTAAACAATTAAACAAATAACAAATTATGGGAAGTAAAAATTACATTTAAATTTAAGTTTTTAAAAGTTAATTATAAATAGAAATGAATATAAATATTGTACAAATTCTCGGTTTGAAAAAGAAAAGCAGGGAGAGTTTTGAAAATATCACGAAATAATTTATACAAAAAAAAATATAGAATATGAGTTAAAAATTTAATATCATTAATAAGTTTTTTTTAAACTCGCACCAATACGGACCGGAAGGATGCATTAAGGATTATTTATACAGGAAACTAAACGCAATGAGGCTGACCACAGATTTGGAATCATTCAAGCGTTTGCGTCGTGGGAACATTGTTATCTTACGTACAAAACTTTTTTCTTCTGTGGTTTAAAACTTATAGATGATTTTGATCTTTACCAAAATCGAGCGTCTGCAAAATCGATTATGGTGTTAGAATTTTCTTGTATTTTATACATATTTTTTATCCTTAAATAACTGTAAATTATAAATTAAGTTTTTTAATACTAAATATTACTTTAATAGTACTAAGAATGATCTTACAAAATGGAATAATTATTCAGAATATGTGTAATGTACTCGTATTCTATCGAAAAAAAACTAGGATGGTAGTGCATAATGGTCTTTTTGTACCAACCCTTATGTATGGAAGTAAAGAATCGGACTAGCAAAAGTGAAAGTAAAATAAATGTTTCCCATTAATAAATTAATTCCCAAAGTAGTTAAAAATAAATGTAGTATAATGAGATCCCTTAGTCGAATGTGTGATAAATATGAATGTGATAGAGTGTCAAATGCAAATATAAAAAGTGAATGCGGTGCGAATGAAAGTGTTACGAACAAAATAATGAAAGGGTCGTTAAGATGGTTTAGAAACATCGCACGCTTAATAGTAAACTGACCGATTATGGCTTAGGTCATAATTGAGTTAACATTAGACAGAGGCT
Organism: Lepidostoma basale; assembly: GCA_022606425.2. Taxonomy (NCBI): domain Eukaryota; kingdom Metazoa; phylum Arthropoda; class Insecta; order Trichoptera; family Lepidostomatidae; genus Lepidostoma; species Lepidostoma basale. The sequence continues at coordinate 193,989 of JAHDVF020001348.1, forward strand.
TGTTTTAACGCTATCCATATATTTTTCACAATGTTAACGCTATCTATTCGTATGTGTTTTTCGACTGTTGTTGGTAAAACACCGACTCATGTCGGATTGAGCAAAACTTGTTTCTTTGAGTTAAGCCAGTGTTCTATTAAGCGTGCGACATGTAAGGAATAATTGAAGAAAACATTATAAAGAAAGTATATGTCAACGACGTAAATGGAAAAATAAATAGATGAAGACTGAGGAAAACGTGGAAAGATTAAATCAATCAATATATGAAATATGAAATTTTGGAGTCGGAGAAATCGACGTGAGTGCATAACACGATGTATGAATGCAGAAGAACTTAAGAAGTCTGTCAAGAAAATGCAATGCAACTGTCCATTCTTTATGTCTACACTTTCGGGGAGACGGCGTGCTGGCTAGTTACTTTTTATTCTTCTATATTCGCCTTCACTTTGTGTTGTGGATTCATATTTGAATAAATATAATTATACTTCGTATTACTTTTTATTTTCACTGAACTCAGGCATATTTCGGTTACAAATAAGCTTTATCAATGTATACAATTTTAACATTATTTAAAATTGTATACATTGATAAAGGTTACTTGTAACCGAAACAGGTTTGAGTTCAGTGAAAATAAAAAGTGTTGTAATACAAAGTAAAATTATATTTGTTCAAATAATTTGGTTAATTTGTATAGCGCCGTTTTCGTGAAAAGCTCACCTCAAGGGAGCTTTGGCAATGTTTTAAGTCATGAAAGTTGCATCTGACACCAGCAATCAAATAACCGTTTTTTACATTTTATGCGATATTTTGAAAAAAAATGCTTTTTAGGTGAGATTTATAATATGTATTGGACTGTAATAAATACCTTCTTCTTCTTCTTCTTCTTCTTCTTCTTTTGATAGATCTGACGATCTGTGACACAGAAATCATATCTCATCGGATGATGAGATCCAGCTGTCCCTCCATCTCTTAGGCGGTCTTCCAGGTGGGCGGTGTCCGGAAGGGATTTCATAGGCGGCTGTATATGCGAGTCTGTCACCATCCATTCGGGCTACATGGTCCCTCCAGTATCTTCTTCTGGATCTACTCCACTGAACGATATCCTCTATTTCGCAGGTTTTTCTTATGTCTGCGTTGCGGACACGATCTCGGAGGGTTTTTCCAGTAATTGATCTTAGGACCTTCATCTCCGATGTTCTTAGTAGTCCCTTGGTTCGCACAGTGTCAGCCCGCGTCTCTACAGCGTACGTCATGATGGGTCGCACGCATGTTTTGTAGATTCTGATCTTGCTGTCGATACGCATGTGCTTGTTTTACCAGACCAGATTCTTCAGGCATCCTGACACGGCAGAGGCTTTACTGACTTGTTCACGTACTTCGGTATAAAGGTCACTTTGGCTGCAGATCTCCACTCCCAAATACCTGAAACTCATCACCTGCTCCACAGGTATATCATCAACAGTCAAAAATACCTAAGTTATCTAATTCATGGGCAATAAAGCGATCATACATCTTGATGGAATGAGTAATAGTCTATAAACCCTGATGATAGTAGTTGATTATTAATGTACGTCATATCTTAACAAAAATGTATTGTGCATAGATATACTGCTGACATTTAACCCAGGAACACTCGACTTTTTGCACTGATTTAATTTGGCATTCTCCAAATGTTCCAACAACAAAAAAATTAAGTATAAAATCTAACGAATATGAGATGTATTTGGCAGAAAAAACAAAATGTATATTATAAAATGTTAAATTATAAAACTCTGTTTTTATGTATCACAATTTTACTTTTATTTTTCGCGACAGCTGTTTCGTCAACCTATGTTGACATGAAGTATCATAGTGTTTAGGCCAAAACAATGGACTATTTAAAATAGATATATTTAAATTTTGAGTAATTAAGTAAATTTGAATTGCATGGTATAAAGAACTCCGATAAAGCTAATCACGTTTTACTCATTTTACTTTAAAAAATTGGATATTTATATTTTTTGTCTTTTTATTTTTTATATATATGTATCACTGATATAACTGATATAATATGTATCACTGAAGAAGGACCGGTTGTCCGAAACATGGCTGATATTTAATTTTATTTTATTTTGAAGTTAGTGTTGTATATACAAAGTATATAAAAATGAAAAAGACAAATAAAACATCTACAACAAAAAGCATGACGAACATAGAAGAAATTTATATTTTTAATTATTATTTTAAATCATTAAGAATTTTATTTAAAATAAAGCTGTAAGCCATTCTTGTATGTGACGTCATAACGTTTCATTTTCACTGATTTGACACTAATTTGAGATATTTGAAAATCTAAAAAAAAAACATATAATTCTTATCATATATCGGTTCTTATGATGAATATCTGATGATACTAACATCGGTTGACGAAACAGTTTCGCCAATTTCGAATGAAATGTAATCAATTGTAATATTCTCTAACAGTTCGTTCCAGATTTGATTATATAAAGAATTTTGACAGGTGTAAAAATAAATTTTTCATTTGTTCCAATGACAATTTGAATAAATTCTTCAATCAAATTTTCAAGTTTTTGCTGGTGTTGGATTGTTTTAAGTGCCTAATTAAAATTAAAACAGTGGAATAAAAAATTAAATAAACACAAATGTCCGGATCGTCCAGCTGACGACAAGTGCACCATCTAAAAGAACATTATGTGTTAAATTATTTTTATGTGTTATTTAATTTTATATCATTGTATTTTGTATAATTTGTTTTAGATTTATTATGTAGACGTTGAATGATTGAAGTGTGCGCGGGAGATGCCTATTGGTGGCGATGAGGTTCGCAACCCATCACACCGCGTCTCTCGCGTTGGCGAAAAGAGAAGAATGGAGTGCAGCATCGATTTAAGTGTGGCAGTCCATTCTTTCTGTCTACCCTTTCGGGGAAACGGCGTGATGGTTAGTTAGTTAGTATTTATGTATTTCATATAAATTCCAAAATTTATTTTCTTGAGTGTTTAATTTATAATAGCATGAGTGTTTCGGGGTTAACAAATATCCGAATGAACAGTGGAGTGTGAATGTGAATTGAATAGTGCGGAATCATCCACGGATCAGTTTATCGATATTTCAATCACCACTTCGAGAGAGATGGTAGAATCGTGAATGAACTCTGATGAATGCTTTTTAGTTCTCAACACTTTCAAACCGGAACCCATCTGAATTAACACTCGCTTTACGGAGCTAAAATCTTCCTTAACCCGCGATGCTGAAGTCTGAGTACCCTCTTAAATATGTGTATTAAAAATTGACAAGTGCGAATGAAAGTGTTATGAATAAAATAATAAAATATCACTAAGATGGTTCAATATGAACATGGAATTGGCAAAATAAGAATGAAGGTATAATAAATGCAGTAGTAATACTTCCGTCGATTCCTCAACATTCATACATCGTGTCATGCACGAACGTCAATTTCTCCGACTCCGACTGACCGAGGACAACATTTAATAATTGATTGATTTGATCGTGTCCACGTTTTCCTCCGTCTTCCTCTATTTCGTGTTCCGTTTATATCGTTAACGTATAATTTTTTTACTATTCTTTCTTCATCCATTCTTTCTTCATGCAGCTTCAAAGAGATGGGCATCTCATAACCCATTTCTTTAGATTACTCAGGGGATATTTCGAGAACTCGGCCGTGCTGGAGGGTGTTCGGCTTTTCGTCCCTGATAGATATCTCCGACAGCGACAGCATATATTGTTTTACCTGCCGGCCGCCAGAACCAACCTGCCTCTGGTGACACCGGTGGGAAGAGCAATTAATCTGCTGAACGCGGTCTCCTTGGAGATCGACGTCTTTCATATTAGTAAAAGTACGTTCAGAAGGCAAATAATCTTAATTCTGGATAGTATTTTGTCTTACTAATGACGAACCATCTCTCATTCGTTTCTGGTAGTATTCTATATACAATATATCATTTTACATGTTCTCAATAGATGCCTTAAAAATTAATTTTGTAATGTCTATTGACGAAATAAACTGATTTGATAATTTGATTTGAATTCATCCTTTCTTTTCATGTGTCCAAACCATCTTAACGATCCGTTTATAATTTTGTTCATAACACTTTCATTCTCACTGCATTCACTTATTATAATACATTTATATTTGACAGTATTTCATAAACATAATTAAAATACGTTAAATCGTGTTTATTGTTCATATTAAATATTTTGTGTTATGTCACATTTAATCTGGAACTGTTGAAATAAATGTGTATATTAATAATACATATCTATTTAACTTATTGAACGCTTAGGCATTAACACTGTGGAATTCCATAGTGATACTTTTTTAATCCACTAATTATTTAAAAAAATATTAAAAAACACGACATGGTTCGGAGGATACCTCCATCTTCAGATGTAAAAATATAATATGTATATGATGGAGGTATCCTCGAAACATGCCGTGTTTTTTACTATTTTTAAAATAATAAGTGGATTAAACAAAGTTATTTTCAATTTCGTAAAAACACATACTCGTATATACATAATATATTTAAAAAATCATTAGAAATCCATTATGCACTAACTAGTCTATGTCTTCCAATAATAAATATTTACATCATTTTAACGTGTTCATCTCGTCTCGATCCGAGAATTATTTAGTGACTTTAGTTATAAAAAAAAATTATATAACGTTTTATATATTTCCATAATAATTTTTCAAAAATCATAACATTCGAAGTGATTCAAATAAACATTCCGATCTGAATGAGTTATCTGGCGTTCTTTATTTTCCTGGTCTTTAACATTGTCTATTAGTGATAGAAATAAATAAAACAAAAACTCGCATCTGTTCACTTCCGGTAAAAAAAATGTTTTTAATGCGAATGGGCGGTGTCGACAAGCCACTTAAAAAGGTTATGAGTATAATAATTTTAATATCTTAATAACCGATTTAATTGTGATTTTAGGTACTTAAATAAATGAAAAGACTAATGATTTAAATTAATGTGTTAGAATTTTTATTTTGAACCCCTTATTCTTCTTCTTCGACGTGTCAACGCAAGCTGATCATCATTTCCAGCGGCGCCGGGTATTATAGTTATAGTAATAACACACGTGGAGACACTTTCCTTGCCCCCCTCTCACTTAAACAATCCCCAATCTGAATGTAAATAATAGATTTTCGTATGAAGCACCTAATTTGTGGTGTGACATTATCAAATAAAATAATAATACCCTTTTAGTAATTTGTGTAAACACCACTTTATTTGGTAACACCAACCGGTTTCGCTCCCGCCGGAGCTTCGTCAGGGTGAGAGAATAAACTGTTTACTCTCTCACCCTGACGAAGCTCCGGCGGAAGTGAAACTGGTTCGTGTTACCTAATAAAGTGGTGTTAATACTAATTACTAAAAGTGTATTATTATTTTATTAAATAATATATCATTAATATAAAAAGAAAACTAATTATTTCCTTCGTGGAACCTCAAAGTTAGGAGCCAAGCGTTCTATTTGTAAGACCACCAATCAGGCTACGTTGGCTCAATAATAACTGTCTTGAAATCAAATAAAAATAAAATAAATTATAGTAATCTAATATTTTTATCGCAATTTCACCAAGCTAAAAAAGTAGATGGTAGAAGTAGAGGTAAAAAATATTTTTTTAATTAAAAGAAATGTATGTCTTCTATGTTCGCCATACTTTGTGTTGTAGATGTTTTATTTGTATTTTTCTTTTTTATATGCTTTGTATATACAACACTTATTTATAAAAAAATTACATATCAGACATGTTTCGGACAACCGGTCCTTCCTCAGTGATATTATAAAGATACATATTTAAAATATTATAAAATTGTTTACAAATAGGATCAGTTTTGACAACAACAACAACAACAAACCATCACGCCGTTTCCCCGCAGGGGTAGGCAGAGAGAATGGACCGCCACACTACTCTATCCTGGCACACCTCTCTAGATTCCTCCACATTCATACATCGAGTCATACACCGACGTCGATTCTTCCGGCTTCTGACATGACCAACTTTTAATATTTGATTAATTTGGTCATGCCATGTTTTCCTCGATCTACCTCGACTCCTTACTTCATTTACATTGTTAACGTATACTTTTTTAACCATTCTTTCTTCACCCATGCGCTCCATATGTCCGAACCAACGAAGCGAACTTTTCATAATTTTGTTCATAATACCTTCTTTCGCTCTACACTCCTTCCTAATATCAGCATTTGAGATTCTGTCGTACATCGTTCTACCACATATACGTCTTAGGGACCTCATCTCTACCGCATTTATTCTGCTCTCATTTTTCTTCTGCCAGTTCCATGCTTCGCTTCCATACATAAGGGTTGGAACCAGAACTCCATTGTGAACGGCCATTTTCGCTTTCATTGATAAATTCTTGTTTCCAATAACTACTTTTAAAGCTCCATTCACTTTGTTACCCGCACCAACCCTTCTTTCAATATCACTGTCCGTTCGGCCATCCGCTGTGAACATGCTGCCTAAATACACAAATTCACTCACCTGTTCCAAGTTGTTTTCATTTACACTTATATTACAAACTGTCATTTGCTCTTCCCTTTCAAAAATTAACACCTTTGACTTTCCGACATTCATCATTAAATCGTTCGATTTGCATACCTTATACATTCTCGACACCAAGACTTGTAATTCGTCCGCACTATCCGCAACGAGAACGGCATCGTCCGCGTAAAGCAGACAGTTTACAGACAGATCACTCATCTTAGCACCAGCATTTATACCTTTAAGTTCTTTCATACACTTGTCCATTTTGTCCATTTTTTATCAGTTTTGATAGAAGTTATAAAGATTTATTTTGGAAATGGCGTTCAAATTTTGCGTGTTTATAAAAGAAATATAACTTTGAGCAATCGCTAAATTTTAGAGATTAAAAAAGCCATTAAAAATAAAGAAAATATTATAAATAATCAAATAAATTTAACGTCAAATCCAATCTTTGATTTATTTCCTTTGTTGTCAGTTATTACCTGAACCCCAATAAGAACTTTAAATTATTATTTTAGATTCTAAATTGATTCATAATATTTGTTATAACAAAAGCATAAACGTTCCAAAATAAATCTTTATAACATCTGTCAAAACTGATCATATTTGTAAACAATTTTATAATATTTCAAATATGTATCTTTATAATATCACTGAGGAAGAACCGGTTGTCCGAAACATGTCTGATATGTAATATTATTTTTTTTAATTTTAGTGTTGTATGTACAAAGTATATAAAAAAAGAAAATGACAAATAAATATTTGTCATTCACGAATGGTAGAATAATCTCTCCGCGCTTCTTCCTTAGTCTTGATCTCTCCACTGCAGGATATAGGCCTCTTTCAAACGATTCCATTCCTTACTGTCGCTCGCTTTATTCTCCCGCTGTTTACCAGCTTTTGGAGCTACGTGGTCGGTCCATCTCTAATTTGAAGGCCACAGACATATACATATACAGAAAATAAAATCATAAACATCAGTATGACAAGCCAAGTGAAAGTAATTCGTCCGATATCTAATCTAAAACATAATGGTTTTTTGTTAGTTTGTTTCATTCGAGAATTCATTCGATTAGCAGTCTCTCAGTCAATGCCAATCCTCATGAGATAAACGTATGTGTTCCTGATATTTCATGGCGTACGTTCATTCGGTTAAAGCTTTTTCCGGGACTACCTTTATATTTATTTATTTAGTTATAAAAAAATACTCTTGTTACAAATAATAAATGACATTTTTAATAGAACATCCATGATATAAAAGTTAACTAACTAACTAACTAACCATCACGTCGTTTCTCCGGAGGGGTAGGCAGAGAGGATGGAACGCCACATTGTTCTATGCTGATATAATTCTCGCGCCTCTTCTATATTCACACATCGTGACATGCACGCTCGTCGATTGTTCCTACTTCGAACATGGCCGCCTTTCAGTAATGGATTAATTTGGTCATGCCATATCTTCCTTGGCCTTCCTCGACTTCTTTTCCCATTCACACTACTTGTATATATCTTTTTAACCATTCTTCATCCATTCGTTCCATATGTTCAAACCACCTTAGTGATTTTATTTATCACGCATTCATCCGCCTTACATTCCTTTCTTATTTCATCATTAGATATTCTATCATACATTGTTTTTTCACACATGCTTCTTAGTGACCTCATTTCTACGGCATTTATCCTACTTTCATCCTTCTTCTGCCAACTCCAAGCTTTACTTCCATACATAAGTACTACACTGCCATCTTTGCTTCAGTCGAAATATTTCTTTTTGCGGTAATAACTTTGAGTGCACCGTGAAATAGTAGTTAAAACTATAAAAAAACAAAATAGCTTAAATCACACAATAAAGAAATTTAAACCAACAAAAAAACAATTGAAAATGTGACCGAACGTACACTATACATTGGTCGCGGAATTTGTTAATATTCTTAGAGTCATTCATGGCTTATTGCAAGTTATTAAACACTAACACATTGATGTAAATAACATAATTAAAATCAGAGTTAAGTTATATATTTCCACCTGAGGATGGAGGTCACCTGACCATGTTAATTTTATAAAAATATTTAATAATTAAAACTGGGATAAAAACAGCTTTGTTAATTCAATTCTAAAGTTACTTAATTTTACATTATTATTCAAGTAACATTTAATATGCCGTGGACAATACATGAGCGTCTAAATTAACTACAAATATAATTTAAATAAATATATAGTTATCTCCTGATGTAAGATAAGTAAAAAAATTCTAGAAATATTATTATTTCAATCCAATATTGACTACTCCTGGCGAGTTCATCGGCTACCGGCCCAGCCTCCGGTGACAGGTGATTTGCTGAAACAGGGGGTTTAAATCTACGGATCGTGGAAATCCTTTGTGAAGAATTGATGAAGGATTGGGAAATAATCAATGCGAAGATCTAGACAATAAACGAATTAATTATATGACATTGTTTTTTTACGTTAACATATTAAAATAGTAAATTTTTGTTCAGCAATAATAAATATACGATTAAATCTAGATTCAAATACAATATTTATGTGGATATTTAATACGCTGTGTGAATTTTAAGTGGTTTATGTGAATGTTTCAAAATGTTTAGGCTCAATGATTTCATAATGATATTATTTTTTAGAAACGCACTTTCATTTCCAATGTTTTTTTTTTATGTACATGCTATTAGCCTTTGGCTTTGAGTAAAAGTAGTGCTGCGACATTTGTCTTATTTTATTTACGATGTTGAAGTTACTTCTATGGTATATTCCAAAAACGCTTGATAACACCTGGCTCTTGTGCCGAGAGTTGAAGCACTCCGAGTGGTAGGCGTGGAGGGCGCTCGCAGACCGCCGGTCGGTGACCCCTGGCCCTAGCCGCTCCCGGTATCAATTTTTTATTGCTACAAATATATCAGTCGATAGTGGTACACAACCATAAAAATCGTGTCTTAAGATTTTTAGCTAAGTTATGTACATTTTAACTAGCTAACTAACTAACCATCACGTCGATTGTTTGGAGGAGTAGGCAGAGAGGATGGACCTCCGTACTACTCTGTCCTGATATACCTCTTTATCTTCCTTAACATTCATACATCGTAACTTGTACGCACGCCGATTTTTCCAGCATCAATTTCAAGTTGTCATTTACAAAATGTTCTGCATATAATGTTTACAGTATAGTTCTCGTATATCAGGTAATATATAATAGTAAACTAACTAACTAACTAACCATCACGCCGTCTCTCTGAAGGGGTAGGCAGAAAGAATGAACTGCCACACTTTTCATTCCTGACATATTTCTGTCGCTTCCTCAACATTCAAACATCGTGTCATATGGCCGACATTCAATTCAGAACCAACCTGCCAATGGTTATGCCTGTGGGTAGGGCAATCTTATTGCTTAATCGGATCTCCTCGGAGGTCGACATATTTGATAGTGTGAGTTGCCTCAGGGATGCAATATCAATGTTATGATTTTTTCTTATTCTTAAGCTTAATTTTTTTAATGCTTCTCTTTTTATAATGTAATTGCAAACGATCTGGAATTGTATGTCTGGAATGTTTGTGATTTTTATCAAAATATATTAATGAAAATGACATTAGGAATTAAGTGCGAACTATATCAGCTCTTGTTTTAGACGATGCTGATAATAATAATAATAATAATAATAATAATAATAATATTATATTAAGTCAGTGGGTGGTTTGTGCTAAGATGTATGATGTTTAGGAAGACGGAGAATTTTCCTTTCGTCTGTGTATCTATCTATGGTAGTTTATTATGTATCACTGCTAAAACTGTACCATTTCATCACGACTTATGACTATCGATGCAATTTTTTACCATTCAGAAAAAGAATTTCTAATGAATCTCTTCGGTTCGTGATATTCAACTCACCCGCCACCTGTTTCTGTTAAATTATTAACCGTGCAGAGCTGGACTTAGATAATATCATAAATTTGATTTCTAACACACATTAAAATGACCCATAAAGAGAGAGAGAGAGAGAGAGAGAGAGAGAGAGAGAGAGAGAGAGAGAGAAAGAGGGACAGGACAAAAAGAAGGAAGAAGAAGAAATAAAAAAATATTCGAAGTTATATAGTTATAGTTATAAAGTTTCGATCGGTTTCGAAATATCACTGTCAACTTCTATTTAATTTGCATGGCATGGATCCCAAACGAGCTGCTGAAACCAATCAAAACTAAAGGAATAAGTTAAATGAATCTGATTTTCTTTTTGTTTTCATTATTTTATCATATTATATGTTATGGGAATGACATTATTCACCTTGCAAGCGAAACATATATTTCCCAAAAATACAAAACAGAAGTTCATTCAAATAAAGACACAGAATTTAAATCAATGGTATTAGACTTTATTATACGAGTATTATATAATTCTTAAAGTGAACAGAACATAGTTCGTAAATATTGGGTCATGTTAAGGGTTTAACCTATGACACCTGAATCAGAAGCCAATTATTTTGATCGAGCAAAATGTTTTGAAAAAAAAAAGTTTTTTATTTTTGATTACAACAGGTTACTTGAACCTAATTTCAAGTTGTTTTGCTATTAATTCTCATGACAAGTGATAGGTAGCTAATCTATCGCCATTTCATTGTCACGAGAATTCTACACCAGACCTATGACAGTATGAGAAGACACTATGAGAATCATACTGTCGTCGTCGGGAATTGAATCCGGGACCTTCAATGTGACAGTCACAGCTGTTGCACTCTACCGCAAGTTATGAGTTACTATATAGTATGTGATAGCTGTGTTTCTATGACATCGGTAGAAAAAAAATTTTGGAAATGAATAAAACTAATTGTCTTCTTCTTCTTCTTAGTGTAGGCCTTGTGGCTTATTTCTTAAGAGGAATTGGCCTTCTATGAGGTCAACTCCCAACTGTCGATCCATATTTTTGGTGGTCTACCCGGGGGTCGTCTACCTTGGAGTTGGCCTTGCAAAACAATGAGGGGGAGTCTGGATGGATCTATTCTCCTCACGTGTGCATACCATTATATTCTCCTTTGCCTTCCCCAACTTACGACATCCTCGATCTCGCATATCTCCCTTATCCTTGAATATTTTGTATTTAAAAATAATAACCAGTTCAGCCCTGTGTTAATATCATGCACCAAAATTTGTATGGCAAAAAGTGTGTATTTATATGTATGAAACTCGTTCTATGCCTCCTCTGTAGTTACTGTCATACTTAAGACCGAACTTAACCTCAAAGTCCAATTTAAATTACGGTTTCCAAAGCGGCTCTCAGCGGGTCAGGGGTCATGTTGCAATTTTCTGCTAACTCCAATTTAAAGTTTTTTTATAGGACTATAATTAAAATTCTGAATTTTTCATACATACGAGCATGTTCTTCCACTAACACACTGGTCAGAAATTATTGTATCTTTCTAAATAATAATAATAATAAATTGGATAATTTATAGAGCGCCATTTTTATGTATTTTATGTATTCTCAAGGGCGCTGTAGAAGATGCTCCGTTTTATCAACGAGATAATAATAAGATTAATAATGATTAAAAAAAAATAAACATATTTAGTATGAGGGCTGCACCTGACGAAGTCGATCAGCCCTTCCTGTCAGGAAATGATAATTTGAAAAGGTGCGTTTTGAGTCTCGATCTAAACTCTGATTGATTCTCAATGCACTTAAGGTCTGCTGGAAGATTATTCCAGGCTGAAGGGCCGGCTACCGCGAAGGCTCGGTCGCCAAAGTTTGTGATTGGACAGCGTTTTGGCACAGTCAATCTACCGATCGCAGAAGACTTAGCTGATCGCATTGTAGACTGTCTAGCATTCAGGTTTTCGTTGATGCAGAGTTCAGATATATAAGCTGGTGCCATTCCATGCAACGCCTTATAGACTAAAGCTGAGTAATTATACAGTATATCCAAGCTAACCATTCTAATTCCCTGCAGGAAGAAAATATACAACAACATCAATTGTTTTGTTTGTAATTTTGTAAAATTATGTAGTTGTTTAGGGAAAAAATTACCGAGAATTAAAACATAATTAAGATTTTTTTATAAATTAAAATACTGTTTTTTTCACTTTTGAGTTTATTTTTCTCGAAGACTTACACCTTCATCATCGGGAGAACGATATACAGTTTATATCGTTCTCCCGATGATGAAGGCCTTCGAGACATGTCGAGAAATATAAACTCAAAAATGGAAAAAACAGTGTTTAAATTCTTAAAAAATCGTCATCATGGAATTCCACAATGTTAACGCCTTATGTTTAACTAAAAAAACATAATTAATTTGAATGAAAATGTTTTTTTCTTGAATTTTTATTATATTTTATGAGAATGACATGTTTTGCCTGTTGCATTATCAAATGTAGGCGAAAGATGACATTTACATAAAATATATTAAAACTTCAAGAAAACCGACGTATTCATTCGTATTAATTATTCGATAGAGAGTTTTACACCATTGTACAAGAAACAATTAATAATTTTAACAGATATAATTAATTTTGAATATAAGTCCATTTTCTTGAAGAGCTAGTGACATATTTCACCTTGAAAAATAATGATCATTGCGTTTGAAAATGTGAAAGAAAAGCAAAACATGCCACTCCATAAAATATCATATTACTTTTAGAAAACATTCGCTTCAATTAATGTTGATTGAATTTTATATCATTGTTCAAGAAACAATATGTGTAATTAGTGAAATCTGTTTTTATAAAAAAACTATTTAAAAAAAAGCCACGAAAATATTTTAAATTCATAATTCATAATAGAACATGTGTGTATTCTCTTTTGGAATATTCATGTATAACTACTTTAATTGAATGTTACACTTCTTTTTCGTTTCTGAGATTGTTTGTTACTTAGTATTAAATTTAAAACCTTGCTTTAACATTAGAAAAAAAAAGTTTGTATTATTTTCCATTAAAAATAACAATAAAAAAACATCGGAACACTCTGTGTGCAGGTAAAGGAGAAAAAATTCGAAACTTAAAATGCATTCGTGATCTTTGAACCCAATTAATGTTTAACTTTACACATTTGAAAAACTGTTAAAAGAGATAGCTATTTTTATTTATAATTATTTTCCAAAATATGTGATCCGTATGAAAAAAAAACTCTACATAATTTAATACATCATACATAACTAAGCATTGAAAATGCAATTATGTTATCAGTAAGATACACATATTAAAATCATGGTATTTATATTTGTTAATAATTTAAAAACACAAGTAATGTTGCAAGCACAAAAGTTCATTCAAAAAGCTAAGATAGCAGTGCACCTACCTTTTTGTATGGAAGTGAAGCATGGAACTGGCAAAAGAAGACTGAAAGTAGAATAAATGCAGTATATGTGTGATATCTTAGATGAATCTGTAGTAAATTTTGTATGATAGAGTGCCTAATACAAAAGTAATAAGTCAATGCAGTGCGAATGTAAGCAAAATATAGAAGCATTTATTAAGATGGTTTTAGCACATGGGATTAATTAATGAAAAAAAGGTTAAATAATGTTTAAAAACCGAGAATAACATAGCATTATCTAATCAAACAAATATTAAATGTCAGTCACGCGAAGAGTCGGAGACATCGACGTGCGTGCATGACACGATACATGAATGTGGATATGGAATACATTAGGAACAAAATTGTGGCAGTCCATTATATCTGCCTACCCTTTCGGAAAGACAACGTTGTGGTATGTTAGTAGGTTAGGGTTTACAAATAAAATATTTAATGAACATACGTTTTATTGATTGTTTCTAGGTATATAATATGATATTAAATAATTACGAATTTTTATGAATTAAAACACTGTTTTTTCCTCTTTTGAGTTTATTTTTCTCGACATGGTTCGAAGGATTTACACCTTCATCATCGGGAGAACGATATAAACTGTTTAATACATAGATATAAACATTTTATACCTTCTCCCGATGAAGAAGGTGTAAGCCTTCGAAACATGTCGAGAAAAATAAACTCAAAAGTGTAAAAAATAGTGTTTTATTTCATTCATAAAAATTCGTCATTATGGAATTCCACAGTATTTAACGCCTTAAGTTTATCGTAAATTATTAAATAATTAATACGAATGAAAACATCTGTAGACATTTAATAATGCCTTAGCAAGGTGAAACATGTCATTCCAATAAAATATAATAAAACTTTTAGAAAACAGTCTAAAAGTTTTATTATATATATTTCGAGTATGAGAGTTAGATTAATTCATTGCATTAATGTCTATTCTTATATAATTACGTCCTTCTGAGGATGATATTTTTTTTATGTAGAACCAGCTCTGACTTTCATGTATTCCTTTAACTTTCCATCGGCATTTAGCTCCTTAACCGGCGGAGTTAATGTCGAAATTATTGCCACAGCATCTTCTTGTGGACGCGAATGTCTCTGGCAACTGTCTTTATATGGGATAAAAATTCACGGAATCGAACGAGCCGCCCGCCATATAGACGACGCAAGGGCCTAAGACAAAGGCCAAGGAGCAAAAAGTCGTACTGGACGGAGCATTCGAGTCACATAGTGCCAACGCTTCCACAGTTTCTCAAAGTTTTATCTACATTGTCTCCATAATAATTAAATAAAACGATGTCTTATAACTACTTTCACTTTTAGTACGTGGTGAAAAGTGGAAGTAAAGAAACAGCGATTTATTTAATTATTATTTAAAATGACTTTCATCCAGAGATTTCAGTAAAATCGTTTGATTATTGTTGTCTTCAAATTATTTTATATTGAAACATAAAAAAAAACTATCCAGAATCGTTTTCATTTTAAGTCAACTCATACCTTAATTTTTTAGAGATTTTTGTTATTTCAATTTCATTTTGCCTCTAGTGACACTGGTGGAAAGAGTAATTAGTCAGTTTAACGGGATCCCCTCGGAGATCGACGTCTTTCATATTAGTTAAAGTACATTCAGAAGACAAATAAACCATGACTGTAAATAGTATTTTGACATCCTAATATCAAACTATTTCTCATGCGTTCCTAGTATTTTAATATATTATTTAAATTATAATAAGTAATACAATATGATGGAGGGCTACTGTGTCCGAATATATTTATTTTTTAATTTTAATTTTTGTAATTAAGTGTGTGTTGTGCACAAAGTTAAAAAAACAGTTTTTGTTCATTAATTTAGCATGCTAACTAATGGTTTTTAAATAATTGATATATGATTTCAAAACGCTTAGTTGTCATTTTAAGGGTTTTAACTAACTAACTAGCTTACTAACCATCACGCCGTCTCTCCGAAGGGGTAGGCAGAAAGAATGGACGGCCACACTTTTCTTTCCTGACATATTTCTCTCGCTTCCTCAACATTCATACATCGTGTCATGCACGCGCGTCGATTTCTCTGACTCCTCACATGGCCGACATTCAATATTTGATTTATTTGATCTTCCTCTATTTCTGGTTCCATTTACATCATTAACATATAATTTTTTTACCATTCTTTCTTCTTTCATTCTTTCCATATGTCCAAACCATCTTAATGATCCTTTCATTATTTTCTTCATGACACCATCATTCGCACCGCATTCACTTCTTATATTTTCATTCGACACTCTATCATACACCGAGTATCCACACATTCGTCTAAGAGATCTCATTTCTACTGCATTTATTCTACTTTCATCCTTCTTTTGCCAGTTCCATGCTTCGCTTCCATACATAAGGGTCGGTAGAAGAACACCATTTTGCACTGCCATTCTAGCTTTTTTGGATAGGTTTTTGTTTGCGATGACAACTTTAAGTGCACCATTCACTTTGTTGCCTAAAGGGTTTTAATAACATTGAAATATTATTACAATTATTTAGTTTCATCCTAACAGTTCGAGAAGCCCCGCGAGAGGCGGAGAGGCCGAAGCTTGGAGTATAGAGAGTATAACCTTTGCTGACCGGTGTGGCGAGTTGCTCCTATTTTTTGCCCCCCACTCTGTACCGGGAGTCAGCACCTGCTCTCCCACTGGGAGTATCATCATCCCGGATATTCTTTTATTTATTCCCTACACATTTGAGACAAAAATATCCTGTACAAGATTAACCCCAAGGATTTAAATCAATGATATTAGAACTCATTTCACAATCGTCAATATGAACTTAAAATAGCTCATTATCATAACGAAATAATCGGGTCGTATCCAGGCTCGAACCGATGTCCCCTGGATCAGGAGCCAAGCGTTCTGTCCCCTAGACCAACTATTTAATCGGTCGCTTTTTGAATATATAATGTATATAAAAAATAAGTTGATAAGAAACTAATTTTGTTCCAGTTTCTGGGTACCTAAAATCTGTTTCTAAAGTTATATAAAGCTATAAATGACATTTGTAACATTCTTAAATATTATCATTTAAAAAAATTAAATATTACGCTTTTCACTTTGTACTTATAAATCACTTTATTTAAATGGTTAATAAAGTAGTTTATACTAAGTGAAAAAAGTTTAATTTTATGGTTACATATATGTTTCTCAAATCACCTAATAATAGCTTCGTATCAAAACTAATAATTTTATACTTTCGTAAGAAGCAGTTGCTTGGTGGTTAGATATTTTAATACTTATAAATATAAAATAATAAAACACTTTGTATTTAACCACGGTATATTTATTATAATTGATACTAACTAGTTTCGCTTGGACCCGACAGTATAATAACTTAGGCAGTATAAAATAGTTACTATACCGTCTAATGAAGTTTGTGGGTGGTTATTATAATTGATGCCAACTAGTTTCGCTTGGACTCAAGCTTCATCGGGTCAGTATTATAACTATTTTATACTGCCTAAGTTATTATACTGCCAGGTCCAACCGAAACTAGTTGGCATCATTGTAAAAAAACTATACCGTGGTTAAATACAAAACGTTTTATTATTTTACATTTAAAAAAACTAACTCAGCAGCACGTCGTCTCCCCGAAGGGGTAGACAGAAATAATGGACTGCCACACTTTAACCAATGCGGTACTCCATCCTTCTTTTTTCGCCCCCGCGGGAGACGCGATGTAATGGGTTGCGAACCTCATCGCCATCAATAGGCATCTCCCGCATTTTATCAATGAAAGCGAAAATGGCCGTTCACAATGGAGTTCTGGTCCCAACCCTTATGTATGGAAGCGAAGCATGGAACTGGCAGAAGAAAGATGAGAGCAGAATAAATGCGGTAGAGATGAGGTCCCTAAGACGTATGTGTGGTAGAACGATGTACGACAGAATCTAAAATGCTGATATTAGAAAGGAATGTAGAGTGAAAGAAGGCATTATGAACAAAATTATGAAAGGATCGCAACGATGCACAGAGGTCCCAAATTCAAATCTGACGGGAAATTTCTCAAATATGTAATAAAATGGTAATTAGTGGTTTAAAAAAAATTTTAACACAAAAACTGCAATATTTGTTGTATGAAATACTTGTTTTATTAAAGAAATGTGAATACATAATATATTTCAACTTATATTAGAAATATCAAAATTCAGTAAATCATCGAGATTATTATGTAGATAAATCTACGTATTATTGTTAGAAAATGCATTTATCTAAGACGAAATTAAACTATTGATATACCGTAAAATATATATGTTCAAGTAATTCTTGTTCGAAGGTATAAGTAGTAAAAATATTATTAAAAAAACGTGAAGTAAAATAAGGACAAAAATGAAAATGAAGTAGAATCATAATAACCATGTTATCTCAGATAGATTATCTGTAGTATCTGGTGGTTGCGGATTTTGTAGCAATTTTATAGCCTCTGGATTAAAACTACCCTTAGGCCTTTGACAGTTACTTCTGTAGGAAGTTATTAAAGGGTCAGAGGAAATGAGGAGCATGTGAGCATTCCATTATATGGTCCAATATCTTTTGTAAATTTACTTCTGCACAATTTTCAGTTATTTTAACTGAATTGACTGGATAGCACTTTTTTTGCTTCCAAAATATGTTTGTAAGATGGGTAAATATTAGCACCTAGAGCTTTAGCTTCTGATTGAATGAGCATATTTGGTAAGTTTTGCATCAACAAACAAAACTAGTGCTTTTTCACGTGAGTACATTTTAGCCGACCTAGGAGACTTTCTATATGTTTTTTTTTATTCTAGAATAAAAAGCAACTAGTTGCTCTCTTTGGAGAAAACGTAATCTCCTCATTTTGCAACATCTCTTCTTCCCGCAGATCTTAAACTAATTTGTGCAGCGTACATTAACTCGTCGCCAGACGCCAACTCAAGTATAGGCTATTTTTCGCTACGTTTTTTCGTATAATTACCAAAAGATTTCTTCCTGCTGGTATTTCCAGAAGTAGATGGTACCTCTGATATATCTTGAATCTCTTTGAAAGTCAATTCAGGAAAAGATATTTCAGCATCCAACTACTTAGAAATTTTTTTCATAAATATTTTTGTGTTCTGTTACTTTCGACCCATTTCGATCTTAATGTGCCACAAAAACGCATTTTTTTGTTTGTTTATAGGCATAATAATCTCTTTATTAAACATTTCTAGTTGAAATTTCTGAGAAACATATATTTTACTTTAGTTTTATTATTTCCCCTTCGCCAAATGTCAAACAAGATTCTTCGAGAAATTGAGCCATCTGAAATAAAAAGTAACATACATTCTAAATAGGCAATTTCCGGCAGCTAATTTCTTACGGATTTTATAACATATATATCATTACACAAAATAAAATAATAAAATTGATCGGGTGTCTCGGGGATTTTTTTGTAGGCCTTCACAAACTTAAATGATAAACTTTTATAATCCGATAATTCATTGTTTAATTATTTCCCCTCAAACACATGAAATAAAAAAGCAAAATAATATAATAAAGTGAATTATTAAGAACATTCCTTCAATCAAAATATTCATAATGTAAAACCAAGCAATAATGCTAACACTTTGCTAAAAATGTGTCATCAACTTGGGAATGCAAACGCTACTAAAACAATGAGAAATGTTTGGTGCGTTACTTATCAACTTTGGGAACCTCGCATCGCGTTAACACCATTGCCATGTGGTTAATTGACTTGGTTTATGATGCTCCATTTATGTTTTAAGATATTATGTAAGAAATAATTGGAATTAAAAATAGTGAATAAATACCCAATTTCCCGCTAGAATTGACTTTGGCACCTCAGTGCGATGGTTCGAACATATGGAACGCATGGATGGAGAAAGAATAGTTAAGAAAGTATACGTTAATGATGTAAATGAAGAACCGAGTCGAGGTAGTTCGAGGAAAACATGGCATGACCAATTAATCAAAGTTTAAAGGTTGGTCATGTCAGAAGCCGGAAGAATCGACGTGCGTGTATGAATCGCTGTATGAATGTGGAGGAAGCTAGAGAGGTATGTCAGGATAGAGTAGTGTGGCGGTCCATTCTCTCTGCCTACCCTTGCGGGGAAACGGCGTGATGGTTTGTTGTCGTTGTTTTTGTTGTTATAATAAAATAAATACGTTATTATTTTACGTGCCACCCATGATTCTCAGAACCTCTCATATAGTAAATATGCAAGTACACAAGAAAGAAAAAATAACATTATTATCAGAATGCCATAAAATTAAACCACTGCACCACCTGTGATGTGAGCCGCTAAAGCCTGCGGGCGGGGGTGAAGGCGGGGGTGTGCGGAGAATGGGAGCAGAGTAGCGAGGCGGACGGGGTAGGTTGTTACTTGGGAACCTGTCACAAGGGGTAGTCCATTGATATTTCTTTTATCTCATCGTATTCATCGATATACCCACCTCATTATGTATTAATTTTATTGAAATATGTATAAAGTTTATTTATTTGTTTAATCCTGTATTTAATTTAGTTTATTAGATTATTTTATTTATTATTTCAAAAGTACTATTTTATCATACATTGTTTAAATAGTATTTTATAAATAATAATAATAAAATATAATAAATTAATACTTTTAAGGATTAATTGTATCTCAAAAGAGACGAAGATGGAAATTGTTTTTTGGAAACAGAATATGGTGGTCGAGGCGTTTACAGGACTTATGACCTGTCATTGGTTGGGTTAAGCGATCGCTTTATGTTAACAACATTCCCCATTCCGCTCTTCTTACGACCACCACGTCTGAAAATTTTTGAAAGATGCTACTATGTTAAGAACACTTCACATTTTTAGGTCAATCTACACTAGCGCCATCTATTAAGATTATATTGTAAGCTTTAAGCAGAACCGCAATGGGTCAAACCGCAATGGGTAAAATAACCGCAATGGGTAAAATCCAGTATTTGTCTACAAGTATTTGTATACATTCAAAAAATAAATAATTACTGTTAAAATTGGAAACACTGTTATACTATCACAATTTCTTTTTATTCACTGAGAGTGTCGCGACAGCTGTTTCGCCAACCGATGTTGGCATCATCAGGTGTTACAATAAACTGTTTATCACTAAGATCGTGATGCAAGGATAGACGACTTGATCACATAAAGAAAATTAAGATCGCAAGATCTACAATAAGGGGAAGAAGAAGACAAACTCAAATTAAATATTACAATATATCATAGTCCTATTGCACACCAGTCTCCCCAAGAAGGTTACCACTGCGCACTGCCCTCGAGGTTTAAGGTTCACGTGCACCGTCCACCGCTCTCGCCCCCAATTCTTCACGTTCTCCCTCTCCACTTTCTCATAAAATAACTATGCTTATAGCTATGCTATTCCCTGTCATATTATTGGACTAGAACTCTTTAGGTTCAACTCTAATAGCTATTCCTCTTACGTCTGTTGGATCTATTGTTGGAAATGTGATTTGGTGGTTGTTTTACGTGGGGGCATTGATAGTCCTAACAATACATCGATAGTCCTAAATACACATTCAATGAGCACAATAATGTATAAATAAAGGTAATTGATATCAACAATATCATACTCTCAAAACAAATCAAATCATTTTATTTTCTCACTAGACATAAAAATGGTTGAGGCGTGTATTAAGAACAGATAAAATATAATAATATATGTAATAAAAGGAACGCATGAGAGATGGTTCGACAGTAAGAAGACAAGATTATTTTTAAAGTCAAGAATATTTATCCTCTGAACGCACTTTCACTAATATGAAAGACGTTGATTTCCGATTAGACCGTGATCAGCAGACTAATTGCTCTAATATAATACTAAAAACGCATATAATAACAAGATCGCATGAGCATGGCCGAGTTTTCGAAATATCCCCTGAGGGGTAGGCAGAGAGGATGGACCGTCATACTGTTCTGTCCTGACATACCTCTCTAGTTTCCTCTACATTTATACATCGTGACATGCACGCTCGTCGATTTTTCCGACTTGGAATGTGGCCGCCTTTCAGTATTTTATTAATTCGGTCATGCCATGCTTTCCATGGTCTTCCACGGCTTATCTTTCTACTCACACTGCTTCTATACAACATGAATTAATTAATGAATTTAAATAATTTTAAATTAATATATATATAAAATAAAATATAATATTATATTAATATTAATACATATGTTTTTTATTAGTTTTGTAGAACTCCATTATAAATATATAATAGTAAACACGTTCGTATATTTGTGTTACTTGTGTTTTTTCTTCTTCTTCTTCTTAGAAGAAGAAGATATAAATAGTGACAAACTTGTTGCGCGTTGCGGGGGCATTCTCACACTGAAGTTATTCGCCAAACAGTACGTCCTTATATTGATTTTAGAAAACTTAAGGGTGGGGTGAAAATATAATGCAATATAAAACAAGTTGTTAAATTAAACTATTTAAAAGTTTTTTTTAGAACTACTACTGATTGATAAGTAAATTTACAAATAAATTGAAAAGAATTTTTGAGGTTCGAAATTTTTGAGGTCACATATGCTATTTTTTTTTTCACGTCAGGGTTTTTAGTATTCTATTCTAAGAGGGCAATAATTTATTTTACTTTCGTGGTTCTTACACCAAAATATTTCATATTTATTGTTTCTCGAACAATGATGTAAAACTCCATATTAAATAATTAATACGAATGAAAACGTCAGTTTTCTAGAAGTTTTATTATATTTTATAGGAATGGCATGTTTCTTCCTTCTAAGGTATTATCAATTTGATAATACCTTAGAAGAGAAGGCGAAACATGTCATTACCATAAAATATAATAAAACTTCTAGAAAACTGAAGTTTTCATTTGTATTAATTAAAATATTTCACACTTGTACAATATTATTATATTTTATGGGAATGTATTTAAAATTTTATTGGAATGTAATGTTTATCAATTTGATAATGCCTTAGAAGGGCGAAACATGTCATTACTATAAAATATAATAAAATTTCTAGAAAACTGATGTTTTCATTCGTATTAATTAAAATATTTCATACTTGTACAAAGGGATTTCTCTCAGAATCTCGATACATAACAATTATATATTTTTATACAAGTCAAAATGGAACCAAAGTTATATCTACATATTATAAGTTATTGGTATAACATCTACTTGTATACATGTATTTGACAAAGGCAAACATTACGTGCACTGCAAGTCTGTAGTTCCCTTGAATTATGATTAAGGAAGAGGTTGCGGATGTCACGAGACAACCAGATCACCTCCCTGGACCAGTTTCATGCATTCCATCCCGGCATCCAGCCATCTAGAGAAAACCTTCTTCTAAACCAGCTTTTTCTAGAGCAGTTTACATTGTAAAACTTATATTACTCGGTGCCAACGTGTCTTGTTGATGACAGGTTGATTATAGATTTACTTCTTATCATAAATTTAATTATAACAAGATATAAAACGTTAGCAGCATATTTCTTAGACTTTTACATTAGCGGAATCAAATTCAATTCACTTGTTCCAAAGGTTATTCTCGAAATGATTCGAAATTTAAATCATTTGCGTTAAACTATATTATTTATTATTTCTCTAACAATCATTTTAAATCCTTTCCCCCTCCTCTTTTTTTCTCTTTTCTCATTGAAAATATAAGTGACGATATTTTTTCCTTTCACTCAGGAAGGACGTCTGTGCCCTGGAGCATGGAACTGGCAAAATAAGGATGAAAGTAGAAAAATGCAGTAGACATGAGATCTCTTAGACGAATGTGTCGTAAATCTGTGTATGATAGGGTGTCAAATTCAAGTTAAAGAAGTGAATGCGGTGCGAATGAAAGTGTTATGAACAAAATAATGAAAGGGTCGTTAAGATGGTTTGGAAACATGGAAAGAATGAGTGAAGACAGAATGTTGAAGAAGGTAGACGTGAACGGAGCTAGAAATAGAGGAAGACCGAGGAAAACGAGGCACAATCAAATATTAAATAGCGGTCACGTGAGTCGGAGAAATCGACGTGAGTGCATGACAAGATGTATGAATGTAGAGGAAGCGAGAGAAGTATGTCAGGACAGAACAGTGTAGCGTTCCATTCTTTCTGCCTACCCCTCCGGGGAGACGGCGTGATAGTTAGTTAGTGAAAAAAGCAAAAAAGTGTTGTTAAAATTCATTGTTTTTATTTAAGTTATTTAAATGTGAATCCATTATTAAGTGATAGTAAATACAGATAAACTTTATGTTTCTTGAAATTTAACGAACTAACTAACTAATACGTTCTTTTCTAGAGGAGTAGGCAGAGAGGATAGACCGCCACACAGTTTTTTTCCAGACATAATTTTCACGCTTTTCTACATTCACACACCATGTGACGCCCGCTCATCGATTGCTCCAACATCGAATATGATCACCTTTAAGTATTGATTAATTTTGTTATGCCAAATTTTCCTTTGACTTCTTCGACCAGTTTATCCATTCACACTGCTTGTAAATACATTTTGTAGCATTCTTCCTCTTGCATTCGAATGAATTTTAAATTTGAAATAAAATAATATTAAAAATAACTTTATAAATCTTCAGTTAGCGTGCTTGTATGTGTGAACTGATTTGCATATTATATACTGCGTTACACAAACGAGTGTACCTAAACGAACATATATGATATTAATGTATATGAATGGGCAGTCGGTAGCTTCAGGCGTCCTACCCTGCTGCAGCCACTCTTTACAGAACCAAATCAGAACATTCGTATATTTAAATTCTTGCACTTAGAATAAATACATACTTACCAATAATAACATTTGCCGTCAAAGCAAGGGCAGACACAGTAAGGACCAATAAGTTTTGAGGACTCTCGAAATGAAGACACTGAGGATGATAGCAGGCAAGGCACTGAGAGATCGCTTGAGGAACACCGGAATAAGCGAGATATGTGAGTTTGAGGATAATATAAGATGGAGCAGACAGCGAAAAAGGGACTGGTACGGTCATGTTCAAAGAATGGACACCACCAGACTCCCCTACATTGCATTAAACGAAGAATCGACGTGCGTGTATGACTCGCTCTATGAAGGTGGAGGACGCTAGAAAGGTGTGCAAGGATAGAGTAGTGTTGAGGTCCATTATCTCTGCCTACCCCTGCGGAGAAACAGCGTGATGGTTTGTTTGTTTGTTCAAGATCAAATGTGAAAGTTTATTCGATCTACCACCACTACCCTCTTTCCCTCCTGACCAGCACTAACAATTCTAGCCCAAAACACCACCGCCTCTCTTGCCAACCCAAAACCACCATCCCCCAACCACTTTATAATTTAAAATAACCTTCAACCTCATCCAATATTCCAAATTACGGGGGATTAAAAGACTTCGATCTCACACTTCCGTGAAATACAGATCCAAGTAAGTAGTTAATAAGATGTAATTAAATAGTCCATTGTTTTGGCCGAAACACTAAGATACTTCAACATTATTACTGTTAAAACTTAAAACACTTATAATAACACAATTTCTTTTAATTCATTGAGAGTGTCGCGACATCTGTTTTGCCAACCGATGTTGGCATCATCATGTGTTACAATAAATTCATTTTTATTGTAAAACCTGTTGATGCCAACATCGGTTGACAAAACAACTGTCGCGACACTCTCAGTGAATTAAAAGAAATTGTGATATTATAACAGTGTTTAAAATTTTAACAGCAATAAGATTTAATTAAGATATTTAAAGATTTAGAGTTCGGCCCTGCGCTCGGCTACCAGCCTTCTCTGCCCAGGTTACGTAAAAGTGATCCAGATACTCCACGCAGAGGTCGAGCGGCCAGAGAAAGCCGCCTGCCCGTATGCGTAACCCCTTCTAGCCGTACTCCTCCAGAAATCTCAAGCCCCCTCATGTACGAGAAATGCACTTCGGAATGCACCCGACAGATCAAAGGCTTTGTCTTTGAATATCGGCGGAAGTCTCTTTATGAAAGTTGTATCTTTTGATCTGGAAACGGCGGTCAATTAAAATATATAATAAATACTTAAGTACATATATAGTAGACATATAATATTAGCCTATCCAAGAAAGCAAAGATGGCAATAAACAATGAAGTTATTGTACCGACCTTGTGCTAGGAGTAAAGCATGAAATCGGAAAAATAAGGATGTAAGCAAAATATATCGGAACTGCATTAAGGAGTGGGGATGAAATATATGTTGGTTTGTTCATTGATTAAAGTTAAATTAGGCTTTTCGTTATGCTTATTTATTTCTAATTGTTCAATTACCTCACCTACCCAAATAATACAACAACAACAACAACAAACCATCACGCCGTTTCCCCGCAGGGGTAGGCAGAGAGAATGGACCGCCACACTACTCTATCCTGACATACCTCTCTAGATTCCTCCACATGCATACATTGAGTCATACACGCACGTCGATTCTTTAGGCTTCTGACATGACCAACCTTTAATATTTGATTAATTTGGTCATGCCATGTTTTCCTCGGTTTACCTCGACTCCTTACTCCATTTACATCGTTAACATCTACTTTTTTAACCATTCTTCATTCACCGTCCAAACCAACGCAGTGATCCTTTCATAATTTTGTTCATAATACCTTCTTTCGCTCTACATTCCTTCCTAATATCAGCATTTGAGATTCTGTCGTACATTGTTCTACCACACATACGTCTTAGGGACCTCATCTCTACCGCATTTATTCTGCTCTCATATTTCTTCTGCCAGTTCCATGCTTCGCTTCCATACATAAGGGTTGGGATCAGAACTCCATTGTGAACGGCCATTTTTGCTACCCAAATAATTATTTGTTAAAAATGTATAAAGTCACATCAATTTTCGTTAATTACCATATTCTGCTCCATTTACTAGTGTATATAAACTACAAAGTTTCGTCACATTTGATAATGCCTTTAAAGGGCGAAATATGTTATTCCCATAAAATTTACGTCTTCGTCTCTATTGAGATACAATTAAAATTTGAATTAACCACCCTTTGGTGTAAATCCAGGATTTGTATACAGGTATAAGTATACATTCACAAATATTTGGTCTTCAAATATTCTGGTCAAAATTCTTTGGCATATAGAATGGAATAATACTCCTAGCGGCTTCTAACAATATGTTAGTCAACAGCCTTCACATTGTGTTAATAAGGTAGTTTGCTAAATGCCGAAAATCATTCTCCATAGATGGCGTTAGTGGGTCGGTTGTATAGGTTAATTCTTGAAAAAATTCACTAGTGCAACCAAATCTACATAGATGGCTGACTGAAACTGCCACGTGAAGATAAAATATGGATTTTGAAGTATATATACATCTTCCAAAAATTTGTCATGCATGATCACAAATAACAAAGGTGGAATGGGGAATGTTGTAATTACATGAAGCGTACGCTTAACCCAACCAATGACAGGTCATAAGTCCTGTAAACACCTTGATCATCCATGTTCAGTTTCCAGTTTACGTTTCGTCTCTATTGAGATACAATTAAAATTATAATAAACTTTCTAGAAAACTGACGTTTTCATTCGTATTTATTATTCAATATGGAGTTTTACATCATTGTTCAAGAAACAATAAATAACTTCGAGTTGGTGACTTCCACAAGTACCTGTCACTCTATAAGCATTTCCCGCAAACCATCACGTCCAGTTGCGTCATTTTGGACAAGCACTAAAAAAAAGCAGAAGTACACAAGAAGCTCTACTCATTTCTGTACCATTGTCTGCTTTAGAAATCGAAGTCATCGCTGAAGAAGACTTAGCCTAAGACCGCAAGAGGTCAAATCTAACGCAGAAGATCTTGATAATGATGATTGTATGGACCAAACTAAATCTATATTGATTTAATAGCACCTCTTGATTGTAAAATAGTAGACAATAACTAGTTAACCTACGCGGAGATGGTGATGGGTGTTCCAGCTGCGGTGAGAGAAACGTGATACACACCCGACCACCCCGTCGCGTCGATACCCTGACCGCAGAGTTCACGACCCGGATCCTATCTTGAAATTCGACCCGTTTTCGTATTGTTGAAACATTATCAAATTCTTAAATTTAACGGAATGTTCTCATGTTTTAGGGGTGGAAGAGTAATATTCTTTGCTTTGAGTGTGACCAGCTACTTATTATACCAATATATATAATACATGCTAACGCATTATATTATAAATGAAATTGGGTCACCAGACATTTATTTTTGATATTTTGATGATGCCTTAGAAAGGCGAAACCTGACATTCCCATACACTATAATATAACTTCCTTCTTCTGACAACTCTACTGTTTTTGTTCCTGGAATATTTCTCTGTCAGCGACAACACAGGCCACCAGAACGAATCTGCCTCTAGTGACACCGGTGGAAAGAGCAATTAGTCTGCTGAACGCGGTCTCCTTGGAGATCGATGTCTTTCATATTAGTGAAGGTACGTTCAGGAGACAAATACTATTGACTTTAGAAAGTATCTTGTCTTCCTAATGTCGAACCACTCCAATGCGTTCCTGGTATTATGTTGTATTTTTATAATATTTTACCCGTACTTAATAAATGCCTTAAACATTTTGCTGTTTGTAATGTCTTTTGAGTTAATAAAATGATTTGATTTGATTTGAACTCCAAGCTTCACTTCTATACATCTTCTTCTTCTTCTTAACACCCGTTGTCGTCCACTGCTGGATATAGGCCTCCCCCATACTTTTCCATGTATGACATGTCATACGGGGGGTGGTTGGCATTACAACGCCACGATTGCCAGACGGGTTGGCGAGGTCTCCTTCCACGTTAGCCTATGCATCAATATTATCCACCGAGATTATACATAAGGGTCAGCAATATAACTCCATTGTGCACTGCCATCTTTGTTTCAGTCAATATATTTCTATTTGCAGTATTAACTCTGAGTGCACTATTTATTTTTTTTCCAGCTCCAATCGTATTATTACATAATACGCGTAATTTCCCCGTTAACTTGTGCACTAAGTTATATTGTGTGTTATTTCTCTGTTAACTTGTGCGTTATATTATAATGTGTGTATTTTAATGTATTTTTGTCTCCGCATACCCCACACGTAGTGGTCACGATGCGAGATAAGGCTATCTCCAGCATCTCCCTTGTACCAAACATGTGCCGGTTGTTGGTCGGCCGGGATAAGGCTCGGGGCATTGTGATGTCACTTCACGCGGACGGAGCGAAAGGGGTAACCGGCGAGGATTATGATGCTGATAATTAAAAAAAATAATAGGACCCTCTCCTGTGGTCCATTGGCGAAGATGCTGTTTCATTCAATTAGAGATAATGCTCGGTAAAACGTGGACAACAAAATATTACTATATGTAATTACAGTTGGATGTAATTACTGGTTTTGATTTTGAATATTTGGTTTGGTTCAAGTGGTGCTCTCGTAAATTTGGAGATATTCCGTGTATAAGTGAATTGTTTTGGGGGAATTTGATTGTTGCCAAATATTATAATAGATAATTGTGACACGTAATACTTTTGTTCTGTTTTGATGTTAAAATTATACAAGTTTTTTTGTTTATATAAAGAATTTTAACAGGTGTAAAAATAAATTTTTCATTTGTTCCAATGACAATTCGAATAATTTAATATGTTTTAATGAAAATAGTTAAAAAATAAAGTGTTGTAAAAGCATAGTGTTTTCAAATGTGAATCCACAACATAAAGCAAAGGCGAATATAGAAGAAATGATTATTTTGTCTTGAATAATCGTTAACTGGAGCAGACGTGCGTTTACGTTTTCAACGGATTAAATTTCACGAAGAATCGAACTCACGACCTATCGACAGGAACACCTGACCACATGCCTGGGGGCGAGCAGAGGAACAGATCGCTAGCGGGTGACCCCCGTCCACGATAATATTTTCTTGTACCTTCATGTATCTTCAAATTAGCGCTGTTCGGTGGTAAGCGTCCACACAGGGTTTCCACAACATAACATCCTTCAACTTATTGAACGCTAAGGCATTAACACTGTGGAATTCCATAGTAATATACTTAGGAAATTGAAAATAACTTTGTTTAATCCACAAAATATTTAATTAACTAACTAACCATCACGTCTCCCCGAAGGGGTAGGCAGAAATAATGGACGGCAACACTTTTCTTTCCTGACATATTTCTCTCGATTCCTCAACATTCATTTCCTCAAGTTCTTGCTGGTGTTGGTTGGTTTTAAGTGCCTTATTACTGCCAAATAAAAAAAGTGGATACGTGGAACATGAATTAAATCATATAACAGCTAATTTAAAAAACGGTGGATACGTGTAACATAAATTAAATAGACACAAAAGTCCGGATCGTCCATTTCAACATGTGCAACATCGGAAAAACATTATGTGTTATTACATTATGTGCTAAATTAAAAAAAATGGTGGATTCGTGGAACATAAATTAAATAGACAAATGTGCACCATCTAAAAATAACATTTTGTATTAATTTTTTTTTATTTTTTTATTTTATTGTATATCATTGTATTTTATATTATTTGTTTTAGATTTATGTTGTGGATGTTGGAAGATCGAAGTGTGCGCGGGAGATGCCTATTGGTGGCGATGAGGTTCGCAACCCATCACACCGCGTCTCCCGCGGGGCGAAAAGAGAAGGATGGAGTGCCGCATCGGTTAAAGTGTGACAGTCCATTCTTTCTGCCTACCCTTTCGGGGAGACGGCGTGATGGTTAGTTAGTTAGTGTCATGCACGCGCGTCGATTTCTCTGACACCTCACATGGCCGACATTCAATATTTGATTTATTTGATCGTGCCACGTTTTCCTCGGTCTTCCTCTATTTCTGGTTCCATTTACATCATTAACATATAATTTTTTTACCATTCTTTCTTCATTCATTCTTTCCATATGTCCAAACCATCTTAATGATCCTTTCATTATTTTCTTCATGACACCATCATTCGCACCGCATTCACTTCTTATATTTTCATTCGGCACTCTATCATACACAGAGTATCAACACATTCGTCTAAGAAATCTCATTTTACTGCATTTACAAAATATTTATACATTATATAAGAGATCGTAGATGTTTTCTGAGGGTAGCCTCACTATCGTGGAAGATGTCCACATTCGAAGAGATGCGGTTTAGAAGGATTATTGCCCTGCCCACGGGCATAACCTTAGGTAAATTGGTTCTACACAGTAGCAAGTGAAATAATCTATGTTGCCTTTGTCCGAATTGTCAGGGACAAACAAAGTCAGTTCATTCAAAATATCCGACTTATTTATTAGACCACGAATCAGTTGAAAAAAATTAACACCCAAATGGATAGTTCGTCTAATTTCCAATGATTGGTAATTAGACAGCATACGTCAGATAATAAAAAGTAAACAAAGAAAGACTAATACAAAATACGCTATAAAAATTCGATACAATAATTTAAATTTAAAAATAAACCTGGGCTATTTGTTATAAGTACTAATAATTATGTTTTATCAGTAAGAACTAATAAATAATATTAAACAATAGTAACACACGATGATAATATAAAAAATATAAAAAAAGTAATGTAGAAAAAACATTCATTTGAAAAGACATCATTTATATAACTAACTAACTAACTAACCATCACGCCGTCTCCCCGAAAGGGTAGGCAGAAAGAATGGACTGTCACACTTTTACTGATGCGGCACTCCATCCTTCTCTTTTCGCTCCGCGAGAGACGCGGTGTGATGGGTTGCGAACCTCATCGCCACCAATAGGCATCTCCCGCGCACACTTCGATCGTCCAACACCCACAAAATAAATCTAAAACAAATAATATAAAATACAATGATATAAAATAAAATAACAAAATAAAAAAAAAATAATTTAACACAAAATGTTCTTTTTAGATGGTGCACATAGGATTAATTTGCATTTGATTGGGAATGGGAGCTTGGTAGATTAAATGTAAACAAAGTATTTAAGGAAAATAATTTAAGTGTGTATAATATTAATTTGACCGGATTTTCTGACCGATATATCCAAAGTTCGTTAAATAGAGGTCCGTTATATCGAGATTTTTGACAGTGAATTCCACAGCGTTTACGCCTTTAGAACGGATTTGAATTCGGAAATTTTTTTATATGTCATAATTGTAAGTTTGTCGTAGTGGTAGCCCTGATAATCGGTAACGGTAGGCATTGAAGATTTCGGTTCTCCGTTACCCGCCGACCGCTGGCCGGCCCATGCAAAGCGTTTTGGTCGTTATAGCAGTTAAATGAAGAATTGGATCTCCGAAAGGAGAACGTAACCTCAACACGCCACATGGCTTTCGCCTTAACAATATTATCATATTTAAACTGTTCAAATATAAAACGCTGTTCATGGTATCACCATTTTTTTCTGACAGCTGTTTTTTCAACCGGTGTTGGTATCATCAGGTGTTACAATATTTTTTGTCAACTTGATATAATTATTTTAACACTTGATGATGTCAACATAGGTGGACGAAATAGCTGTCGCGAAAAATAAAAAATATATAAAAATATGTGATACCATAAACAGCGTTTTATATTTTAACAAGTATCACAGTAAATTGTATATGAAACACTTGTTTTTCACCACTTGAGTTTTATATTTTACACGACTAGTTCCGGAAGCTAAAGATGCTTCCATCAACAGGTTTAAATATAAACTAAAAAATATAAAACTCAAGTGGTGAAAAACAAGTGTTTCATTTACAATTTAATCATGTCCCACCACAAAGTGTATGCCATAAATATTCTTCAGCTGCCCGTTTAATGTACAATACCCAAATTTTATTCCAGACCTTATAGACCTTAATATACCCTTACCTACTAACATGTCCACTCTCATCTCCTCATCTAACAAAAACCTGTATAAAATACTAACAAAATTCCTGACTCTTAATAACATAAATCTGTAACATATTCCTTACTACTAACAAAAAATTATTAGATACTAACCCTAGATGTAATTTGTATATATAACAATCTTCCATAGATTAATCCCTTAACCCACTACTACTATTACACAACTACCCTTACTGGAGACTGGCCCAGAACACCCACAAGCGGTGAAAAGCCATAAAAAAAGAAGAAGAAGAAGAAGAAAGTGAATGCCGAAACAATAAATAACAAGTATCACAGTGTTTCGGCCAAAACAATGTCTTCTCCGCTCTCAATCTAAAGATTGGTCTGCAGCAAGGCGACGCATCTCCTTTTCCACTCCGTTCGGTCCTCGGCAACTCTCTTCAACCCCGCATAGAAGGTGCAGCCCATATCTCGGCAAATCTGGTCTATGTAGTCCTGGCGGGGTCGTCCTCTGCCAATCGATCCCTCGATCTTCCCTCCAATAGTATCATAATGTTTCGGCCAAAATTCAACTAAATGACTAACTAACCATCACGTCGTCTCTCCGAAAGAGTAGGCAGAAATAAAGGACCGCCACACTGTTCTTTTCAGACATACTTCTCTTGATTATTCAACGTTGATACATCGTGTCATGCACGCGCGTCGATTTCTCCGACTCCTCACATGGCCGACTTATTTGATCGTGCCACGTTTTTCAAGGACTTCCTCTAAGATATTTCCGTTTACATCATTGACAAATACTTTTTTTAACATGCCTTTATTCATTCTTTCTTTCCATGTGTCCAAACCATCTTAATTATCGTTTCATTATTTTGTTCATAACACTTACATGAGCACTGTTTTCACTTATTATATTTTCATTCGACACTCACACACAGATTTTCAATCATACACAGATTTTCTCCACATTCGTCTAAGAGGTCTCATTGTCGGATCACAGTTTATAATGTTGAAGTATCATAGCGTTCTGCCAGTTGGTATTATGGTCTTGAAACTGTTACATTGTCCAAACAAAGTGCCGAAAAACTACGAGTGACCAAAAGAGTCACTGACATTATCCACCGGGTGGCGACTCTAAAATGGCAATGGGGAGGTCACGTAGCCAGAAGCTCAGATGAAAAGTGGACAAGAAGACTGCTGACTTGGAGACCGTGGATGGCAAAGAGAAGTGCAGGGCGACCGCAACTACGGTGGAAGGATGATTTGAACAGACACGTCGGAAAACACTGGATGCAGTCTGCACAGGACAGAGTGACATGGAAGCGAATGGAGGAGGCCTTTGTCCAGGAGTTGACGGGAATAGGCTGAGGAAGAAGAAGAACGACGACCTTCGTGGCAGAGTGGTAAAAGCTCTGACTTCCATACCGAAGGTCCCGGGTTCGATTCCCGGCGATGGCAGTGTGATTGTCACACTGTCTTTGGTCTGGTGTAGAATTCACGTGACAATAAAATGGCGATAGATTGGCTACCTATCACCTGTCACAAGAATCAATATAATAGCTAAAAAAATAATTGTATACAGCAATAGGGTTCAAACGACCTGGTGTATACATTAAAAAAAAATTAAAAAATGAAAATAAAAAAATAAAAATAATTATAAAAAAAAAAAAAAAAAGAAGAAGACGATCATAGTTTTTCGGCCAAAAAATTGGACTATTTCAAAAATCGTTTCTGAATCCTTTCTAGTCCCAAGATGACTGTTATTTCTCTGGGGTCCCAAATGATGGAGCAGTACTCCAAATTACTAGGAATCAGCGCTTGTGAACTTATGTGTATTCTCAGAAAAATGTATCTATACTCTTCCGATACATTTTCGAGTATGGTGGAGAAAGCAGGTCGATTATTATGTATTTGAAAAGAGATAAACAATACGGGATAATAAAGTAATGTATGTGGAACGTTGACAAGTGGTACCGTTCTGTGGCATATAAGAACAGTTTACTGTTGTCTGCGTGGCGATCTGGACCAACTCTAGAGATAATAACAGATGTAGACTTATCTCAAACGACACAGGTAAACAATCTCTAGACCATAGCTTCCCAAAGTGGGTCCCCTGGGAGACCAGGAGGCCTTGGAGGGAGCTGAGGGTGTAATTCTGGTTCTGGGGGAGTAGCGGAGCTCTAGGAAGCAAAAATAACTTTACAGAATTTTTAAAATCCGTTGTTACACGAATTTAATACGAATATTATGTATGCAACAGGTCGTTTTTTTATGTATGCAACAGGTCGTTTGAACCCTATTACTGTTTACCTTTTTTTTAAGCTATTATATTGATTCTCGTGACATGTGACAGGTAGCCAATCTATCGCCATTTTATTGTCATATGAATTCTACACCAGACCAAAGACAGTGTGACAATCACACTGTCATCGCCGGGAATCGAACCCGGGACTTTCGGTATGGAAGTCAGAGCATTTACCACTCTGCCACGAAAGTCGTCAACATTATAACTCATTATCGTAACTTTGTTACATACTAAATGTTTTCGATAAAATCACATTAAAAATTAATATCATCTAAGAATTTATGATGTTTCAAATAATAATATACGTACACATATACAAGTACTTGAACCAGCTTACACCGAAGCACCCTTGATTCCGCTCAATAAAAAGCGTGATCTTATATCACTATGCCAAAGTGATGCTACTTATACCCACCAAGCACTACACATGGAAAGAATGAGTGGAGACAGAATGGTGAAGAAGGTATATATATATATATGTAAACGACGTGAACGGAGCTAGAAATAGAGGAAGGCCGAGGAAAACGTGGCACGATCAAATCAATCAAATATTAAATGTCGGTCACGTAAAGTGTCGGAGAAATGAATGTAGAGGAAGCGAGAGAAGTACGTCAGGACAGAACAGTGTGGTGGTCCATTCTTTTTGCCTACCCCTCCGGGAAGACGGCGTGATAGTTAGTTTGATAGTTAGTTAGTTAATTACTCAATAATTTAAGTATCGGCGCATCTGGTTTAAAACACTATTAGTACCTAAGTATATAAAAATAGGTTCACTACATTTTTCTGTTTTGTTTAATTTAAAATAGGTCAATTTCCCGGAGGTATTGTGTAATTTTGTGTTAAAAAGGGGGGGGGGGAAGGGGGGGGATCAAAAAAGTTTGGGAACCTATGCTCTAGACGAAAGGAGAACGAGTGCTTAATTTTTATGTTTTAATGCAACAGAATAAAATGTATATTTATGTTACTATTGAATGCCGACACAAAAAGTAGAGCCGAGATTCCGACTCGGGATCGGTTTCTCAACGTTTCGAATATCATCTTCAGGACAACCTTTGCGGCCGAGTGGTAAGTACTACGACTGCCACACCGAAGGTCCTGGATTCAATTTCCGGCGATGGCAGTGTGATTGTCACACTGTGTTTGGTCTGGTTTATAATAGAATTCACGTGACAATAAAACGACGATGGATTAGCCACCAATCACATGTCACGAGAATCAATATGATAGATATACCCTTTACATTGATTTAACTCGCGCTGTAATGATGTTAAAGAGCGATTCAACAAAATATAATAATAATAATAATAAAAATAATCATATTTATTTATTTTACAACAATTGCTGTATGTTATCCATACAGCAATTGTTAAACAAATATTAAATCCCGCGTCATGCTCTTGTTTTCTTTTTCATTTATTATCTATAATTTATGTAATGGTGAAAACCTTGAAGGTTTTTTTTACAGAAAACGGCAAACCATTTTCTTATTTTGAATATAGAATCTATAAAGTATGCGTAAGACCAATAATGACATATGGCGTCGAAGCGAGGGCAGACAAATTAAATACCATGTAAATCTTGAGGACTTCCGAGATCAAGACACTGAGGACGATAGCAGGCAAGACACTGAGAGATCGCGTGAGGAACACCAGAATAAGAGAGATATGTGAGGTTGAGGATATTATAAGATGGAGCAGATAGCGAAAAAGTGACTGGTACGGTCGTGTTCAAAGAACCACCAGATTCCCCTATATTGCACTACATAATCAGCCTCCCGGGATTTGTCCTCGTGGAAGACCTCCTAAAAGATGGAAGGACAGCTGGGAGTCTATCTCACAAGAGGAGCAACACTCTGGAGAACAGACCACATAGGTCCACAACAAGGATGAAAAAGACACTACAATCTTTGAAAATCCCATTCCGAAATCAATTTCCTATATCCTGCCCTCCCCTTATAAGCAGTGGCACTCTCATAGAAGTCCAGAAGCCCGGCTTGTATAAGAAATTTTAAATCAAAACCCCGCAAATCTAAGTAATCATGCCCCCGCATAAATCAACAACCCACCAAATCACCTTCCAACAATGTTCCCATCATACGTAAGGGGAATAGCCACAAGAGCTGAACCTCTGTAAGCAACAAGAGGTTTCGTTTCAAAATTTCTTACGCAAGCTGGGCTTCTGGGCTTCTATGGGAAAACCGCCAATGCTTATAAGATAAATGAGAGGAAGCCTCTCCATTTTTTCGGTTTTAGGTATGATGGATCTCTTGTTTGCTGGATGTTTGATCTTGTGTTTGCTGCAGATGCAATGAACGACATATAGTTTAAAATGTTGCCAAGGTTTATAGACTAACGTATAAGCGCGCTTAACAACTGGAAGTATACGATTTCAATTTGATCACAGCTGACATTCCGTTAGTAATCAATATTTCGCTTGTAAACACGGCCATCTCGCCACCAACGGTTACCTTAATGGTTATTGGAGGTTTAACGAAGTTCTC
Organism: Lepidostoma basale; assembly: GCA_022606425.2. Lineage (NCBI taxonomy): Eukaryota > Metazoa > Arthropoda > Insecta > Trichoptera > Lepidostomatidae > Lepidostoma > Lepidostoma basale. Next base: position 231,453 of record JAHDVF020001348.1, read on the forward strand.
GTATCTGAAAGTTTCTTCCTAGAATGCCACCGATCCGATTAAGATGTTATTACGAATATTGTCGTCTTCGCGATGTTTATGCTCTTGTAATAAAGAAAATTGATAGCGATGACTCGGTCATTAAAATCAGTAGTCCTTCTAGACGATAGGGCCGGACTGGAAACCAACAAATAATAAATTATTAACTGTTAAAATGTGTAACACTATTATGATATCACAACTTTTATTATTAACTTTTTGACTATCGCGAGAGTTGTTTCGCCAACCGATGTTGTTATCATTAGGTATTACAAACAATTTAATGTTTGTTATGTGATAACAAGTTGTGATATGAGTTGTGTACACAACTCATACCACATTATATACCATTTATTATCACCACCACATTACCCTAAAGATGGAGACTGCAACGATCTTCGAAACGTCGCGCGTCGGTCGAGAAGGAGAAATCAGACGTTGTTGCCCAAAATCACACAAAACATATTGAATGTATAATAGTTGTTTGCAATAACAGATGATGTCAACATCGGCAACAAAAGTTAATAATAAAAATATATTTATTTATTTATTTGTGTATGTTACTCGGTTAAAGTTAAATAAAAATTACAACAAACAGATGCTTAATCAAAATATTAAAACAATTGTAAATTTGTAATAACAAGCGGTTTCGCTCCCGCCGGAGCTTCGTCGGGGTTACAAAAGACACTAAAACTGGTTGGTTGTTGAAGATAATAAAGTGGTGTAATAAATACAAATTAACAAATGTATTAATATTATAATTAAATGATTTAACTGAAATCTGTTGATGGAAGTTCATTTTAAATAATAATTAATAAAACGATGTTATCTATAACTCCTTCCACGTTTGTCTTTGTTTCGACAGCGACCGGTTTCGCCAGGCTCGCTGGCATCGACAGACTGGTGACACTTTTGCAAACCGATCGCTGTTGTAAAAAAGACAAATGTAGAAGTTGTTATAAAAAACATCCTTTTATTTAATTATTATTCAAAATGAACTTCCATCGAGATATTTCTGTTAAATCATTTATTATAATATAATTATACCTGTAATATTAAACATCGTTTTATTTAATTATTATCAATATTATATATGATAACTTTTAATACATAAGACTATCATAAAAGCGGTAGTCACCTACGGCTGTGAGACATGGTCTCTATCGCAGAGAAAGGAAGGCAGGCTGGCAGTTTTTGAGAAGAAAATACTGAGAAAAAATTTTGAACCCACGCTGAAGGATGGGACTTACAGAATTAAAAGAAACCTTGAACTTGAAGAACTGATTAACCATGAAACAGTAGTGTGATTCTGTAAGTCTCAACGCCTACGGTGGGCTGGCCATGTGGAAAGAATTCAAGAGGGTAGAACACCACAAATTATATCCAGTTGGATGCCCCGCGAAAAGAGACCAAGAGGCAGACCGAGGAAAAGATGGGCGGATTGCGTGGAAGAAGATTGGGAGAAAATGGAAGGAGCTGGGGAATAGAGAGAGATGGCCAGAGACAGAAGTCAGTGGAGGACCTTTGTGGAGGAGGCCAAGTTCTACACCGGGATGTAGCGCCGAGAAATGAATGAATGAATGATTATATATGATAATGCCACACCACAAATTAAGTGCTTCATGCAGAAATTTTATTTCGTATTAATTATAAGAAATAAAATTTCTTGATCCGGTCCTGTCCGCTCTTACAGCTTCATCGTCTTGTTTTGTATGGCCAAGAGTCGTAAACGCAGTACGTCTGATGTGTTTTTCTCCCAAATAATGACATTCACAGCATTCGAGCTCGAAAGGTCAATAAATTTCTTATACAACCTTTGAATTTCTGAATGTGTTTTAGTATTTTTATTACTGGCTTTCTGATAAGCCGGGTTATTTATTATCGATGATAGTATAATTTTAAACATAGGATCTGATTGAACGATATTTTATTATGTCTTATAGGATAACAACTTGATGTTGCAAAATGAAATTTGCCTAATAGATTTTTTTCCAATTTTAGAACTGTTATATAATTTTATTAATGTTACGTCGTGTGAGTTTTAAAATATCATAGTCGGTTACTGAAATTATATTTGGTATAAGGTCATTGTGAAAAAAAATAAAGAAATGTAAAACAGTGATGTAATACTTCTTTCTTACTAAGCATCACGCCGTTTCCCCGGAGGGGTAGGTAGAGAGGATGGATCGCCACATTGTTCTATCCTGACATAACTCTCGCAACTCTTCTACATTCACACATCGTGACATTTTCACATCCTTTCTATAAGTTCTATTATGTTAAATTGAAATGACACGTTTCGCCTTGCTAAGGCCTTATCAAATGCCTTAGAAATGCGAAAGATGCCATTCTCATTAAATATTATTAAACTTCAAGAAACCCTTCTTCCAATTTTGTTAATGGCTTAAAAATATTGTATTGATGGCCTTTCCATAGAAATGGAGCATGGAACTGACAAAATTAGAATCAAAGTAGAATATCTCGTAAGAAATTAAATATATTACTCGAATGTATGTTAAATCTTGTTTTGATAAAGTGTCAATTACAAATAAAATATTTGAATGCCATGCGTATGAAAGTTTCATGAACAAAATAATGTAATGTTCATTTTGATAGTTAGAATACATTAAAAAGAAAATATACGTTAACAAGAATAAAACAAGGAATAGGTATAAACCAAGAAAAGTGTGGCGTGATAAAACAATTAAATGTCGACCACGTGAGGAGTCGGAAAAATGTAACCAAGTGCACGACACGATGTGTGAATGTAGTTTCTGCCTACCCGATGGCGTAATGGTTAGCTAGTATTTAAGTTAAATCAACTCTTTCTTCTTCTTGCTCCGTCCGGTTTGGTCAGCTCGCTGCTATCATCTAAGTTTGAAGAGACGATGACTGTAAGCCAAACTGTGACACCGTACCGTACGCTACCATCATCATGGTTACTATAGGGTGTGTAATAGGGTGCGTTCGGCCAGATGGTACTTATGGTATTGAAACTGTTACATTGTCCAAACAAAGTGCCGAGAAACTACGACTGACCCAAAGAGCCATCATCCACCGGGTGGCGACTCTAAAATGGCAGTGGGCAGGTCACGTAGCTAGAAGCTCAGATAAAAAGTGGACAAGAAGACTGCTGACTTGGAGACCGTGGACGGCAAGAGAAGTGCAGGGCGACCGCAACGGTGGAAGGATGATCTGAACAGAAATGTCGGAATAACCTGGATGCAGTCTGCACAGGACAGAGTGACATGGAAGCGAATGGAGGAGGCCTTTGTCCAGGAGTGGACGGGAATAGGCTGAGGAAGAAGAAGAAGAAAAAGAAGAAGATCGAAATAATAAAATGTTCATTTATACGAGTATAGTTATAATACATTAAAATAATGCATGGAAAATAAAATATACATTAAAAATAATAATAGAACAAGGAATAGATTTAGACCGAGAAGAGGGTGTGCAAGAAATGTCGGTCACGTGAGGAGTCACTGCCATCATCTATGTTTAAACAGACGATGGCTATAAGCCAAACTGTGACACCATACCGTGCACCACCATCATCATGGTTACTATAGGGTGTGTAATAGAACCTCTCATTAGTAGGTACTATAAAAATATATAATAAATATAAATGTATGTTTGTGTTTCTGTTTTCAGCGTTGAATTATCATTAATGACAGTAATTATAATATAATACATTGAAGCGAAATACGTAAGTTTTACGAATCGTAATAATTACGATTTTGAAGAAGAACCGGTAATATCTTATTAGCGATTATTCAAACATACTAAATATTTATGATCGTCTGATTACGAGCGTCTTTAATAACACTTTCTCGTATTCTTAATAACGGATCGTGAAATACTATATATGATGAACTATGCAAATTGCTTACGAATTAAATGACCGTGTCTCAATAATACATTTTAAATAACTATCGTCTTAGACATCGTCCCGACAGGGAGACACAATATCCCCAAAACTGTTCACATTAGCCCTCGAATACATTTTCAAAAATCTGAACTGGGAAACTAAAGTAATCTGTGTTGATGGAAAGTATTTAAACCATCTAAGCTTTGCCGACGACATCGTACTCGTGAGCAACACTCCGGAGAAACTAGTTGAAATGCTGAAAGAACTAAACGATGTATCCAAATCTTTAGGTTTGAATATGAACCTGGCAAAGACCAAGGTGATGGGCACGGAAAGTCTTGAAATCAACGTGGACGGCAACAGAATTGAGAATGTCCAAGAATATACATACCTAGGACACAATATTCGATTGTGCCAAGATAACCAAACCGCAGAGCTAAAAATAAGAATTGGACTAAGCTGGGCAGCGTTTGGAAACATGACAGGCATTATCAAATGTGCATATTACCTTATTATGGTATCACATTTGATAATGCCTTAGAAGGGCGAAACATGTCATTCCCATAAAATATAATAGAACTTCTAGAAAACTGACGTTTTCATTCATATTAATTAATTAATATGTAGTTTTACATCATTGTTCAGGAAACAATAAATAATTATTGTTATGTTTAAATATGGTAGCAAAGAATTGATGTCGATGAATCGATCGTGAAATATTTTCGGTGAAGAATTGTTATTATGATATAATTTCTTATTTTTTATTTATTTAAAAAAATGGTGGCGATTTAATCGTGGGTTTAAACTTGAAAAAACTCGAGGGTGAAGAATTTCCGATGCACAATGGTTCCAGACGCAATAGCTGGTGAAGTATGCTCTCGAAGTTCTCGTATCTGAAAGTTTCTTCCTAGAATGGTGAAGAATTTCCGATGCACAATGGTTCCAGACGCAATAGCTGGTGAAGTATGCTCATAATTATTTTACTCAAAATTTCACTTTTGTTGCGAATATGTCGGTACGGTGTTAGCGGTCGTATTACAAAAATATGTGCAAAATCTACGTGAAACATGTAGATTCCATGCACTCGTACACTAATTTCTCTTCATCTGGCAATTTTTGCAGCCACCAAGATGCTGAATCTATCAGAATTTAACACGGTGTTTCGAATTTGATTTTGCATTCTAAAAATGGGTTAATTTGGAGGCTATACAATAAGCGATCTGTAATCATAACAAAAATTTCCGTTTACTATAAGTTTGATTAAATTTTGAAGGAATAACGTGTTTGTTCTTGCTGGAACATTAACAAATGTGATGAGAAACATACAGGTATCCGTTTATTTATTATAGTTAAACAGATTAAAAGTAGTTAAAGGATCTTAAATGTTACTTTAGTTAAAACCATTTAAGAAAAATAAAAAAAATCATCTTTTTGTTTTTTTATTTTATCCTTAATATATTTAAAATTTCTAAATCAATTTATATAACTAACTAACTAACCATCACGCCGTCTCTCCGAAAGGGTAGGCAGAAATAATGGACTGCCACACTTTAACCGATACGTCACTCCATGCTTCTCTTTTCGCCCCCGCGCCACCAATAGGCATCTCCCGCGCATACTTTGATTGTCCAATATCCACAAAAAAAATAAAAATAAATAAAAAAGGTCAAAATAAAAATAATTGATATATGGTATATAATCTTATATTTAAAATAAAAGGAGACAATTTTCAGACTCTGTCGAGTCATTATTCTTGACCTTTGTTATTAGTATCCCGATAAATCCATTTTTTGTTACCCCACTATTTATAACTGAAATCGCTATTTTAAATAAATATTTATAAGTGAAATATTATTGTAAAATGTTAAATTAAAAAACTTTATTTTATGCAATAAACTTTATTTTATGGGATATTGAAAGAAGGGTTGGGGCAGGCAACAAAGTGAATGGTGCACTTAAAGTTGTCATCGCAAACAAAAACCTATCCAAAAAAGCTAGAATGGCAGTGCACAATGGTGTTCTTCTACCGACCCTTATGTATGGAAGCGAAGCATGGAACTGGCAAAAGAAGGATGAAAGTAGAATAAATGCAGTAGAAATGAGATCTCTTAGACGAATGTGTGGATACTCTGTGTATGATAGAGTGTCGAATGAAAATATAAGAAGTGAATGCGGTGCGAATGATGGTGTCATGAACAAAATAATGAAAGGATCATTAAGATGGTTTGGACATATGGAAAGAATGAATGAAGAAAGAATGGTAAAAAAATTATATGTTAATGATGTAAATGGTACCAGAAATAGAGGAAGACCAAGGAAAACGTGGCACGATCAAATAAATCAAATATTGAATGTCGGCCATGTGAGGAGTCAGAGAAATCGACGCGCGTGCATGACACGATGTATGAATGTTGAGGAAGCGAGAGAAATATGTCAGGAAAGAAAGGTGTGGCAGTCCATTCTTTCTGCCTACCCCTTCGGGGAGACGGCGTGATGGTTAGTTAGTTAGTTAGTTTTATTTTATGCATCATAATTGTATTTTTATTTTTCGCGACAGCTGTTTCGTCAACCAATGTTGACATTATCAGGTGTTAAAATAATATATCAAATGTAAAATTTTCAGGCGAAAGAGAAATATTAGACATAATAAAAATAAAATAAAAGTAAGTAAAAAATCTTTTTTAAATGTATATTTAGTTAAAATCCACTGATATTTGTCAACGAAAATTTGACATTTGATATATAATTATAACACCTGATGATGTCAACGTAGGTTGACGAAACAGCTGTCGCGAAAAACAAAAATGCGATTGTGATACCTACATAAAAAAAAGTTTTTTAATTTAACAGTTTAAAATGTTAGAGTATCATATTGTTTCGGTCAAAACAATGGACTATTTTAATATTATTGTATTCAAGTAAACAATTGAGGTTGATCTAATTAACATAAAAAAATGCTTCATCAAGCATTATTATTTTGCCAGATCCATGCTTCACTTCCATACATATATAGAATATAATATTATAAAACTTACTAACTAACTAACCATCACGCCGTCTCCCCGAAGGGGTAGGCAGAAAGAATGGACTGCCACACTTTTCTTTCCTGACATATTTCTCTCGCTTCCTCAACATTCATACATCGTGTCATGCACGCGCTTCGATTTCTCTGACTCCTCACATGGCCGACATTCAATATTTGATTTATTTTATCGTGCCGCGTTTTCCTCGGTCTTCCTCTATTTCTGGTTCCATTTACATCATGAACATATAATTTTTTTAACATTCTTTCTTCATTCATTCTTTCCATATGTCCAAACCATCTTAATGATCCTTATAATATTATACACACAACAAATCGTCTAAGATATTTGTGCTATGCTTATCATTCATTTGCCATTACCAAGTTTCATATAGCCATACAATTCATTTCGTAATACCGTGTATTTCGAAGTAAGGCCATTACGGATTCGCTCACGGAGCGAACTGACCGCAGAGACATGTACCATCTACCTGCGAGCACCATTCCCGACTGGCTATGCGGTGTGGATGCGGCACGTAGGATGTTAAACGGACGTGGCAAGAGCTTGCGGCCACGCAGACGTGCCTTCATTTCCCGAGTTCAAATCCCTACAGGTCAATTTTTTAGCGTCGCAACTGCGATAATTCGTTTCAATTGAGATTGCGTCTCATCTGAATTTGGTCCCATCACAAGAGATGAACGCATCGATCGGATAATGTACATAATTCTAGAATTTCTTCTGTATTGATGGCTATCTTTTAAACTTGTTTGTATTCGAAATTAACATCTTAAGACGCAGCTATAACGAATTTATTTATTGACATATACCAAGTACGTGATTTTAATACCTCCTAACTGGAAAAACCGTTCTAGGGAGACAAAATTTTTGAAAACCCTTACGATAAGTGAAATAAGTAGGTTACTCTTAGATATATATTATTCTTTGAAGAATAAATAATAATAATATTTATAATAATAACAATAATCATAATTATTGATGGTTGAGGTATTAGTTTTGTAAAACTCCATTATTAATTTATATTGTTTAGTGGTTTTAATTTATATAAATAACATAAATAGCGACAAATTTGTTTTGCCTTGAGAGGGCATTCTGATATCCTCTGTAATCAGATCGTATGTTTTTCAAAATGGGAAGAAGGAATATTAGACATAATGAAAATAAAATGGAAATTTCTAAAAAAAAATTTTAAACCTATATTTAGTTAAAATCCACTAATATTTGTGTCTTCAACAGGTCGCGGCAGCTCGCTGCCGAAACCAGCCGAAGACAAAAAATTTAATGGATTTTAACTAAATATATTATTATTAAATTTTTTTATTTTTTTATTTTTTATTTTTTATTTTTTTTAAAAGACTAACATCAAGGATTTATATCGATGATGTTAGAATATTTAATTACAATCTTCAATGTGAGCAGAAAATAGCTCATTATTATGAAGAATGAATCTGGTAGTGTGTCCAGGCTTGAACCCATGTCTCCTGGATCAGGACCCAACCGTTCTATCCCCTAGACCACCACCCGATTTTCATTAGTGTAATGAACTTTCTACCATGAAATTTCAAATAACAAAATTGTTTCTTCTATATTCGCCATATCTTTGTGTTGCAAATTCATAAAACAATGTATATTTAAATATTTTGTTAACTTTATACACAACACCAAATTTATTAAAAAATAAAATCAAACATTTTTCAGACAAGAAAAAAATCATTTTAATATCTGTCAAAACTGGCCATATACATGATTTTTTTGTTAATATTTATAATATTTATATCACTGATGAAGGGCCTCTGTGTCCGAAACTTGTTTGTTTTTTTATTTTTTAATTTGTATTTTTTAACAAAGTTTGTGTTACAAAGTTAAAAAAAGGAATATTATTAAATTGTCCATTATTTTGGCGGAAACACTATGATATTTTAACATTTTATAATTATTAATGAAAAAACTTTGTTTTTATATTACAATTGTTTTTATTTTACGACAGCTGTTTCATCAACCAATGTTGACATCAAAAACAAAGTTTTTCATTAACAGTTATAAGGAATATTATTCATCAAAATTAATATTTTAATATTATATAAGACATGTATTGAATGATCAAATTATACAGCTTGTAAATTTAAAAATAAAGTATGCAAAATTTTCAATATATGCTCGTAGTATATACCTGTCCGAAGAGCAGTTTGTACGTCACGTGCCTGAAGTCTAATGTATTTCACGTTGTGGTACTCCAGATAATGTGACTTTAATAATATTTCTAACGTGTCCAATTTTAATAGATTACTCACAGGCACCAAAGCGACGGGACGTTAATTTACCTTCTCGATCATGCTACGGATAACAGTTCTCCATGCAAATACTTAAGGTGTTTCATCTTAAGATGTATAATCTAAGATGAAACTCAAGAAACTGACCTCAAAAGTACTCAATACACTTGATACATTTTAGATCAACTTAAGCGATAACACTGTGGAATTCCATAATGACGATTTTTTTTTTAAATATAACACTGTTTTTTTCACATTTGAGTCTTTTCACACGTCCGCCATTAATCACGTTAGTGTCACTGCGTTACGCTCCACGTTTTCTCAGATATAACTGAGCTTCCAGTATTCAGTTACGTTTATTCTGTTCCTAAGTTTTTCTAATATGTATTGTTAGTGTTAAATTGTGTTTTAATAATCGTTCCATGCCTAAAATTCGTACAAAAATGTGTTCTCAAACTGTTGTGCAATAGTTTTTAAGTCACCGCCATCTTGTTTCACAACTTCGTTCCTGTGCTGGCACTTGCTTGACCGACCGCTCGGTCGCCATCTTGCCAGCCATCTTGAAACATACATCGCGAGTGAAGTGACAATCAGTGAAATAACAGTCTACTCTGTGCCTGATCCATTCCACCATCCGAACACTCGCATTACCTCATCACATACGCTATCACTCACATTCCATCTCCATAACAGTATACCAGTGTCTCAAAATGCATAAAAAAATTAGCGCAACTGACATGGACGAACTGAACAAATTTATAAAACTAATAACAGAGAAACGCAAATTGAAAAATACCGATGTTCAGGTCCTCGGCGAGATTCTCCTTCGCTCTCTCGAGAGGGAGGATGTTATCGAGGAGGGACATTCGGTGTCGTACAATCACCCTATCTACCGAGAAATGTTGGCATCCTTGCCTGACATAAGACCCCCTTTATCCCACTCTTCAGTTAATGAGAAATCTCAAGTCTCCATCAATGGCCCCTCCATTAACAACCATTCAGTTATTACGCCTTCTACTACTACCGCGCCCTCCGCCTCCTTCTCCGCAAACGATACGGCCAAAAAAATTGTGACCAACTCATTATCTACCACAATTACCAGCACCATCTCCACTCCCACCAAACACCTTGTCCAATCAAGATCGTGCTCACCCCCACCAACCTCTGATCATTCTATGGAATGGGAAACAGCAACAAACAATCGGAAACGAAAAACATCTGCCTTCCATGACCAAAATTCTTCACCTGAAAGCCCCTTCCACACTTCGCCAAACAAAATTTCTTCTCACACGATTATATCTCCCATCTCCCCACTTCCCTTCCACTCCTCTTCCTTCCACTTCCCCTTCCACTTCCTCTTCTCTCCCTTCCACTTCATCTTCTCTCCCCTCCACTTCCTCTCCTCCCCCTTCCTCTTCCTCTTCTCTCCCATCAGACTTTCTCTCGAAAATAACGAGAGTGCCTCCAATCATAATTTACAAGGCCAACATCAACTGGCCTTCCATCAACGCAGCCCTGATCGAAAATGGTGTTGACTTCGTCGCCAAAAACACAAAGGACTGTATCAATATAACTCCCAAATCCGCCCTCGCCCACACAATGGCCACCAAACTCCTGATTGAGCGAGGTGAAAAATTCCATTCCTTTAGACTGAATGGCGATAAGCCACTAAAAGCTGTCATTCGAGATGTTCCCGAATGGGTCTCCACGACCCAATTCCACAACCAGCTTAAGGAACTAGGGTTTCCCATTCTTAAAGTCCAGAGAATGAAAGCCGGTCCCGAAAGGCGACCCATCGCCATGATGATGGTCGACCTGGAGCGATCGGATCAAGGCAAAAAAATATTTTCCGACCTCCAAGAGGTCGACAAATTTAGGGTGCGGGTGGAGTCACCCCACTCTAAAACAAAATCCAGCCAGTGCTTCAACTGTCAACATTTCGGTCACGCAACTTCGGGCTGCCATGCTGATTCGAGGTGCGTGAAGTGCGGACAGAAGCACCACACCTCCACCTGCACAAAATCTCGCAATACTCCGGCCAAATGCGCCCTATGCGCAGGGTCACACCCAGCCAACTTCAGTGGGTGTCCAAAGCACCCGAAAAGAACCCAGCCTTGCGGACAAACAAACCCTCAGCCATCACCATCTAAAATAATAAGTACCCCTGCCTTCGTGAACACACAATGGCCAGCGCCTTCATATGCCAAGATGGCCGCATCAACTAGCCCCCCCACACAAACATCGATTCCACAAATTTTCCCTCCACAAATTGATCCTTTCCATGCACTAATCCAAGGTTTTTCAAGCTTGGTTAATGAGCTAAGAAAGACTGTCACCTTCAACGCCATCAACCCATCTAATGTCTAACCCTACACCTACCCTACCAACCAACCTCCAAGTGGCATTTTGGAACGCGGGTGGTACCCTGCGATCACACCGCCTGGAGGTAGAACACTTCCTCTCGACCTACAACCTTGACATTCTTCTTGTCACAGAAACGTGGCTTAAACCTAGCCTTCGCTACTCTATCCCTAATTACCTCATCTACCGAACCGACCGCCTTGATAACAAAGGAGGTGGTACAGCAATCCTAATAAAAAAATCCCTCCAGCATTGCTCCTCAACAACACCTTCTAACATAAATATTGAAACCACTGCTATAGTGATACAAACAAAAAATTCTGGTCCCCTTAAATTCATTTCCGCCTACTCTCCACCTCGTAGACGATTCACTCCAATAGAACTGGACGATATTTTCTTCGAAAACATTCCCACAGTCCTAGCTGGAGACCTAAATTCCAAACATGGCGCCTGGCACAGTTTCAAAGATAATAAGAAAGGCAAAGATCTTTTCGACTATTTCCAAAATCGACCAGACATATTCATCACAGCTCCCGATACTCCGACAATTTTCAATAAAAATCCAAAACATTCCCCGGACGTCATCGATATTGTCATGACTAAAAACTTTACCCTCCCTCTCACCCTACAGGTAGTAGACGAACTATCCTCTGATCATATCCCTATACTTATCTACATCTCTGATGAACCATTCCACCGTGACCCCCATTTCCCCACCAGAAATAAAATTAATTGGTATTCTCTTCCCGAAATCATCCACGAAATGATCAAAATCCCAACAAAAATTCCAGACCCAGAATCTCTCGATCAGGTCACGAATGAAATGACATTTATCCTACAGACTGCTCTAAAAAATGCAACCACAGTTGTAGACAACGACATATACAGACCAAATCTACCTGCCGATATCCAACAGATAATACGCCACAAAAATACCATTAGAAAAAGATGGCAAAAATATCGACAACCTCAGGATAAAACACTTCTCAACAAACTAAACATTGACGTTAAAAAAGCCATCACCGACTTACGCAATGACCGCTGGATGGATTATCTAGAGTCATTAAACGATGACGACAAGACAGCCTTCTGGAAATTATCCAAAAATCTTCGCAAACCCCACTCAAGAATCACACCGTTACAAGGTCCAAATGGATTAGTGTACTCCGACGCCGACAGGGCAGAAACATTTGCATCGAGCCTAGAAGATCAATTCACGACAAATAACGAACATGACAATCCATTATTCGTGGCCTCGATCGAATCTCACGTTTCACAACTCTTAGCCAAAACTCCTTCATCCCCACCGATCCCATTCACCTCACCTAGAGAGGTGAAACAACAAATAAAATATCTTAATACCCGCAAATCACCAGGTCCTGACTCAATATCTAACAAAATTCTCAAATCTCTCCCTCTCAAAGGCATCTGTGCCCTGACAGCGATCTTCAACGCATCCCTTAGACTCCGATACTTCCCGAAACCCTACAAAATCGCAGACGTTATCCTTCTTCCCAAGCCAGGCAAGGACCCAACAGCTCCTTCAAATCATAGACCAATTAGTCTTCTTCCTTGCACTGGTAAATTGTTGGAAAAACTCATACAATCAAGACTCAAAACAACACTTCACGAACAGAGTACCATTCCAGATTTTCAACACGGTTTCCGTGCCCAACACTCCACACAACATCAGCTACTTCGTGTAGTTGAACTTATTGCCACAAACTTTAACACGCGCAAATTCACCACTTTCTTTTCCCTAGATGTCAGTAAAGCATTCGACCGCGTCTGGCACACCGGCCTGTTATACAAAATGGGAAAAGCAAACATCCCACTGCCTATGATTCAACTCATAGCCAGCTTTCTGTCCGATCGCCTTTTCAGCGTCAAAATCAACAAGGCCAAATCCCTTGTACGCCCTATCAGAGCAGGAGTTCCCCAAGGTTCAGTAATGGCTCCTACTCTGTTCAACATCTACTGCAGTGATATCCCTCTTCCCCGAGATCAGAACACCCACATTGCCCAATTCGCTGACGATACGGGCATCATCTCCAGTGCTAAAAGGCCGCTTCTCGCGACCCGCAGGGTGCAAAAGCAGGCCGATGTGCTAGAGGTGTGGTGCAAAAACTGGCGCATTACCATCAATCCGAGTAAAAGCGCAGCGACCCTTTTCAGTAAAAGACACATTCCTCCAAACATTCCCAACATAAAAATGTTCGGCCAAGACGTTCCTTGGACCAAAACAATCAAATACCTTGGGGTTACCTTGGATTCTAAGCTGACATGGAGGCCACACATTACAAATAAAGTCAAAGCCGCGTCAAAAGCAATCTCAGCCCTCTACCCAATGTTAGCTAGAAACAGTAAACTAAGCATCGACAATAAACTCCTGATATACAAAACGGTTATAAGGCCGATCTTCACTTATGCAGCCCCAATCTGGGGCTATGCAGCTTCGAGTCACATACAAAAACTCCAAATCCTGCAAAATAAGGCTATCCGTTTATCGCTTGGTGCGCCTTCATGGACCAGGATTACACAACTGCACCTAGAATCGGGAATCCCGATGATAGATGAATTCATTCTGAAACTTGCCGAACGTTTTTACAAAGGACTCCCTTCACATCCCAACCCCACAATAAAAGACCTCTCTAATTACGACCCAAACACTCCCAGCCGCCACAAGCGCCCAAAATCGATTCTCCTTCAGAGGAACACTCCGGGCCACACAAATCATGCCCCCGAATAAAATAACAACCCACCAAATCACCTTCCAACAATGTTCCCATCAGACGTAAGAGGAATAGCCACATGAGCTGAACCTCTGTAAGCCAGAAGATCCAAGTCCAAGTCCAAGTCACATTTGAGTATATTTGTATCGACATGTTTCTTCTTTTTCTTCTTAGTGTAGACTTTGTAACCTGTTTCTCAAGAGGAATTGGCCTCCTGTCAATCCATCTCTTTGGTGGTCTACCCGGGGTCGTCTACCTTAGAGTTGGCCGTGCAACAGAATTATAGGGAGTCTGGATTGATCCATTCTCCTCACGTGTGCATACCGGTAACTTCTTATTTGCCTTCCCCACCTAACGACATCCTCGACCTCGCATATTTCCCTTCTCCTTGAGTTCCTTATTCCATCTCCTAGAGTCTTGCCAGATATGTTTCTGAGTATTTTCATGTTTGACACTCTGAGCGCGTTTTTATGATTGTGGTATCCGCCCTACTTTCGAATCCATATGTAATGAGTCGTACTAGGGTCGTATACAAGTCTTATAAATTCTCAATTTGCTGCTGATATTCATGTAAGGTTTTGACATGTTTCTACTTTACTAAATGATGATTTCCAGCCATCTCTCCATCTTTTTGGCGGCCTTCCTGATAGTCTCTTGCTGCTTGGGTTTTCATCTTTAACAATTTATAATTCTTGTGTTCTTCATGCCGTCCACGTGGTCTCTTCAAAAGTGCCTTCTGCTTCTTCCCCATCTCACTATGTTTTCAACACCACAGACAGACATTATCGTTTCATTTCTGATCCGATCTCTGAGGGTTTTGCCTGCGATGGAGCGTAGGGTTCGCATTTCTGCTACTCTAAGAAGGTTCTTTCTATTGGTATCCGCTCTGACCTTTATTCCATGCGTCATGATGGGGCAAACGCATGCCTTGTACATCTTAAATAAAAAAAATCATAGAATGAATTATGTTAACAATACAAATGGACGCCCCATCATGACGTAGGGAATAGAGGTCAGAGCCGATACCAATAGAACTAAGAACCTTCTTAGAGTAGCAGAAATGCGAATCCTACGCTCCATCACAGGCAAAACCCTAAAAAATGAAACGATAAGGCCTGTTTGTGGACATAGTGAGATGAGGAAGAAGTAGATTGCGCTTTTGGAGAGACCACGTGGACCGCATGGAGAATACAAGAATTGCACAAATGTTTAAAGGTGAAAACTCAAGCAGCAAGAGATTACCAGGAAGGCAGCCAAATAGATGGAGAGATGGCTGGACATCATCATCCCAGGACAGCCCACCGTCACAAACAGGTCATACGACCTAAACTAAGAGGAAGAAGATGAAGAAGAAGATATAAATGGAGCATGAAATCAAGGTAGAGTGAAGAAAATGTGTTACAATCAAATCAATAAATTTTAATTGTCGATGATGTGCAATTACCCTTGCTTTTTTTGGCGTATAGCTTTGTTTATCTCATTATTCCTGTATTGCAAATACCCCCGAATAACAGTGTAAAAAATGCTTACCTGGTAAGATAATCAGATGGGAAATTTCTTCTATGTTCGCCGTACTTTATATTGTAGATGTTTTATTTGTCTTTTTTATATACTTTGTATATACAACACTTACTTTAAAAAAATTAAAATTAAATATCAGACATGTTTCGGACAACCAGTCCATCCTCAGTGACATTATAAAGATACATATTTAAAATATTATAAAATTGTTTACAAATATGATTAGTTTTGCAGATGTTATAAAGATATATTTTGGAACGTTTATGCTTTTATTATAACAAATATTATGAATCAATTCAAAAATTTAAATAATAATTTTAAGTTCTTATTGGGGTTCAGGTCATTACTTACAACAAAGGAAATAAATCAATGATTGGATGACGTTCCATTTATTTGATTATTTTCTTTATTTTTAATTGCTTATTTAATTTTGAAAAATTTGAGATTGCTCAAAGTTATATTTCTATTATTAACATGCAAAATTTCAACGCCATTACCTTTAGTAAATTAATGATCTTTTTCAATGAGATGGTTAGCAAATTCAGAAAAGTTGTTAATAGAGAGACTTATGTGCTCTTTTTTTCTTAATTTAAAATTACGCCTTTTTTAACCTATATAAAAAGATGAGAAATCATTTCATTTCAGTTTTAAAATCCCCGATTGATGGGAAGTTACTTCATAATTTTTTTATGTCAAAATACACAATTCTTTCACAATCTTTATATGATATTTTGACCTCTTGGTGGGGAATTGGATCCCAATTATTTCAGATCTCTACCGCATACATTCCCGGACTACTGCGGTTAGGAGTTACTACTTGTATAGGTACTGATTGTGGTCAATTTTTATTTCAATCCAATACAATTTTTTGTTTTCAATAGCCCTATGCGTCATCCAAAAAACGTTTTCCCCTCGATCTCTGGGCCACTAAATTACGGATTAATATTTTTGAAATTTTAAGTTCGACGAAAGAGTTTTTAAGATTCATCTTAAAATTCTAGAGCATAGCCCCACAGGGGGCCCTAGAGGAAGCTGAAAGAATAATTCTGGCCCTGTGGGGGAAGGGGAGCCCTGGGAAGCAAAAAGGGGGCCATGAGGTGCTAAAATTTATAACCTTATAGAATTTTTTTTACATTAGGTACATAATTGACAGTACATTAGGTTCGTCTTTCTAATAATATTTATTTAATTAATAATAATTACTCGACGATTTAAGTATCGGGGTATCGCCTTTATAACACTATAAGTAAGTATGTAAAACTAATGTACTCTATTTTTCTGTTTTATTGAATTTAAAAAAGGTAAATTTCCAGGGGTACCTTGTCTAATTTTCTGACTGAAAGGGGGGCCATGGGTCAAATAAGTTTAGACTACACTGGTCTAGAGCAGTAGCTCTCAAACATTTTTTGTCCTGTGGACCCCTTGCTAATTTTTTTGTATTTTGTGCAGACCCCTACATTCGTAATATTTCGCTTTATTTTTCGCTTTATTTTTGCAAATTCACCTAAAATATTGTGACCCATTTTTATTATTATGGAAGTTATGCAATAAATTACAATGCATATTTTTCGGCGGCGAACATTTTTTTAGCTCAACAGCGACTTCCGGCCAGTAAATAAATAAAAAAGATTTTCGCGAATGAGCTAAAAATAGGTCGACAACGAAAAATATCCGCGGATCCCCAGACGTTGTTCAGGGACCTCCAAATCAATTTTAATTTTCCACGGACCCCCTAAATGATTCCAGAGACCCCTGGGGTCCATACAGACCACTTTGGGAACCACTGATCTAGAGTATAGCTTCCCAAACATTTCTGGACCACTGCCCCCCCCCCCCCCCTAGTTTTTCCTTTATTGATTTCAAAATACATTATTATGATCTTTGCTGATGATTAACTAAAGGATATTTCTAGTTGTTTTAAAATTCATTTTTTTTATTTTTGTGGTTACTTTCAAGAAATATTCCCATTGACAGTTTTAAAACATTGATCAATTCCTTCGTCGTATCCCGACTAGATTACTGCAATGGTGTCTACGCCAACATCCCCAAACAGCAAATAAATAAACTCCAGTCTGCATTCAATGCAGCAGCAAGACTGATAAGGGGTGTGCCAAAGAGTTGTCACATAACACAGCATCTTAAGGAGCTCCACTGGCTGAAATGTCCAGAAAGGCTACAATACAAGCTTGCATGGAATGGCACCAGCTTATATATCTGAACTCTGCATCAACGAGAACCTGAATGCTAGACAGTCTACATTGCGATCAGCTAAGTCTTCTGCGATCGGTAGATTGACTGTGCCAAAACGCTGTCCAAGCACAAACTTTGGCGACCGAGCCTTCGCGGTAGCCGGCCCTTCAGCCTGGAACAGTCTTCCAGCAGACCTTAAGTGCATTGAGAATCAATCAGAGTTTAGATCGAGACTCAAAACGCACCTTTTCAAATGATCATTTCCTGACAGGAAGAACTGATCGATTTCGTCGGGTGCAGCCCTCATACTAAATATGTTTATATATTATATATTTTTTATCATTATTATTATTATCTAGTTGATAAAACGGAGCATCTTCTACAGCGCCCTTGAGATGAGCAATTCATAAAAATGGCGCTTTATAAATTATCCAATTTATTATTATTATATAACAGAGCTGACTCAGTCAAGCTTCAACTTATGCGGGTCGTAAAATCTTGCGCAAGCTATACAACAGACTTAATCTTAAATAAATATAGAAATTCAAAAAATATTTTTTCTCAGCGGAATTGAAAGCGATTGCCCATAAAGTTGTCTTCACGTGTGAACGGAAATGTCCGGTAAATCTCAGGTGATAATTATTATATTTGGCATCAGATTGTGGACCAATCGTGATAGCATCTTTCCAAATATCATTACCGTATTGAGAATTAAGATATCAACACGGCATTGATATTGGTAATGATTCCTTCAGCTTAACCCTTGTGTGAACGACATCGGATAAATGTAGAAATCAAATACAATGGAAAAGTTTTTAATTTCTCGTATTACAATTTTGTACTTAATTTCAATTCATCTTTATAATTATATAATAGCATTCATCTTCATTTAATTCATCAATACATAATAAGGGAAAAAGCAGAAGGCGTTTTGGAGTGATCATATGGACCGTATGGAAGTTACAAGGCTTGCAAAAATCGTAACTAACTAACTAACCATCACGCCGTCTCACCGAAGGGGTAGGCAGAAAAAATGGACTGCCACACTTTTCTTTCCTGACATATTTCTCGCGATTCCTCAACATTCATACATCGTGTCATGCACGCGCGTCGATTTCTCTGACTCCTCACATTAAGATAAATTAATGGTGCACTTAAAGTTGTCATCGCAACAAAAACCCATACAAAAAAAGCTAGAATGGCAGTGCACAATGGTGTTCTTCTACCGACCCTTATATATGGAAGCGAAGCATGGAACTGGCAAATGAAGGATGAAAGTATAATAAATGCAGTAGAAATGAGATCTCTTAGACGAATGTGTGGATACTCTGTGTATGATAGAGTGTCGAATGAAAATATAAGAAGTGAATGCGGTGCGAATGATGGTGTTATGAGCAAAATAATGAAAGGATCATTAAGATCGTTTGGACATATGGAAAGATTGAATGGAACCGGAAATAGAGGAATACCGAGGAAAACGTGGCACGATCAAATAAATCAAATATTGAATGTCAACCATGTGAGGAGTTAGAGAAATCGATGCATAAATCGTAAAATAGAAAAACCTCGGGACCATGAAACTACCAGGAAAGTCGTCGAACGGATGGAGAGATAGCTGGACGCCATCGTTCCAGGATAATCTACCGTCACAAACAGGTCGTAAGACCTAAACCAATAAAAATAATAATATAAATAATATAATATTGTACAAAAGTTATAATTTAATTTCAATTTATTACTGTTTCACACACGACATTTCATAATTATCTAGTAATGGGACACGTTATTCCGATGTATAATAGTATGATATAAACCAGACGTTTGTCAATTTTATGGATAATAATTAAATAAAACAATATTTTTAAATATTTAAAAATTTGGTTTTATTTCGACAACGACCGGTTTCGCCAGACTCGCTGGTATCGACAGACACAAACTGAGTCCTTTATACGAGTATATTATACGAGTACATATGGAACAGGGGGAGTAAACATGATTCCATACAAAAATAATCTTAATGTAAAATGTACTGAATTTAATATAATAATACAAATATGTATCTTTATAACATGTATCACTGAAGAAAGGCCGATTGTCCCCAACATTTCTGATATGTACCTAATCTTAATAGTGTTGTATATCCAAAGTATACAAAAAAAAGAAAAACACAAAGAAAATAATGTTTCTAATTATGTAAAAATTATCTAAGAAATTAGTTTAAGAAATCATGGATTTGTATTGATTTATTCACACTAGGGTTAACACTAAATATTTTCTTGTCTTAAGAGGTTTAGCACAATTAAAGACAGTATCAATCTGAAAAAGTGAAGCCAATTAAACGTAAGAAATTTCTTCTGAAACGGATCACATCGTATCTATTGACCATGATATTTCGTAATTATGAATTAAGATGTTTCGGATGCTTGTAACACCTGATTATGCTAACATAGGTCAGCGAAATAGCTGTTGCAAAAATCTCATAAAAAATACATATAAATTGTGATACGTATAACAGAGTTTCAAAATTAGTATCATAGTCATCATCATCAGCCGTCTGTCATCCACTGCTGAACGTAGGGCTCTCCCAAAGCACGCCACCGCCCCCTATCCATTGCCGCTCCCATCCATCCACGTCCAGCAATCCTCTTCAGATCGTCGGTCCAGCGGGCAGAAGGACGTCCAACTCTGCAAAATCCTGTACACGGTCTCCACTCAGAACCCGTCTCTCCCATCGGCCGTTGGTTATCCGACAGATATGGCCAGCCCATCGCCACTTCAGCCCGCCCATCCACCTCAGTCACCTTGGTTTGTTGTCAAATAAATTCGTTTCTAAATCTGTCCCTCAAGGTTATTCCAAACATGGTTCTTTCCATGGCGCGTTCGACCAATACAATGGATGATATAAAAATAATATATAATATACCTACACTTATTATGGAATAATAAGAATAATATCGAGTGGTTTGTTTGGTCTCATCATTTCTGACTGCGTCTCCATTTGGTTCATCCCAGGCAGTCTACTGAAAATTTCCGACTATTGTATGTATGCTATAACGTTTTCGTATATACAACGTTTATTGGTCAAACTGAAACAAAAGCGTTCGACCTCGCTCCGATGACCCGCAACTCACCTCTGACCCAACGAGAACTACTTTCAAACTATAATTTAAATTTTTCATTGTGCGATTGTTTTAAACCGTTAAAGAATAGACAAGGTACAAGAAATACTTCAATTATAAATAACATACGTAGGTACCTACGTAGGTATATAATATATGTGAATCTGAAGAGTGTTACTAAAGATGCTCATGCATCTAAAGAAGATATTTAGAGAACGTTGATTTTAACAGTTTTTTTTAAAAGAAAAATAAGTTTTCCAACAAATGTATATTTTGATATTACTTACTTACTTACTTAGACAGCCGTTGTCGTCCACTGTTGGACATAGGCCTCCCCCATACTTCTTCATGTATCCCGTACTGTCTTGTGCCTTTTGCATCCAATCGCCAGCAATTCTTCTAATGTCATCGGACTATCGTGTGGAGGATCTCCCTCTGTTTCCTTAGTCTTCGCGGGGTCTCCACTCTACCACCCTTCTGCTCCGTCTATCGTCTTTCAATCTGGAAACATGCGCGCAAATGACCATTTAAGCTTAGCTACCCTTGCAACGACATCTGTTACTCCCGACCTTCTACTTATTTCAGTATTTCTTATCTGGTCTGAGAGTCTTAAGTGTAGCATGGCTCTTTCTTGTTTCCTCTGTGTTACACGGATATTTTGATATAGAACATTTATTATGCTAAATTTGATTCTCATTACCATGATACCCTTTATTTGTCTCTATACAATTATGAGTAATCACATTTTAACATCAAATTGGAATTTGGGAATTTGTTGTATTTTGATTTATTTTCTCCAACAACGTGGAAACAAATAAATATACTGAGAATTTAGAAATGTACGAAAATTTAAATACGATTTTATTAAAGATTTTACTACTTTCAAGTTTAGTGTATCAAATATAGTCAAGAGAATGATAGAAAATCAAACATGGAAAAATTAAAAATAAGCCAAAAAGCGCGAAAATTCTTAAAATTGAAATTGAATAGTCTAAATAATATTGTAACAATAAATGGTATAGGTAAAAAATTGATAAACTTAGTAGATTTTTTTTAATTCGTAATTTTTACATAAAATATCCCAAATTCCTTAATAAAAATACCGTTTAGTTTTCACTCAGATTTTTCTTTAAAATTTATATAGACAAAATTCAAACTTTCAAACCTTCATTACCGAGATGAAAACAACATGTTTTCAAGACATTTTTCGTTGTGTGTTTTATCATAATAGTGTCCTAGCAAGCTGAAACACGTCATTCCCACGAAATACAACCAAACTTATATAAAACGTATTTTGATAAACTTTCAATAGTATGTTATTCGTTATAATTCAGATAATTCATTGTTTTGGCGGAAACATTTGATATTTCAACATTATTAACTGTATAAATAAAAAAACTTTGTTATAAATATCACAATTGATTATGTTTTCTCACGACAGCTGTTTCGCTAACCGATGTTAGCATCGTCAGTTCTTACAATCAATTAAAAAAATTCTACAGGAAGACTTATACAAAATTATTACAATATTGTGTGTAGTTTCTTCCCCTTATAATAATTTTGTATATAAACAAAGTCTTTCTGATGTATTTTAGTTGATTGTAAGACCTGACGATGCTAACATCGGTAAGCGAAACAGCTGTCG
Organism: Lepidostoma basale; assembly: GCA_022606425.2. Taxonomy (NCBI): domain Eukaryota; kingdom Metazoa; phylum Arthropoda; class Insecta; order Trichoptera; family Lepidostomatidae; genus Lepidostoma; species Lepidostoma basale. Next base: position 254,218 of record JAHDVF020001348.1, read on the forward strand.
CGACAAAATATAATCAATTGTGATGTTTATAACAAAGTTTTTTATTTAAACAGTTAATAATTCAGAATTATATTTTTTTTTATCCTGACCCTTTAATTTTTCAATAATAAGTTAAAGAAAAAGATTTCATATATTATTACGTTGAATGGTTACTTACCAACCGAGTTGTGAGTTTGATCCAATTTCGATTAATTAATTTTTATGATTTTAAAATACCTCAAATTCTTCTGTATTGGTTTAAATTAGATGTTTGGTTTAAAACAAATAAATAAAAACGCATAGAATTCAAAGTACACAAAAAAAGTTATGTGATCAAATAATTCCGATATCAATTTCCTTCCTGCGACATTCCAAATTTAAATCTTCAATTGCTTTCAATTGTTTTTTTTTTCCGGTGCGCAAATTACAGGTGCAAGATATTTGTATTTCGAACGTTTGTCCCGACGCGACGGCGCAAAGAGGCAAGAATACAATAAGGATATGCTCAATACACAACGTGATAAAATTGGTGACTTATTCACGAAAGATTCGATGGTAATTGTTTAAATTATTTTATTATTAGTTATTTTGACAAATTAAACTATTGTAAACTCTTTAAGAAATATAATTTCTTTTTTATAATTGATTTATACAGTAGACCCAATAATAATCAATTAACATGGAGAAGACGGAGGGAAAGCACTACAACATTGTTCATTCCAGACGTGACTTCATATATTATCAGTGATTCACAAAGTGGTCTATATAGCCCCCCAGGGGTCTACGACCATTGTAAAAAAAAGTCCACGAGATGTAAATGGGGGTCCACAAGATGGTTAAACTAAATTGAAGTCGAATATTGAAATGCAAAACGAATATCTTTTTTATCGTTGGCGACCTTTTTTTTTACTCATTTGGAAAAATCGGACGATCGAAATCGTTGGCCACCTGTCTTTTAACTCATTTGGCAAAGATCGGACATTCGATTTCCCGAAATGAGCGAGAAAAAAAGATCGCCAACGAGTTTGGTCGTCCGATTTCTCCAAATGAGCTAAAAAAAATGGTCGCCGAAGATTTCGACCGGCAAATTTTCCCAATGGGTTAAAAAAATTAAACGGTCGACACCGAATTCCGGCATTGTTTCGTTTTTTTGCGCTGAAAAAAAATTTTTACGAAAGCAGGGGGTCTACACAAAATAGAAGAAATCGGCAAGGGGTCTACGGAACAAACAATTTGGGAACCTCTGATATATATTATAAAATCAAGGCCTACTTCGATTTCTTTTTCACTTCTCCTGTATTTACATTTAAACATTTAACATTCATATTTAAACCATATTTGTGATTTTCTTCAATATTCGCCATCACTTTGTATTGTGGATTGACATTTGAAAAGCTTATATTTTCAAAACACACTTTTTCGCATCTTTCACAAACATATTTTGGGACACTGACTTCCTTTCTTCAGTATATGAATTAATGATTTTAAAAATCAAATGAAATAGAGTTATTATTTATATAATAAATGACGAATACAAAAGTGGAAGGGGGGGGGGGAATTGAATTAAGTGCAGGGTAATTTGTTGTTTTTTTATTATTATGAGACAGGAGAAACAAATCTATTATAGGATTAGGAGTTAAAAAATGATTACTAGGTTATTTATAATATCTTCGTTGTTTTATTTGAATTTCAAAATCATTGAAAATTCGACATCATAACTAACTAACTAACCATCACGGAGAGAGGATGGACCACCATACCGCTCTGTCCTAACATACCTATCTAGATTCCTCCACATTCATACATCGTAATATGCACGCTCGATTTTTCCGACTTCGAATGTGGCCGCCTTTCAGTATTTTATTAATTTGGTCATGGCATTCTTTTCTTGGTCTTCCACGGCTTCTCTTTCCACTCACACTGCTTGTATACAACATTTTAATCATTATTCTCTCATCCATTCGTTCCATGTGCCCAAACCATCTCAGGGATCATTTTTTAATTTTACATTTGATACAATCACCTGCCTTACATTTCTTCCTTATTCCGTCATTCGGTATTCTATCATATATGGTTTTCCTATACATTCTTCTCGGTGATCTCATTTCTACCGAATTCATCAGATTAAAAATAATCAATAGAAACTTTAATTTTCTTAATAAATCTTTCAAATGTATCATATAATCTCGTTTATTTAGTTTCCTTTGAATATTTATAAGCGTTTGTACTTAATGTATTTCATCACACAGGGCATATTCATTTTTCCATTCGCCATTTCGACGGTCGTACCTTTGATCTCAAAACGACAAAAAACACGCATCCGTCCCGCTCGCGCGCGAGCTTCCAGAAAGAGATGGCGACGCGTCCTTGTCCGGTCAGAATGTGGGCAAAAAGTCGACCTGTTGCTTCCATTCTTCGATTCGAACATTAATAATCCAGACGTACGTCCGAAAGCTTTCGAATAACTTTTCAATCGGCCGTCTCTCTCCCGCACACGCGTGCCGAGATTGACGCATGTCGATTGCCGATTGGAAAACTTGATTGTCCCGGTGTGCCCTGAACTCGTCACCTTTGCAACCGGCCGGATAGAAAAGAAGCGACGTACGTTTGTAGCTTTTCCGTAGCTCTGTTTCATTTTTTATCAACACATTCAAACAACGTAAGTCGTATATAATATCATAACAAATAATAAAAAAACGAACTCTAGTTTAAATTTATTGGATCAACAAAATGTAAAAAAAAATTCGTCGTAAAAAACATCACTATTATTTTTATTATTGAAAAACAAAACATAGTAACCACACAAAGCTAATAATGTCAACTAATACCATCACGCCATTTCCTGGTGGGGAACGCAGTTTAGACTGCCAATCTCTTATATTTACATAAATATGATTCTGGCCTCATCCACACCCATACAGCGCTTCGACCATATTTTTTATCCTTATAATATTATGTTGAAAATTTATGATTCAATATATCTTAATATTTAGTATAGAAATGTTATGACCCTTATGTATGGATGCGAAACGTGGAACTGGCAAAAGAACGATGAAAGTAGAATAAATGCAGTAGAAATGAGATCTCTTAGACGAATGTGTGGATACTCTGTGTACGATAGAGTGTCGAATATAGGTATAAGAAGTGAATGCGGTGCGAATGATGGTGTTATGAACAAAATAATGAAAGGATCATTAAGCTGGTTTGGACATATGGAAAAAATTAATGAAGAAAGAATTCTAAAAAAATTATATATTAGCGATGTAATGGAACCAGAAATAGAGGAAGACCGAGGAAAACGTGGCACGATCTAATAAATCAACTATTGAATGGAGTCAGAGAAATCGACGCGCGTGCATTACACTATGTATGAATGTTGAGGAAGCAGGAGTAATATGTCAGGAAAGAAATGTGTGGCAGTCCATTCTTTCTGCCTACCCCTTCGGGAGACGGCGTGATGTTTAGTTAGCTATTTTTTTTAGTATAGAAAAATATATGAACAGCCAAAATATTAATGAATGAAAAAAATATATAAAAAAAATATGTTAAAATGTATGTTTTATTTCATTACATTGTTCTTTAGTTTCGGTCGGTTTCGACAGCTCGCTGCCATCTTCAAATATCGACGTCAAATTTTCTTAGATTTGTATATGGTGGGTGTTGAATTATATTCAAAATGGAGTATTTTCAAGAAAAACTATTGTGTAGGCATTTAAATGGATTATTGGTTGAGATCTTTAAAATTTTAATAAATAATATAAATTATCATTTTACACGAAAGATTTTTAATTCCGATTACAATTATTTTAAATTTATAAGTTGCAATAAGTCTGTACAATTTTTAAATAGCAATTTGTTAATTATTTACAAATAATGAACTTACCATTTTAATTAAACCTTTAATAAACAAGTATCACCTCATAATATACAAAATGAACAATCACCCATATTATTATTCGACCCTTTTCATAACCATCCTTCATTTTCCCATAAGAAATTTGTTCAATTCTTAGATTCGAGTTCAGGTTTACTTGTTTGTTGTGCATTCGTCACCTTTCATATAGTCTGGCTTGCTCTGTATTATTGCGCTGTCTCGCTCGCACAACTGTATCTGGCAATAACTCATTATTAGTCTTTTAGGTTATCTCTTTGGTGTAGAGTGTTCAGGAAACAGGTAACACCTGACTTTATTTAATTTAATTATTCGATATAATAAAGTGAGTATCGTAAGAGGTCGCTGATTGTTGATACTCTATTATTTATTACATCTCGTTAAGTTAAATGGCCTGGAACAATCTTCCTGCAGACATCGAGATTCTAAATGCACCTTTTCAAATTATCCTATCCTGGTGTAAATGTTAATCAACTGCTTCAGGAGCAGACCTTATAATTAAAATTTTATATTTAACTATTTCATTAAATGTAGCAATTTTTACAGTGCCCTTGAGATCATTAATTCATAAAAATGGCGCCTTATAAAATATCAAATGTATTCTTATATTATATAAATTTACAAGTTAGGAAGTAAACTAACAGAGCAGCAGCACGAAATCCATCTGCTTAAAGGATACAATATGAAATAGCAAGCACATGCTCTTTTTTATTATTATTGTTTTGTTGAAGTAAGCTGTTTGTTGTATGCGGACGACGCTGTGCTACTTGCAGACAACGAGCACGAACTGCAAGCCCTGATGTCTAGTATGTATGAGGTATGCAAGCGATACGATTTGATGATGAATGTGAATAGGTCTAAGGTAATGATTTTCGAAAAAGAAGGAAGCATGACAGTCTGCAACATTAGTGTAAACGGTGAAAATCTGGAACAAGTGGATGAATTTGTTTATTTAGGAAGTATGTTTACAAAGGATGGGAGGGTGGATAAGGATATTGAAAGAAGGGTTGGGGCAAGCAACAGAATAAATGGTGCACTTAAAGTTGTCATCGCAAACAAAAGCCTATCCAAAAAAGCTAAGATGGCGTGCACAATGGTGTTCTTGTGCCGACCCTTATGTATGGAAGTGAAGCATGGAACTGGCAAAGAAGGATGAAAGTAGAATAAATGCAGTAGAAATGAGATCTCTAAGACGAATGTGTGGCAAATCTGTTTATGATAGAGTGACAAATGCAAGTATAAGAAGTGAATGTGGTGCGAATGAAAGTGTTATGAACAAAATAAGGAAAGGGTCATTAAGATGGTTTGGACACATGGAAAGAATGAGTGAAGACAGAATGGTAAAGAAGGTATATGTAAACGGCGTGAACGGAGCTAGAAATAGAGGAAGGCCGAGGAAAACGTGGCACGATCAAATCAATCAAATATTGAATGTCGGTCACGTGAGGAGTCGGAAAAATCGACGTGCGTGCATGACAAGATGTATGAATGTAGAGGAATCGAGAGACGTATGTCAGAACAGAACAGTGTGAATTCTGCACCAGAACAAAGACAGTATGACACTGATAAAATTATAATAATAATCACAAAAATAATACATAATACACACATAATAATAACATTCTATAATATTACATACATAATAATAACTTAATGATCCTACAAACCCTGAGTGTGACATATTAGACGTACTCGTATGTTAATGTGCCACAGCTAACCGAGAGAGGGCAAATGGGGGCGTGGGAAGCAACACCCCCACATAAAAACCCTGGTGCTCCTAGTAAGGGGGTTGGGCGTTAGGCCAACAACCTAACAACGTAAACCAACGTTACGAACACTTCAAGAATTTCGTTTCTTGGAGGAGGCTGAGACCCACCAAGGGTTATAGTACCGGAGGAAAAAAAAGATAATAATAATAATAATAACATAATATAATAATAATCACATTCATAGATAACAAGGTTCGAATATTCAAAATCAGGCCCATTAAGACATTTAGTATAGAAACTAGAACTGACAAAGTTAGGACCAAAAGCCTTCTTCGGTTATCTGAGATGATAATACTACGAACTATAGAAGGGAATGCTCTCAGAGACAATGTTAGAAATTCTGAAATAAGTTAGACCTGTCAGATGGAAGACATCGTGAGATGGGACAAGAAAAGACGACAGTACTAGAGAGACCACGTAGATAGGAAGAGTAATGCAAGAATTATCCATGTGGTTGTCTACAATATTCCTGCGGGACATCGCCTACCAGGAAGACCGCCCAAATGATGGAAAGCTGGCGTTAGACTTCCCAAGAGGATGACTCCCATTAAAACACATATCAACGTTTTAAATCAAGATGATGAAGAAGAAGAAGAAAAATCTAAAAATCTTTAGAATAATTGCAGAAAAAACTTTCTGAGAATTTTAGGAACGTGCACTGAATTCATTTGACTTTTAACCACATCTCAACATTCATACATCATGTCATACACGCACGACTTATCTGACTGTTCACGTGGCCGACATTAAAAATGTATTCGTGTCAGATTTTTCGCCATCTTATACTATTACGTCTTTCATTAATTCATTCTTTTAATGAGAGTATTTTGGTTAAAAACATTTTTTAATGAAAAAAAAATTAAACAATTTAAATATAATTTTTTTTATTGATTATTTACCAAGTACTACCTGCCAACTGGGGAGGCATTTTTCGCATTCTATATACCTGTAATCTCAATGTATGTAAAATACAAATTTCGGGAACAATTAACGAACAAGGGCAATAAAACATACCTGAAAATGTAATTATTTAAAATTAATTATTTTACAGATTATATTATAATACTATTTCAAACTAATTACTTATTTTTTTAGATTTTTTTTTTTTTTTTTGTACACAACAGGTCGTTTGGACCCAATTACAGTATACAATTTTTATTTTTTAGCTATTATATTGATTCTCGTGACATGTGATAGGTAGCCAATCTATCGCCATTTTATTGTCACGTGAATTCTACACCAGACCAAAGACAGTGTGACAATCACACTGCCATCGCCGGGAATCGAACCCAGGACCTTCGGCATGGAAGTCAGAGCTCGTAACCACTCTACCACGAAGGTCGTCTTTAATCAGGCGGGCCTTTTATTAATTCTACAAAATTAAAGCTATAGCTAATAATATCCCCTCGAATTGTTAATTTGTTTATTTATAATAATTATCTATCGAAAAATATTAAAATTGCATAAGCATCCTGTAGTTTCATGAAATAGTTCAAACACTCTTCTTTTGCAGTGGACAGGTGAAGTAGCAGCGGCAGTGGCCTGTCAAGCTTCCTTCTCTCTCTAACTCCCGCAATATCCGCTAACGTTGGAGGGAGAGATCATGAATTATGCCACCTGTGGCTCAGAACGGGAGCACTGTATTTCCATCTCATTCTAACGCACGTGTTTTCCTGTAATTTACGCGAGACAGCGTACTGTATATCCTGAACTCGCTTATGAATCACTTTACTCTTTCCATCGGCTACGGGTTTCCAGCGCGTGCGACTGAAATGGTAAATCCGGTTCATCTGCAAATAAAAACGGGAGCACGAATGCTGTGTCTCGCTCTTTCTCGTTTATTTTTGCCCCCAGGGTATGAAAGAGAAGAAAATAGATCACCTGTATTAACAATACAGGTATTTTCTCTTTCTTTCTCAGGTGTGTTTTCTTTGAGTGGGAGCGGGACACGAAAAGTTGATTCACATGTGACTTCAATCGGGGCACTTAAACTATCTGCTGGATTTCTTTCTTTGGCCATGTCACTTTGAAACTAATAACAACTTTGAGGAGCGTCAAAATATAATAATAACAAATTTTTAGTAAAGATTTTCACTGTGGTTTTAAATATTTAAATATTATGATTATAAATGACAGACTCGCATATACAGCCGCTTACTAAATCCCCTCCGGACACCGTCCACCTGGAAGACCATCTAAGAGATGGAGGAGAAGATCTTTATCGTCCCAGGAGACATGATTTCAGTGCCACAGATCGTCAGATCTATTAAAAGATGATGAAAATTGTAATGTACACTTGAAACGTAATATAGTTTATAAATATTACTAAGTACCATTGTAAACCAAAATCCATTTATTCTATTATATTATATTACAATATTTTATAGTAAAAAAAATATCATGACCATAAAGCGCAGGAAACTGGAATATTTCGGGTATGTTATGGGAAATGATAATCACAAAGTTCTGCATCTCATTATCTAAGGTAAAGTTGAATGTAAATGATGAAAATAAAACAATTTATTCTATATACGCCATACGTTGTGTTGTTATGGTGATTTATTTATATTTTTCTTTTTTATACACTTTGTATATACAACAATGATATTAAAAAAATAAAATTATAGTGACATGTTTCGGACAAACAGTCCTTCAGTAAAGATACATATTTATAAAAATATTATAAAATTGTTGTTGTTTACATGATCTGACAGATGTTATATAACATCTGTCAGATCATGTTAACATCAACAATTTTATAATATTTTTATAAATATGTTTTTTCAAATAAATTTTATTTTTAATGTACATTTATGGTTAAAATCCACTAATGTTTGTGTTTTCGGCTGGTTTTGACAGCTCGCTGGCATCTTCTGGTCACTGCCATTGAGCTGCCAATGCCGGTTGAAGACACAAAGATTAGTGCATTTTAAATAAATATACATTTTTTATGAATTGGGGGGTTGGGCGTTAGGCCAACAACCTAACCTCGTAAAACGACCAATGTTACGAACACTTAAAGATATTAATTTCTTGGAGGAGGCTGAGACCCACTAAGGGTTGTAGCTGCGGAGAAAAAAACATTTATAATGAACTACTACCATGAAAGTTCAAATAACATTTTTGTGTGGTAAATGAAGGATGAAAAAACCTAATACAAAACTTTCGAGAATTGTTCAGTTGCATCACAACATCCGTGTATCCAAAGCAAATATAGTCATGAGCTGCTGTATCCAAAGACCATAAAGCAATATAGCCATGACGTTGTCCAACCTGTGATTGGATAGGAAGTAGAATAATAAGTAGTAATAAGAGCTTTTGAAAATTGGACCTGGAGAAAATGCTCAAGTTACCATAGACGCAAGAGTCACGAATTAAGAAACGCTGACACGCATGAGAACGGATAGTCAGCTACTCACTTCAATAAAAAGAAAAAACTGCATCCCAGAGCATATTATGTCTAATCCAAGGAATCAATTACTGCAGCTGATAATTGAAGGGAAGATCAAATGAAGAATAGGTGTGGGACACAGAAGAATGTCATGACTGAGAAACATCAGCAAGTGGAGTGAATTGCTGATCATGGGGTGTCTCCTACACACTTCGAGAGACAGGAGAAAATAAAATAAATGGTCGCAAACTTCAAGTAATGGATATGCAATGAGAGAAGATAGGTCACGAAAAACAATGGCTTTATTACATTTTACTGCAAATTAGTTAAATATTGAATGAACAAATGAAGCACAGTCGTTTCAAATATTAGGTCCTTACGTATGAAATTGGCGTTTTGCCGTACTGGCAACTTTGATCTCAAATATCTTCTCTTTGGTTAGGAATTCCAAATTCAAATTTATACAGCTATTTACTCAAGTATTTGTGTTTCGAAAATTATAATTAATTTGTTTTTTCCTCAATAGTTTTTTTTCTTTGCGTCACTCAGTTTACAAAATGGAAAACTTGAAATATCGCGTTATTTACGAGTACGAGTTCCACCGTGGCACCAGTGCTGCAGAAACGGCTCGAAGGATTAATGATGTGTATGGCGACGGTGCCGCAAAAGAAAACACAGTGCGTTTTTGGTTCCAACGTTTTCGTTCTGGAAATTTCGACCTGCAGAACAAGCCCCGTGGACGGCCGGAGACCAAAGTTGATAATGAAGAATTGAAGGCTATTGTGGAAGCGGATCCATCGCAAACCACGTCCGAGTTAGCTGCAGGCTGCGGTGTTAGTGATAAAACTGTTTTAATCCACTTGAAGCAAATTGGGAAGGTGAAAAAGCTTGAAAGGTGGGTACCTCACGAATTGAGTGAAGCAAATCAACAAACGCGCGTTGACTGCTGCGTTGCATTACTCAACCGGCACAATAATGAAGGGATTTTGAATAGAATCATTACCTGTGATGAAAAGTGGATCCTGTATGATAATCGGAAGCGCTCATCGCAATGGCTGAACCCTGCCGAACCAGCCAAACCATGCCCCAAGCGAAAATTGACTCCAAAAAAGTTACTTGTGAGCGTTTGGTGGACTAGTGCTGGTGTCGTTCATTACAGCTTTCTTAAATCTGGCCAGACGATTACGGCAGATGTCTATTGTCAGCAACTGCAAACCATGATGGAAAAGCTAGCTGCTAAACAACCGAGGCTGGTTAATCGCTCTAGGCCACTGCTGCTTCATGATAACGCTAGACCACACACTGCACAACAGACGGCTACCAAATTAGAAGAGCTTCAATTGGAATGTCTAAGACATCCACCGTACTCTCCGGACCTTGCCCCAACAGATTACTATTTTTTTCGAAATTTGGATAACTTCTTGCAAGGGAAAATATTCAACTCCGATGGGGCAGTCCAAACCGACTTCAAAGATTTTATTGATTCCCGTCCGAATGGTTTTTTTAGTAAAGGGATCGATGAACTACCTATGAGATGGCAAAAGTGCATAGATAGCAATGGTACATAATTTGATTAAATAAATATATTATATTTAAAAAAATCAACTTTATGTTCCTCCCATGCAAAACGCCAATTTCATATGTAAGGACTTAATATATATTATTCCTATGATATTGTGTGATCTTGGGAAAATCTGTGTAAGTAATCCTTCTCGACCGACGTTTCGAAGATCATTGCAATTTCCATATTCACGGTAGCTATAACTACCATGACTAGCCTCAATATGGAAAATGCAACAATCTCCGAAACGTTGGACGAGAAAGACGAGTTATACGGACTTTAGCAAGATCCCAAAAAACATATTGCTAACAATCGTGAAAATCTACGCAATTATTTTATTCCTACATTAATGTCATACCAAATTATGTAAATTAAATACAGTGTTTTAATTCATAATTATTGAATTTCAGTCTATAATAAAATTACGAAAAATCCTCTGGATGTTTGAACTATATCGTTTGCTTGTGCAATTTAGGTGAATTAAATAAAAATAAATACATATGTACACTAAGGATAACTTACCTGAACCTATAATTTTTATAAACATTTAAATAATCAAATAAATTTAACGTCAAGTTCAATCTTTGATTTTTTCCTTTATTGTAATTAATTACCTGAACCCCAATAAGAACTTCAAATTATTATTTTAAAATTTAAATTGATTAATAATATTTGTTATAACAAAAGCATGAACGTTCCAAAATAAATATTTATGACATATTATTTATTATTTCTTGAACAATGGTGTAAAACTCCATACTAAATTAATAATATGTATGAAAAAACGATAGTTTTTTAAGGAGTTTTATTATAATATTTATGTATGACATGTTTCGCCCTTCTAAGGCATTATCAAATGTCTGAAAATGATTTTGATAATGCCTTAGAAGGGCGAAACATGTCATACATATATATTATAATAAAACTCCTTAAACCATAATTTTTTCATACATTTTAATAATTTATAACATCTGTCAAAACTGATCATATTTCTAAACAATTTTATAATATTTTAAATATGTATCTTCATAACATGTATCACTGATGAAGGACCGGTTGTCCGAAACATGTCTGATTGTAATTTTTTTTTTAAATTTAGTGTTGTATATACAAAGTATAGAACAAAGAAAAAGACAAATAAAACATCTACGACACAACGTACGAACATAGAAGAAATTGAAGTATGAGATTACTAATATATTTTTAAAAGTACGTCAAATTGAAAATAACTTGATCGTTGTATTATATTAAACTATGTAATATTTATTATTGTACAATATTTGTACGGCAGAAAATACGCACCCGCAAAGTTTCACATTGACCGCGGGAGCAAAAGGCAGGTCGTAGGTGGCCACCACGTCCTTTACTCCACACAGGTGTGTTGCATTACCTGCGCTTTGGTGGTGTTGGTGCGACCTGTAGGTGTGAGTGCCCCCCTCTCTCCGCCCCCGCCGCTCGGCGCGCAGTAGCAGTTTTGCGCGCGGACTCGCAGCACGCATGCGTACAATTCAGAATTCAAACTTTTGCCGCGCATTCGATTTTTTACACACTGTCAAAACTCGAACTGATTTCAAATTTTGTTTTGATATTTGAACAGAATTCTATCGTTTTACTGGCGAATGTGTATGTGACATTTATGTTTTTTGAATGTGTACTTTGTTATAAACTTCTGTGGCAATTAGTCGGTTTTCTAATCGTGTCGGTAAATAGAGCAAAGTGCCTTATCAGATGTGATGTGTTTTTAAAAAATGCAGTGATAAAGGAATTGTACAGACTTTCAAATGTTTTCGAACGATTTATTGAAAATATTTTTGCTGTCGCCTTTTGGAATACAAGATTTAGGTAAACTAAAATTGTTTTGAATTCAACCTTTTTTTTCTCATATTTTGAATAAATAAACACACTTCAATGAGCTTAAATTATGCAATACACCACTTATAATACAGAAAGTAAACATAAAACACAGTTTATTTTAAACATTCATAATATTATAAATACTTTAATAATATTTTTAATCAAGTAGGTAGGTACTTATGTGTATTGTAAACATTTCACAATGCACAATTACCTTTTATTTTAATTTTCATATTCATGTATATTTTTAAAGCTTTCAATTTCAATTTTTAATTGTAAAAGATAAAAAAAAACTTTTCCTTATTATAATAGATTTACTATTTATATTATATGCATTTAAACTTGTTTTTATCATTTGTGCTATTATACAAAAAAAGATCCAAGTCTATAATCAATGTAATATTATAAAATTCTATCACATGATCACTTTGGCTTCAGTTGGCCACAAAATATTTAAATGCTAAAATAAAACTAATTTCCAGAAACTAATTAAAATAATTTTTGTGGAGTGTATTTATTAATGGATATAATTTTTTAATGGTATCCGACCCTTATGTATAGAAGCGAAGAATGAAACTGGCAAAAGAAGGATGAAAGTAGAATAAATGCAGTAGAAATGAGATCTCTTAGTGTGTGTGGCTACTCTGTGTATGATAGAGTGTTGAATGAAAATATAAGAAGTGAATGCGGTGCGAATGATGGTGTCATGAACAAAATAATGAAAGGATCATAAAGATGGTTTGGACACATGGAAAGAATGAATGAAGAAAGAATGGTAAAAAAATTATATGTTAATGTTGTAAATAGAACCAGAAATAGAGGAAGAACGAGGAAAACGTGGCACGATCAAATAAATCAAATATTGAATGTCGGCCATGTGAGGAGTCAGAGTAATCGTCACGATGTATGAATGTTGAGGAAGCGAGAGAAATATGTCAGGAAAGAAAAGTGTGGCAGTCCATTATTTCTCCCTACCCTTTTGGGGAGACGGCGTGATGGTTAGTTAAATAGTTAGTTAGTTAGTATTTATTAATATTTAATAGTCAACAAGTACTTTTTCAATTTATTCTTTTGAAATTTACAGAATATTATTTATTACACTTGCACATAAATAAGGAAAAATTTTCTCTAATATACGAATTCAATTTATGAAATGAAACCAACATTTAAAAGATTAAACATTGGAATTGTATATGATGTTTCAAATGTGACAACATTAATTATAAACAAATTAATGGAAAAGGAAACGCGTGTCGTACTGAGAACCTTATTTTCATCCTTTGTAGTAGGAGTCGAGCGTTTCGTATTCTGGACCACAATCCAAACACCATAAGAAGTATTTTCTATTTTGCAATTTCAACAAATAAAAAATAATCATCGTAATATCAATAGATTAATGTTGATGGCCGTTCACAATGGAGTTCTGGTACCAACCCTTATGTATGGAAGCGAAGCGTGAAACTGGCAGAAAGATGAGAGCAGAATAAATTCGCTAGAGATAAGTTCCCTTAGACACGTGTTGGTGTAACGGTTACCGACAGAATTCCGGACAAATTTCGGAGATCGGGCTTTCGCAGTGGCAAGTCCGTCCGCCTGGAATATGCTTCCTGCACGCCTCAGATGCATTGACAATCCGACAGATTTTAAATCTCACCTGAAAGCCCACCCTTTCAAAATATCGCATAGAATTATAAACAACGGTTTTCTGATTGCTGGTGTCAGATGCAGATCTCATAACTAAAAACTTTATCAAAGCGCCCTTAATGTGAGCTATTCACGAAAACGGCGCTATACAAATTAGCTTAATAATAATAATAATATGCTAACTTTTAAAGCGCCGTTTTTTGTGATATAATCACCTCAAGGGCGCATTAAGACGTGTTTTAAATCTAAAAATCTAAATGTGAACGCTGCATCTGATTTTCGCGATCGGTTAGAAAGTATAGTAGAACAAAGACTAATTATTATATTACCGGTTTCACTCCTAGCGATACACAGAGTGAAACCGATAACACAAACTGTTTGTGTATAGCCCTGATGAAGCTCGCTACAGAGTGAAACCGGTTAGCGCTACGAACTCAATAAAGTGGTTTATTCTAAGTTAAAAGAGTTAAATTTTATTTTTAAAGATGTCAAATAACCAATAATGGCTTCCTATCAAAGACAAATTATCACTGAGTAAAATCCTATTTTTAAATAGTTGGTTAACACAGTGTTACTTTCCATATTAACAAAATTAAAATGCGTACACATACATGTATATTTTCTATCATTTCCCCTTACCAATATATTTTTAAAGACAAAACAAAATTATATGGATTCAATTACTTCTTTCACCTACGCATGCTATTATTTGCAGTGTCAACAATGTAATATATTTTTTTTATCAAAACAGTTTTCCACACAGTTCAAATTCCAGCAATTGACCTCTTAAGATAAATAAAATTATGAAGTAATTGCAGTTTGAGTTTAAATTAATCTTGTATTTTAAATATATTTACATTAAACTTATTTAACTAATGGTCCACTCAATCATCATCTTCTCGGCGCTATATCCCGGTGCGGGATTTATCCTCTTCCATTGGCTCCTGTCCTTGGCCATTTCTCTCCATTCTCCAGGTCTTTCCAGTTTCCTCCAGTTCAACCAATCAAATCAGTTTATTTTCTCAAAAGATTTAACAAACAAAATTAATGTTTAATACACATTGAAAACAGGTAAAATATAATATATTGTATATTATTATTATTATTATTATTATTGTTCTGATGACTTGTATTTTAAGTTCGCTGTTTTGTAAAATAAATTTACTTACACCGAGGGCGCACTAAGAAATGACTGACCAAATAGTGCAGTCTTTAAAAATGTCTTAAATTTAACTCATACTTAATACTAACATGGAGGCTATTCCACGCCAACGGACCCGCAACGCTGAAAGCACGATCATAGAAACATGCTATATTGGCTCTGACTGGAATTATTATGTTGTTTGCATTTGTTTCTACTGATCGGAGTGAACGTTGCCTTCCCGTTGGCATGGGTATCACGCATAGGTCCGATATATTCGCTTGCGCTCTCTGGTGTCGAGCCTTAAACACTGTCAAAACAATTTATATTTTACTCGCTCTTGGATTTTAAGCCAGAGAAGGTCCTTCAGAAGCGGCGTGATATGACAGTATTTTTGTTGCCCCATAATCAATCGGGCAGGCAATAATACCACAGGAACGCATGGGAGATGTTTCGACTTTAGGAATACAATATAATCGTACAAGTTCTCTTACACGCAGTTTGCCCATCCTTTTCTGGGTCTATTTTCGCGCGACAGCCATTTGGACATAATCTTTGGTGTTATGTCCTCTAGCATCCTTAATCTCGTATATGTGGTAAAGTAAGTAGCTCACCATAAGGGTACGGCCACACCGAAGTGCCAAAGTATAAGTCAAGATGAACACCTGGCGAAAAAACGTATGGCATACTATGGGACCGACCACACTGTACGCTTCGCGCCGCAGTGCGTGATCACAAGCCACCTGTGTCTTGACTCCTACTCTGGCACTCCGGTGAGGACGTAGCCTAAGCGTTGAGACTTGCAGAATCTTATCACTGCTTCCTGGTTAATCAATACTTTTAGATCAAGATTTCTTTTGATTATGTAAGTCCCATCCTCCAGCATGGGTCCAAAAATTTTCTTCGGGATCTTTCGTTTATTGTATTTTCCGCTTATTCATTAATTTGTAATACCTATTTTCAATAACCATTTTTCGCTTAATTGGATTTCTGACATATTACTATCTCTCCGAAGGGGTAAACAGAAATAATGGACGGTTACACTGTTCTTTCCTGACGTTTTCAACTCCTCAACATTAATACATCGTGCCATGCACGTCTGTCCATTCCTTCGACTCGTTGCATGGCCGACATTTAAGATTTGATTATTATTACTCTATTTCTTGTTCCGTTAACATCGTTGACATATAGGTAATTTCAACACCATTCTTTCTTTCTATGTGTCCAAACCATTTTAATGACTCCTTCATTATATAACACTTTACTTGGTACTGCATTCACTTCTTAACAGATATTTGCATTTGACACGCTATAATATACAGATTTACCACACATCCATCTAAGAGATCTCATTTCTAATGATTTATTCTACCATTAATTTTTTTATCAGTTCCATGCTTCACTTCCGTAAATAAAAGTGGGCACAAGAACACATTGTGCACTGCCATCTTAGCTTTTTTGATAGACAGTACCTACCATGAAGGTAAAATTAATTGAGTACGAATCCAGTTGTAGATAATCCAATATACCGATATCTTATTAATTTACCTTCGATCAGATATTTTTATCATTATCTAGAGGTCGCTTATAACCTGAGCAAACATTTCGTCTAGCGATATCGGGTAGTCTAGACTGAAGATAATATGTTTCAACTTGTGAATCACACGTTGAGGACAAACGAAAAAAGCATGGTACAGTTAAAAGGTCACATTCGAAATCTAAAAAAAAACAGTTCCTAGTACCATTGAATTTTTTTTCGAATTCATTTTAAACACGTACGTAAAAATTAGAAAACAACGTAAACGGAAATAAAATTGAGGAGAACTTAACCTAAATTCCTATGGCCATACAACTCTTGAAGAGTTTTAGCCTCCTTGATGATTTTTCACCAAGCTCCTCGATCCTGCGCCTTTTGCTCCCAGCAGTCCAATTCGCCCAACCTAGCCAGGTCAGCCAGAACATTGTCCATTAGGCGCTGTCTAGGCCTTCCTAGAGGTCTTACTCCAGTCGGTCTACACGCGTACAGGGTCTTGATTGCTCTGGTCTCTTGGGCTCGGCATACGGGCCAATTCATGCTAAGCGACCGCCTCTCACAATGCTCGTTATAAAGGGCTGCTGGGTCATCGTACGGATCTCTTGGTTGGTCCTATGCCTCCAAGTTCCCGCTGCAACACCGGGTCTGGGTCCCAGGATCATTCTAAGTATCCTTTTCTCAAACCAGTAGATTCTTTGTTGTTATTTTACAGTCATTGTCCATGATCCTGTTTGTTTAAATTGAGGAGGACCGAGGAAAACGTGACATGATCAAATTAATCAAGTATTTAATGTCGGCCACGCGAGGAGCCGGATAAATTGACGTGCATCCATGACACGATGTATGAATCTTTTTTCTGTATACTATATAACAAGTCGTTTGAAATCAATTACTTTATTCAATTTATGGAAGCTATTATTATTATTTTATTGTCACGTGAATTCTACACCAGACCAAAGACAGTGCGACAATCACACCCCCATCGCCGGGAATCGAACCGGGAACCTTACGTGTTGCAGCCATAGCTCTTGCCACTATGCTACGAAGTACGTTGAATGTTGAGAAAACGAGAGAAATCTATCAGAAAATAACAATGTTCGCCGAATTATTTCTGTCTACCCTGTAGGTGAGTTGGTGTGATGGTTAGTTAGTTAATTCGTTAATCATATTAGATTATTTATTGTTTCTTGAACAATGTTGCAAAACTCTATATCAAATGATTAATATAAATTAAAACGTCTGCCTTCTAGAAGTTTTATTAAATGTTATATGGAATGACATGTTTCGCCCTTCTAAGGCATAATATCACGTCACCCGAGAGTAAGAGGGCTCCAACTAACAAAATTTCACATTTGGCTTTTTTACGTGAAAAGGGTTCTTACTAACCTAATCTATACGTACAATTAAAAAAAACATGTAATAGTATATTCATTTTGATGATACAAAAATAATTAAGTTCCATCTGATCATTCAAAACACACGATTCACTGAAGAAGGATTCATTTACACTGAGAACTTTATTATTCCAACTGTCGCCAGAAAATTTACACGCTTCTCGGTAAAAGAGTTTCATCGGCTTCAGATGGAATCCTTTTATTCCAAGACACACACCCGAAACCAACAAAACTTTGGCTTCATTTTTCTCAGCTTTTTACTTTTGACAGTTGGAACCTTCTTACTCTCAGGTGTCGATCATTTGAATTTTTTTTTAATTCATTTTGAATACGTACTTAAAAATAATTTTAGTAATTTGTTATTTTAATAACAATTTGTTCAACTTCATGAACGGAACTAGAAATAGAGAAGGACCGAGGAAAACTTGAAACGATCAAATTGATCAAGTGTTAAATGTCAGCCACGTGAGGAGTCGGATAAATTGACGTGCATTCATGGATGGATGTACGAACTAAATAACTAACCATCACACCAACTCACCGACAGAATAGACAGAAATGATGGATATATTTATGTTTAGGTTAGTCTGGGTTGTACCGTGCCGATAACCATTGTACTTCTGAATATATCGCGTTTGCCTAGATGTCGCCTGAAACGTATCAGGGCTTTGGTCATTTGTTTACGGAAGTCTCAGCCTTAGGGCTTTTACTCCCCCACAATTATTAAAAATGTGTGAAATGAGAGGTTTCTTTACTTTGGGACGTGGTGTTTTTTTTTAGTTTGGGTTTGCAAGGGGGGAATGGTTAGTTTATTAATTGGGGCGGGTCGGGTGGGATTAATGGTGGGGTTAGCGGGGGCGGGAGTGAAGGTAAGGATTGTGTAGTGTGGTCCGTGGTGTTCCTCTGAAGGAGAATGTGTTTTGGGCGCTTGTATCGAGTGTGAGTGTGTGGAGAGTAGTTGGTGGTTTCTTTAATTGTGGGGTTGGCGTGAGGCGATCCCCTGAAAGAATCACTCGGCCTATGCGTGGATGTGTTCGTCTAGAGTCGAGATTCCGGGCTCTAAGTGTAGTTGAGTAATCCTGCTCTAGAAGGGTGCGCCCAGCGCGAGCCGGAGGGCCTTATTTTGCAGGATTTGGAGATTATGTGTGTGAGTTGAGGCTGCGTGACCCCAAATGGGGGCTGCATAGGTGATGATCGATCTTATTACCGATTTGTAGATAAGGAGTTTATTATCGGTGTTGAGGTTACTTCTATTGCCTAACATGGGATAGAGAGCGCTGATTGCTCGTGACGCGGACTTGAATTTATTTGTGATGTGAGCTGCCCATGTTAGTTTGGCGCCGAGGTATTTTGTAGTGTTGGTCCAGGGGACTGATTGGCCGAACATTTGTATTTCAGTGAGTGCGGTGCGAGGTGGGTGTTTTTTTCTGAATAGTGTTGTTGCACTTTTCACCGGATTGGTGGTGATTTGCCAGTCCTTACACCATTTTTCCAGCTCGATGGCCTGTTTTTGTACTCTCTCTGCTGAGAGGCGCGCGCTCGTAGAGCTTGAAAAGATGCCCGTGTCGTCGGCGATTTGGGCAATGTAGGTGTTGTGATCGAGAGGGGGTGGGATGTCACTGGAGTATATATTGAAGAGTATTGGGCCCAGCACGGAACCCTGGGGGACGCCTGCCCTGATGGGGCGGGGTAGGGATCTGGTCACCCTTCTCTGTTCTATTTTCAAGGAAGCTGGAGGCGAGTTGGATTAGGGAGAGGGGAGACAGAAATAATGGATACATTTATGTTTAGCTTAGTCTGGTTTATACCGTGCCGATAACCATTGTACTTCTGAATATATCGCGTTCTCCTAGATGTCGCCTGAAACGTATCAGGTCAATCAAAGTCCTTTAAGGTGCAACGCATGATACCGTGCCGCCAGCACCTAATTTTGAGACATATCCTTCCATAACAATTTAACACTTTAGCTATTTAGTTAATTGAACGATACGCAACACTCTACAAATATTTGATTCGAGTATCAGATATCTTGCCGTATCTATGCATATACGTATCTGTTGGCTGTGTTCGTGAGCGACACCTGTATTTACCAACACTTGCGTCTGTGTGGGTGGGTCTTGTACATGTGTGTTCTTTATGCTTTATTAGCGCATGCAAGTGTGTGATAAGGAAGTGGGTCATAATACATCGTTATCAGGTACAAAACGTCCTCGACTCGGCACCGTGCAGCCGGCTTGTGTCAACAGGTATTTTCAATCGAACGGTGAACCTCAACTTATGAACCTATACTTATTACTCTCCTTAATATAGATCTTGCGATATGTATAGGCAGGATATCAAATTTCGTCTGTGATATCCTAAACCATAATTGATAATTCATAATACGTCATTGACATCATCCACCGGGTGGCGACTCTAAAATGACAATGGGCAGGTCACGTGGTCAGAAGCTCAGGCTGACTTGGAGACCGTGGACGTCCAAAATTTCAACACCAATATCTTTATTAAACGAATGATATTTTTCTATGAGGTAGTTAACAAATTCATAAAAATTATTATTAAAGATTATTTTAACAGTTCATTGTAACACCTGATGATGCCAACATCGGTTGACGAAACAGCTGTTGCGACACTCTCAGAAAAAAAAAAATTGTGATATTAGAAGTGTTTTAAAAAACATTATTATAACAATACATTTTAAATAACGATGTGTTTTTTATTTAATACTTAAACAAACAAACCATCACGCCGTTTCCCCGCAGGGGTTGGCAGAGTGAATGGACCGCCACACTGCTCTATCCTGGCAAACCTCTCTAGCTTCCTCCACATTCATACAACGAGTCATACACGCACGTCGATTCCCCCGACTTCTAACATGACCAACCTTTAAAATTTGATTAATTTGGTCATGCCATGTTTTCCTCGGTCTGCCTCGACTTCGTACCCCATTTACATCATTAACGTATACTTTCTTAACCATTCTTTCTCCATCGATGCTTTCATAATTTTGTTCATAACACCTTCTTCCGCTCTACATTCCTTTCTTATATCAGCATTTGAGATTCTATCGTATTTAATACTTTCGGTTATAAATCCTTCTATGTTTAGCATATTTATTCTGCGATTCTCCATTTGCACATGTCGATGGAAATTTTCCGATTTAAATACAGATTAATGATGTTTATAAAATGTTCGCATCATAAAATGAAATATCTAGTAAATGCATGAGTTTTTCGCCTCTGATAGCATTTCACAGTCGGTTGGTCACTGCCTTACACGATAAGGCGGCAGGTAAGCCCTATTTAAAAGTCACCGGCTTACCTGATAATTCATTGCTAACAATGCCAATTACGTTTTCAGCACAATCGTCGCCGCTGATTTGTGTTCGGCTGACGGCGGCTGCAGCACAATAATCACGTCCAGAGGACCATTGCTGGCGGGTCACCGTCACCGGGTATTTCGGATAAATATGTCACTCCGGGTTGCGCCACTTGATCGAACGCGTTGTATAAGAACGCTAACAACGACTAATGATTTATTTTGATTACCCTTTCATATTGCACGAGCCGCCTTGCGGTAAATGATTATGAGTTTAAGGTGTTGAAATAGGTCATTCGCGACCGAGCTTTTATTGCAAAGTCATATACAAAGTAATAAATATAACACAACATCTCAACCCTTGTGTATGGAAGTAAAGGATATAACTGGTAAATGAAAGATGAAATCAGAATATCAGAAATGAGATGAGATCTCTTAGACGAATGTATGATAAATAGGAAAGAGATTCAAATATAAAATGTGATAGTGTTATGAACAAAATAATGAAAGTGTCATTAAAATGGTTTGGACACATGGAAATAATGAATTAAGATTGAATGGTGAAGAAAGTATATGTAAACGATGTGAACGGAGTTAGAAATAGAAGAAGACCGAGGAAAACGTGGCACAATCAAATCAATCAAATAATAAATGTCGGTCACGTAAGAAGTCGGAGAAATCGATGTGCGTGCATAACACGATGTATGAGATGTGAGTCAGGACAAGAACAATTAGTTTTATTGAATAGCTATTTACACGATTAATGCGCGAGGCAAATCAATGCAAAGGAAATAGCTGTTATATTGATTCTCATGACATGCCATTTAATTGTCACGTGAATTCTAAACCAGATCAAAGATAGTGTGATAATTACACCTCAGGTATGGCATTCATAGATATGGCCACTATGCCGAGAAGGTCATTATGTAGACCTTGCGATCTGTCCGACAGGATCAAATTTGTTCATATTGTGAAGACGTCCATCTCGATCTTCGGAATCCTCGGTGAATTCCTGTGGATTTGATGTGTTCCCTCCGGAGTAGTATTTTCTGCATACTCCATCCTACTGTGTCATCAGTTGTAGGTACAGATGTTGCAAATTTCCTTGTTAGGCATCCTATCTCTAAGGTTGCCTACGATATGTCGCAAAGTTTTCATTTATGCCGTTCTAAGGGGATGTTTCATTATGACAATGTCCGCACGCGCTGAATTATGGATATCACGTATGACATTTTTCTGTCCCTCGACGTATTTCTTAAAATAGCAGGTAAGGCCTTCAAGAAAATGTAAAATATAAAATAGCTTCATTAACCAGAATGTAAATAAACTACAATTTTTATTGCAAACAATGCTAGAAAAATATGAAATCTCACGAGAAACGTAATAATAACATTGAAATTGATACATTTCTTTTAAAGATAATAAGAAACTTACACAAAAGTCAATTAGTGGCATCGCATGTGTATTGTTTCTTGAACAATGATTTAAAACTGCATTTTATATAATAAATACGAATTAATAAGTATGTTTTTTTTAGAATGTTTACTATCTTTTATGGGAATGTTTCGCCTTGCTAGGTGTCTAATTAAACATGTCATTTCATGTGTCTAACTCAGCATGTCGTTCAAGAAACAAAAAACTTCATTCCCCTAAAATATAAAAAAGTTAAAGAAAACTTTTCTTCTTCTTCTTGTTCTTCCCCTCATTGTATATCTTGCGATCTGTATATACTAGATATCAAATTTATTCCCGTGAAGAAGACGACCAGCTTTCTCTCCATCTCTTTGGTGGTCGTCCTGGTTGGTCTGGTTGGTCATCCTATTTAGGTATAATAAAAAACATTATGATTTTTTTTTATAATTTACAAAGCTTTATTCGTATTTTTCACATTTTGTATAATTACACATTAAAGTTGAAGAATAAAAACATTAAAAAAAAATACATTTTTTTTTCATATTTATGTTAAAACATTTGTCTATGCATAGACCTATTTTGAATAGTGGTGCAGATTTTGTGTTTTAGTAGGCGGACCATAATAAAACAACGCATTTCCCAAGAGTAAACCTTGTAACGCAGTTTTAAACACTAATATTACACATCATGATAAAAATGTTTATCGGAACCGAAAATAAAATTATGGATCGGTATATCTAAGACATTATTAACGTAAGCTAATATTCTTATTTTGAATACTATTGTCATAAACTAGTGTAACCCGATAGCGAAATGCACCATAATCACCGGTCCCGTATGGGACCATTGGGAATTGAACGAAGCAACTCCGCGGTCCCGTACGGGACCACTGCGCGTCTAAAGGTTAATGAAGCCCGAGTTAAAAGAGTTGTATGGACGTAAGTAAGGAAGCGATGTATGTAAACTGTAAAACATGAAGTTGGTATAGCATAGATGATATGCCAAACGCGTCACAGCATTTACTCGACATCACCGTATGCCGCACACTTCTTCCGTATTCACTTCCTATTCACGTAACCAAACAATAATAATTGGCTCAGAGAATAACAAAAGTATTAAACAATAAGCCATTTGACTCGACTCTGTTTCGCTTTGTTACAATATCAGCACGACACGAACGATTCTTGATAGTGCTTGATGAATTAATAGATAAGTTAAGTCAACGCATTCTTTTAGTTCATCAACTCCTTTCATTATTTATGTTAAGAATAGATTGCGTTATAAATTAGTTGTGTCTATGTACTTCCATTGTGAAAGCTTTTTGTAACTCCTCTTGATGTAGTTGAATAATTTAAGAATGAATATAAACTGTTTTTACTTTTAAATTTACCGTTTGTAAAATGTATGCGTAGATTTTTAGAAAAAGATTTCATTATCGTGCGGAATGTTGATATATGATAGAATACCTAACAAAAAAATAATGGAAAATGTAAGGCAGAAATATACTTAATAAATAAGTAAAGCTCATTGATCGGTTCTTAAACAAGTATGTAAAATTCCATATTAAGTAATTAATACGGATGAAAACGTATGTTTTCCAGAAGTTTTATTATATTTTATGTGAATGACACGTTTAGCCTGATTAAGGCATTATCAAATGATATCTAATACATTTGATAAGCCTTAGACAGGCTAAACATATCATTTACACAAAATGTAATAAAACTTATAGAAAACAGACATTTCGTATTATGTAAAGCTCATTAAGATGGATAAAAAATAAAAATAAATAAACTTGTGTACAAGGAGTGTAGAGAGAACAGTCGAGAAAGGCCACTGAGAATATGACAATTTAAACATTTTTTTTTTCAAATAATTGAAATGAAATAAAACATTGTATCTTATAATTTATGCATGTTTACTCCACTTCATCTTCTGGTGATTTATTTTACTTTTGAAATTATTTTTCTCGACACGTTCCGAAGGTTTTATACTCTCATTATCAGGATAACGAATGTTTAAATTAATTTAAAAAAATCATCATTATGAAATTACACAGAGTTAAAGCCTTAAATAATTTATAAGCCTTAAATATTTCGGTTTTCTAAAAGTTTTATTATAATTTAAAGGAATTAATTCAAATGACTTTCAAAAACTTAGAAAAGCGAAATCTGTCATATCCATAAATTATAAAAAATCTTCTAAAAAACAGACGGTTTCGTTCGTTTAATTCTTTAATTTGGAGATTTACGTCATTGTTAAAAAAACAATAAATAAACGCCTCAAATTTGGCATAAATATATAAAATCACTTAAAAGAGGCCATATTCGAAGTCGCAAAAATCGACGAGCGTGCATCTCACTATATATTAAAAAATAGGGTTCTCTAAGGTAAAACAGGATCTTCTTCTTCTTCAAGTGCCCTGTCGGGTCACCCCAACGTTGGCGATTACCTCGGCGAACCTGTCGGAACATCTCCTCCACACTTCGGTTGCCGGTCCACTCCCTCACGTTTCGCAGCCAGGACATTTGTCTCCTACCGGGCCCTCAACGTCCCTCAATTTTCCCCTCCAATATCAGTTGGAGAAGGTGGTATTTTTCCCCACGCAGTATAAGACCCAGATGTGAAATTTTCTGAACCTTGATAGTTGATAACAGTTCCCTGTCAACTCTAGCTCGCCTCAAGACTTTGGTATTGGTAACCATGTCTGTCCAGGGATCTGAGCATTCGACGATAGAGCAACATTTAAACAGGATAACAGGATAAAATAGTGAGATCATCCCTCCGTATATATCTTCTGGGAAACGGCGAGATGGTTGTTTAGTATTCAGTATATTAATGAAATTTATCTTCTTTTATTACGCAACGTAAAGAATCGTGTCAAAGAGGCAATATTTCTGAAGCGTAGTGACATAGCTCATCTTTAAGCGTCTCATTGTTTATTGGCCTCGATAATTCGTGAGGAACAATTAGTCGATATATTACCGTCGTCATAATTGAAGTCACTCTAACCATAATAATACTAATTAGATTTTTTTTCTAGAGAAGTGCAGCCATGTTATTTGTAATTTTAGATCTATTGAAAACCTTCGAGAATAATTCAATCGAAAATGACACACTTTCAAAAAAAAAATAATCCAAAAAAAAAAGCTATTTTTACTGTAAAAAAACATTTCGCCGCTTTGCGAGAATAACGTGTTTCGAAATAAGAGTTTTTTTTATTCGATAATCAAATCCGCCGTGTTCAACTTTATTTTCTACAAAAACAGGGAATTTTAAAGTGAAAAACAGGGAATTTATGAGGGAAACAGACAACACAACAGTAGTATATTGTGTTGTCACGTTGTCTATTTCAGACGGGTGTCTAGTTTCATTTTTCAATTTTTCAATTTTTCGAGATAACACGTTATTCTCGCAAAGAGGCGATTTGTGATAAAACGATTTACGATAGAGTTTCAAATGCTGATAGAGATGAAGAAAGTATTATGAACACAATTATGGTAGGATCACAGCGACGGTTTAGTCACATTGAACGCATGAATGAAGGAAGAATTGTTAAGAAAGTATACGTCAACGATGTGAATAAGGTGCAGAGTCGAGGAAGACCGAGGAAAACATGGCATGACCAAATCGACGTGCGTGTATGACTCGCTATATGAATGTGGAGGAAGCTAGAGAGGTGTATCAGGATAGAGTAGTGTGGCGGTCCATCGTATCTGCCTACCCTTTCGGAGAACTGGTTCTGAAGGTTTATTGTGTTGTTATTGTTGTTGTTATAAAACCGTTCTGACACCAGTACTTGTATATGATGCGTTGTGTTGGGTACTGAGCAAAAGGGACGAAAATGCGCTGCTGGTATTTGAAAGAATCATCAGAATATAAAATTACGACATAAACAGTAAATATCGTTCTCCCGATAATATTTAAATCCACCAAAACATGTCGAGAAAAAAAAAAATTCAAAAAAATGTATTGATCAATAAAAAAATTCATAATTATGGAATTCCACAGTGTCAGTGCCTTTAGTTTATCAAAAATTATATGGAGTCCTCACGAGGCGAGATATTCTGTTATGCCGGAGAGGGTTCAGAAAAAAAAATTGAGGTATCTTTACATGAGGGAATATGGTAGCTATCCGTGGCTCTATCCCATGGCACTTCTTGGGACCAACTCTCTGAAAGAATTCAGCTTCGAAGAGATGGGCATCTCGTTACCCATTTCTTTAGATTACTCAGGGGATATTTTGAGAACTCGGCCGTTCTGGAGGGTGTTCGGCTTTTTGTCCCTGATAGATATCTCCGACAGCGACAGCATATATTGTTTAACTACATGCCGCCAGAACGAACCTGACTCTGGTTACACTGGTGGGAAGAGCAATTCATCTGCAGAACGCAGTCTCCTCGGAGATCGACGTCTTTCATATTAGTGTAAGTACGTTCAGAAGGCAAAAGATCTTAATTCTGGAGAGTATCTTGTCTTCCTAATGTCGAACCATCTCTCATGCGTTTCTGGTAGTATACTATATACAATATATTATTTTAGCTGTTCTCAATAGATGCCTTAAATCTTAATTTTGTAATGTCTATTGATGAAATAAACTGATTTGATTTGTTTTTAAAAAAATATTATGAGGTTATAATTTGAAATATCCCAATTAAAAATTTGTTAAAATGCAATAGGCAGTTTAAACCTTGCATACTTAAGAATATTACATAGTTACACATACACACACACACACACACACACACGCGAAAACAATACCTTATCATGACATAAAAATTTCCCCGCGCATCGAACAATTTGTATTCAAACGCTCTCCCGCGCTCGGACGTTTCCGCCGATGCTCGGCTACCTCCGCCGGCGCTCGGCTGCGTGTCACATGACCCCAGAATGACAGGTGAGGTCGGTGAAGCAGAGGTCACCTATCTCCCGAGGCAGGTACTTGGCTAAACTTTGTTCGTCCCGACGATGCAACTGTCACCGCTAAAGGACATATTCTTTAAATGTCGCAAATAATAGGGATACATCAATAGGGATACTAGTCAAATTAATAAATCTTGCAAATTTAAATAACGATAAATTCGACTTTATTAACAAAGGAAATTTAATATTTTGGTCGATTTTTAAGGAACATGCATTTTGAAAAGGATTTTATTTTAAAATTACTTTTCACTATTTTTTAGTTCTGACATTCATATTATATGACTCACTTACCACTCGGCCACGAAGGTCATTATGAAAAGCAAGAGAAGTATTTCATGAAAGAAAAGTGTGGCAGTCAATTATTTCTGTATACCTCTTCGGCGAGATGGCTCGATGGTTAGTTAGTTAGTTTTTATTTTCTTTATTATTTTGGTCCTACTGAATCTCTTTTGCTTGTTTCACTGGACAGACTATAGTTGCGTCGTGTCTGCGGGCACTTGTTTTTAGTTTGAATAACGCTACCTCACGTTAACATGCACATGTACCTATATTACTGTTATAATATAAACACAGGTTAAGTAAATAGGTAATAAAATTAATTACATACTTATTTCCAGCACTTCACATACATCAGACCGTTAATGCTTCATACGATATACCTATACATATTAATTAACTAATTAACCATTACTAAGTTTCTCGCAAGGTGTGGGTAGAAATGATGCATTTAGTACAGGTATTCTCCACTATATAACTGACTCTTTATAAAACGGGGAAGCGAAAGCTTGAAAGCGAACTTATATTGTTTTTTTTTTAATATTATTATAAATTGACTTTCTAGACGCCGTAACTCCAATGGCTTGGCAAAGGAAATAGGCCGTCACAGTATTCTATCCTTTAATAGTGTACACGAAAGAAAACGTCTGTTTTCTAGATGTTTTATTATATTTCATGAGAATGAAATGTCATCAGCAACACATTTGATAATTTTAAACTGTAAATAACTTAAATAACTTTTTTTTGACAAAGGCCAAAAAATGTAAACTAAATGTTATAAATAACCAAATTCCTTCTTATTCCTTCTTATTCCCCATTATGACAAACTAACGAAATGAACTCACAATTACAACAATGACAGCGCCTCCCTCAGGTGAGCCTATACAAATATAACAACACTATAACAAAATATGTCGACCTCCGAAGTGTCACGATATGGCAAAGATATTGCTCTACCTACGGGGATAACTATGGACAGATTGGTTCTGGATCGTGGGAGATAAAACAATCTGTGTCCCCTTTGTCGAAAATATTATCAGGAACGAATAGATCTACATCACTCAGGATTTCTGAATTGTGTTGTACACATATATCGTTTTTAGGGGTTGCTGGGTAATTGTACGGATCTCTTGGTTGGTCCTATACTTCCAAGTTCCCGCTGCAACATCGGATCTGCGTCCTAGGATCATTCTAAGTATTCTGTTCTCAAACCAGTAGATTCTTTGTTGTTCTTTTAGAGTCATTATCCACGACTCAGAACCATATGTCACCACTGGCTCGATGATGGTGTTATAAATTCGCAGCTTGGTGTTTCTGGATAGAAGCTTGGACTTTAGGAAGGTTTGCAAGGAGGCTGCAGCGCGTAGGCCTTTTTGAACTCTGTGTTCCAACTCCGCGTGCATATCGTTGGCTTTCATCATGACCGTACCGAGATAAGCGAACTCTATGACTTGCTCAATTTTATCTACCTCCATGTAAATATCTCTCAGTAGTGAGGCTAGGCCATTATTACTCCTGGAAACAATCATCCACTTGGTCTTATCTGCATTCATCTGCAAACCAATTCGGGCTGCTGTATCCTTTAATTTTTGTACATCTCTATTAATCGTCTGTACTATCACCAGTCAACACCAAATCGTCCGCATATCCAAAAATTGTGAGTGCCACCAAGAGTGTGAATAGCAAGTGAGTTTTATATTATTTAGTTGGAGTTGCTTTAACGTGTCTTTTTCTTTCCTCTTTCTCTTGCCTTTGTGGTGGAAGATTTGACCGAAATGTCGTTTCCAAAGGCACCGGATTTTATAGTTATAGTAACACAACATGTGAAAGCTGCTAACAATCTACTGTTGTGTACTTATTACAATTACTTACAAAAGGAGGAGACGGCATAGGAAATTGTCTTCGAAATGGGATTTTGAAAGATTGTAGTACCCCCTAAAAGTCCATTTACACTGGACAGTTATTAACCGATACTGACACGTCACGATATCACGTCTAACCTCATGCGACGCCCAAATAATGGAATCAAATTCCAACCGACTTCTCACTTATAACAGTATTTTTGTGAACCCACAATCAATCGGGCAGTACTTACATAAGTTTTCTTGCTAAAAAAACACATAATGATAATAGGTATATTCAATGCTATATGCGATTTGTTTGTACGCAGAGAGCCGACGATACGCCGACTGGCATGTTAATTAAGCGGATGACACATTAAACCTCGTGACCCCGGGTCACTTTGTCGACCTCTGCGCTAACAAAGGAGCGCTCGTACACGAGTCTGAGGTGACGCAAAGGTGTTGTACTCTGACCCTAGACTTGATTTCAAATTCACGCATTAAATTATTTTTAAACTTTTTTTGTAGCTGACTACGCCGATTGAAGCTAAAATTCTGAGAATATTAGTAATCGCAAGATTTAAAAATGTTAATAACACATTCAATTGTTTTATGTATCAACTTTTTTAGGTTATTTTTATTAGTTAAAATTTGCGTTTTAACTATCAAAACTCATTATATCATTGCACTAGATGATATGGTGTTTGTTGTCATAAAGGGGGGGGGGGGGGATAAAAATAGGGTTAATTGTAATTTACTTACAATTATGGGAGAAGGGAAACAAATCAAATATTGGACTTGAAGCTATGTTTAATTGGTTAAATACTTCCACATTTTTCTTTATTTCGACAGCGACCGGTTTCGCCAGGCTGACACGGCCATTTAATCTCTTATATAATAATAATAATAAAATACTATTCCTGTATAGAATCATGTATGCCACCCCAAAACTATGTGTATATAAGGAAAAGAGAGAATGACAGTGTCACCAGTCTGTCGATGCCAGCGAGCCTGGCAAAACCGGTCGCTGTCGAAATTAAGACAAATGTGGAAATAGTTTTAAAAAAAAATCGTTTTATTTAAATATTAATTAAAATGAACTTCCATTAATAGATTTCAGTTAAATCATTTGATTAACATTAATTTTTTATTTATAATGTCTTTTATTTTTAATGATGTAAATAAAGTACGGAGTCGAGGCATACCGAGGAAAATATGGCATGACCAAATTTTAAAGGTTGGTCATGTTAGAAGTCGGAAGAATCGCTGTATGAATTTGGAGGAAGCTAGAGAGGGGTGCCGGGATAGAGTAGGGTGATGAACCATTATCTCTGCCTACTCCTACGGAGAAACGGCGTGATAGTTTGTTGTTGTAACTAACTAACTAACTAACCATCACGCCGTCTCCCCGTAAGGGTAGGCAGAAAGAATGGACTGTCACACTTTTACTGATGCGGCACTCCATCCTTCTCTTTTCGCTCGCGGGAGACGCGGTGTGATGGGTTGCGAACCTCATCGCCACCAATAGGCATCTCCCGCGCACACTTCGATCGTCCGACACCCACAAAATAAATCTAAAACAAATAATATAAAATAAAATGATATAAAATAAAATAACAAAATAAAAATAATAATGAAAATAATTTAACACAAAAAGAACAATGTTAACTTAAATATTGAAAAAAAAAACTTTATAACATGTATTTAATGTCCACTTGGTTTTATGGCTTCGACCGGGTTTTGGCAGCTCGCTGCCATCTTCTGTTTTTTTCTTAATAGTTTCAATTATGTGATCATTGTTGGTGTTTATCTCAAAAATATTACTAGTTAATATAAAATTGTATTTCTACATTTTGTATTTAATTTCAACTGTACCTACAGAGCAAGTATCAAGTCAAGTTCTGGGGTCCATGGGCTATCTATATATAATATGTTATTTGTTGTTGTTGTTATTCAAATGTGAATCCACAACACAAAGCGAATATATAAGAAAATATGAAAATAATATTGGATATTGATGGGTTAAGATTTAACTACCGATAATAACGAATTACTTTTTTGTATGATTTTCTACCGGGGTAATCTTATCTGTGTTTTTTCTCTCCTTATCTTATTTTCATCACTCGTTCACCTTTGGTTCCAGCTGTACTTCCAGTCGAACTGTCACCTTTGATTTTAATTATGACTAGCAGCTCACATATGCATAGTAATAGCCTTTTTAAATCGTGTGTTTACACATTTTTAATCAGTGAAATTTGTGTCAAGTCTTCAACGTCAAATTACAATCGATCAGTGGATGCCCCATGAAAATAACAATAGGCAGAGAGGATGGATCGCCACATTGTTCTATCCTGGCATAATTCTTGCGCATCTTCTACATTCACACATCGTAATTGTTCTTACTTCGAACATGGCCGTCTTTCAGTAATTGATTGACTTAGGCATGCCATGTCTTCCTTGGCCTTCCTCGACTTCTTTTCCCATTCACACCACATGTATACAGCTTCTTAACCATTCTTCCCTCATCCATTCGTTTCGTATGTTTATATTCCATATCACAACTGTATATTTATTTTTCGCGACAGCTTTTTCGTCAACCTATGTTGACATCATCAGGTGTTAAAATACTTACTTACTTCCTATGGCCATACAACTCTTGAAGAGTTTAAGCCTCCTTGATGATTTTTCGCCAAGCTCCTCGATCCTGCGTCTTTTACTCCCAGCAGTCCGATTTGCCCTAACTAGCCAGATCAGCCAGAATATTGTCCATTAGGCGCTGTCTATGCCTTCCTAGAGGTCTTACTCCAGTCGGTCTAGATGCGTACAGGGTCTTGATTACTCTGGTCTCTTCGGCTCGGCATACGTGCCCAACCCAAGCTAGGCGAGCACCTCTCACGGTGTTCGTTATTAGGGGCTGCTGGGTCATCGTACGGATTTCTTGGTTGGTCCTATGCCTTCAAGTTCCCGCTGCAACACCGGGTCTGCGTCCCAGGATCATTCTAAGTATTCTATTTTCAAACCATTTAGGTGTTAAAATAATATATCAAAAAATATATAAAAACAATTGTGATACTACTTTAAAGAATGTTTTTTTAATTTAACATTTTTTCATCATATTTTTTTTAAGGATTAATTGTATCTCAATAGAGACGAAGATGTAAATTGTTTTTCTGGGAATAGAATGTGGTGGCCGAGGCGCTTACAGGACTTATGACCTGTCATTGGTCGGGTTGAGCGATCGCTTTATGTTTAACAACATTCGCCATTCCGCCCTTCTTATGACCACCACTTCTGACAAATGTTTGGAACTTGTATATATGCTAGCATCCTGCGCTTATCTTTACATATTTTAGTTCACTCTACACTAGTGTCATCTATTAAGCATTAAGCAGAAAAGCTTTATTATTGCACTGTGAAAGTCTCTGCAAATCATACAGTACTAGATTACGCCTGGAGATGTCTCTCCAATTTTTATGCCTACTTGGACCAGTAGATATTTATATTAATTAATATTAACTAACTAACTAACCATCACGCCGTCTCCCCAGAGGGGTAGGCAGAAAGAATGGAACGCCACACTGTTCTGTCCTGACATACTTCTCTCGCTTCCTCTACATTCATACATCTTGTCATGCACGCACGTCGATTTCTCCGAATCCTCACGTGTCCGACATTCAATATTTGATTGATTTGATCGTGCCACGTTTTCCTCGGCCTTCCTCTATTTCTAGCTCCGTTCACGCCGTTTACATATACCTTCTTTACCATTCTGTCTTCACTCATCCTTTCCATGTGTCCAAACCATCTTAATGACCCTTTCCTTATTTTGTTCATAACACTTTCATTCGCACCACATTCACTTCTTATACTTGCATTTGTCACTCTATCATATACAGATTTGCCACACATTCGTCTTAGAGATCTCATTTCTACTGCATTTATTCTACTTTCATCCTTCTTTTGCCAGTTCCATGCTTCACTTCCATACATAAGGGTCGGCACAAGAACACCATTGTGCACTGCCATCTTAGCTTTTTTGGATAGGCTTTTGTTTGCGATGACAACTTTAAGTGCACCATTTATTCTGTTGCCTGCCCCAACCCTTCTTTCAATATCCTTCTCCACCCTCCCATCCCTTGTAAACATACTTCCTAAATAAACAAATTCATCCACTTGTTCCAGATTTTCACCGTTTACACTTACTGTCATTAATCAATTAATAACGTACTCAGTTAGTTAAGTTATTGCGTTTTACTTTATTACTCCAGTAATAGTGAACAACTATTGATAAATCATTATTTCTTTAGGCTATTTCATTGTATTAGTTCTAGAACAATCGAATGTGGTTAACATTAAGAGCCTTATAAATCAGATAAGTACACGGAAAACTGTTTTCGACAGATCGCTATCTACAGTAACAATTGTCGTCTAGCCGCGACCTTGGGGCCTTGTTAGATAAGGTTTGAGGTCGTAGATACACGGCGTGGGTCGCTAATACAGGTCGCTAGTAGGTAAATATGAAAAAAAGGATTTTAATTAATTTTCAAACAACTGACATTCATGGCCGGGTATCTAAGGCGGAGTCATTTTTTGTCGATCGCTCAACAACTTCTGAAATCCCGCCATGACTCGTGATCTAGAATTTTCTAATCGTATAATCTATTTTGGTTCACAACTTCGAAGAAAATTTTAAACAAATGCCAAATTTAGCAGTGTTGAATATTTTCAAACTAAGGATTAATTGTATCTCAATAGAGACGAAGATGTAAAGTGTTGTTTTTTGGAAACATAATAATAATAATAATATGCTAACTTTTAAAGCGCCGTTTTTGTGATGTAATCACCTCAAGGGCGCATTAAGACGTGTTTTAAATCTAAAAATCAAAATTTTCGCGATCGGTTAAAAGGTATAGTAGAACAAAGTATAAATTTTTAAATTGGGTATGAAATATTAAAAAGATGGGGTTTCAGTTTAGATCTGAAATCTGTCGGATCATTTATGCATCTGAGGTGTGAAGGGAGATTGTTCCAAGCTGATGGACCGGCTACCGCGAACGCTCGATCCCCGAAATTTGTACTGGGGCAACGCTTCGGCTCAACTAATCTTCCTATTGCAGAGGAGTTCACCGAGCGAAGTGTGGATATGGTGGCCGAGGCGTTTACTGGACTTATGACCTGTCATTGGTTGAGTAAAGCGGTCGCTTTATGTTAACCACATTCCCTCGGCTTCATAATATGGTAGAAAAACAACAATTTACATATTCGTCTCTATTGAGATACAATTAATCCTTAAAAATGATTAACCCGCAATAGGTAAAATCCAGTATTTGTCTACAAGTATTTGTATACATTCATAAAACAAATTTTCAAACTAACTAACAAATATGAATAAAAACGTCTATCTTTTGGGAGTTTTATTACATAGCAACAACAACAAACCATCATGCCGTTTACCCGTAGGGGTAGGCAGAGAGAATGGACCGCCACACTACTCTAGATTCCTCCACATTCATACAGCGAGTCATACACGCACGTCGATTCTTCCGACTACTAACATGACCAACCTTTAAAATTGGATTAATATGGTCATGCCATGTTTTCTTCGGTTTGCCTCGACTCCTTACTCCATTAACATCATTAACGTATGCCTTAGAAGGGCGAAACATGTCATTCCATCTAAAATATAATAAAACTCCTAGAAAACGACGTTTCCACTCATACTAATTATTCAAAATGGAGTTTTATATCATTGTTTAAGAAACAATAAGTAACTAAACATCACGCGATCCCTCCGAAAGGGTAGGCAGAAATAATAAACCGCCACACTGTTATTTCCTGACATGTTTCTCTTTCCGTTCGTTTCCTCAATATTCATACATCGTTTAATAACAGTGTTTCAAAATTAAAATATTTATTATGTTGAAGTATGATAGTGTTTTGGCCAAAATAAAAAATTATGCAAAAAAATATATATAAGTGTTTCGGTACATAAAAATTCTCACTAATTACATCAAATAAATAAAATAAAAAACAGTAACTATATTAAGTCCACATTCTTGTGTTTGCATAACCTTTCACTGTAACACCCAATAGTTATTTACATCTGTCATTAAAATGTATGTCTCAATTATGGAATATATGCATATCATTTAGGAATATGCCGCTTCAGATGTCGCTTGTCTGTAGTCGAATATGATTATAAGTAATTTCTGCAAGGTTTTATGAAGTTGGTTATGTTGGCACGCCGTAATTTACATAATCATACGCTTGATTTTAATTTTCAACAGTGTCGAGAATATCCACACGACTCAATGCCTTGTCAAATCGCCGTCTTCTGCATTGTTCAGCCATTTTGCCATCTCGCCCGCCATTTTGAATGAAAGTATGTAAAAAAAAACGCAAGGACGTCTCAATGGATTCAGAGAATAAATATCATCATCTTCTTCTTGTTCCCCTTATTTATTATTAAACAAACAAACAAACCATCACGCCGTTTCCCCGCAGCGGTAGGCAGAGAGAATGGACCGCCACACTACTCTATCCTGGCAAACCTCTCTAGCTTCCTCCACATTCATACAACGAGTTATACACGCACGTCGATTCCTCCGACTTCTAACATGACCAACTTTTAAAATTTGATCAATTTGGTCATGCCATGTTTTCCTCGGTCTGCCTCGACTTCGTACCCGATACTTTCTTAACCATTCTTCCTCCATCCGTTCGTTCCATATGTCCAACCATCTTAGTGACCTTTTCTTAATTTTATTTATCTCGCATTCATCCGCCTTACATTCCTTTATACTTCATAATTAGATATTCCATCATACATTGTTTTTCAGCACATTCTTCTTAGTGACCTCATTTCATCCTACTTTCATCCGTCTTCTGCCGACTTCAAATTCACTTCCGTACATAAGAGTCGGCACAAGAACTCTATTGTGCACTGCCATCTTTGCTTCAAACGATATATTTTTGTTTGATACAATTAATACATCATTTTCGTAATTTCATCAATCTACTTTGGATCCCTGTCTGATGATTACCTTTCGGTATAATGTCACACATCGTCTTTCTGTGCATTCTTTGACGTGATGTAATTTCTAGAAATTTCATCCCCTCAACCTTATTAATGCTTTCTAATGGTATCTCTACATGAGGGAGTATGGTAGCTATTCGTGGCTCTATCCCACAGCATTTCTTTTGGGAATGCTTGGGGCCAACTCTCTGCAGCTTCGAAGAGATGGGCATCTCATAATCCATTTCTTTAGATTACTCAGGGGATATTTCGAGAACTCGACCGTGCTGGAGGGTGTTCGGCTTTTTGTTCCTGATAGATATCTCCGTCAGCGATACCATAAATTGTTTTACCTACAGAGCCAACCTGACTCTGGTGACACCGGTGGGAAGAGCAATTCATCTGCTGAACGCGGTCTCCTCGGAGATCGACGTCTTTCATATTAGTGAAAGTACGTTCAGAAGGCAAATACTCTTAATTCTGGAGAGTATCCTGTCTTCCTAATGTTGAACCATCTCTCATGCGTTTCTGGTAGTATACTATACACAATGTATTATTTTACCTGTTCTCAATAGATGCCTTAAAAATTTATTTTGTAATGTTTGTTGATGAAATAAACTGATTTGATTTGTTTTAATATCATGCATATTATTGGAAAAAACAATTCTAAATGGTCTAAACAATTCACTCTGACAAACTCATCATCATCTTGATACGAGAAATCCAAGTAGACACGCCTCCTCCGCTCATTGCTTAGACCGCTTCTGTCAAAGACAATAACATCGTGACCTCTTTGCATACATTTAATTTCATCCTCGTCACTCAAATTACATCACTAATCTGCGTATCTCGAGTTGAAAGGTGCCCTTATTCCCTGGCTTTGAATATTCACTCCGAGAACTTGGCGTTTACCTTATTACTAAAGGGTTGCTGGCTGTTTTAACAGTAGAACACATCTTGATGAGTTATTTAGCGCTGTGTCTGTATGTTGATAGAAATTTTACCTAGAGATAGCGGGTTTATAATTTCAGCGTTTCAACTCACCTAATCTGCGTTATTCTCTTTCAATGATTACTCATCCTTTATTAGAAAATGACGTAAAGAATTTAAATTGCAATTATAGGGAAGGGTCTTTTGACCTACCTTAAATACCTTCGAAATGGTTCATAGTGACATCATATATACAAGGATAAGAATTTCACATTATAGTTTTATAATATTGAACTAATGTGCTAAAACCTAATTACAATAAAAGTCGAATGCGTGTTTTTTTCATAACACTTTCATTCCCACTGCATTCACTTCTTATATTGACACTATCACATACAGGTTTACAACACATTCGTCTAAGAAATTTTAATTATACACATTCCGCTTTTGCCAATTCCATGTTTCACTTCCATACATAAGGGTCGGCACAAGAACACCACTGAGCAATAAAGTGGACTTAAATCAAAATATACAAGTAATTTTATCAATTTTAATATACGAGTAAAACACTTAATAAAATAGAATGTTAATATGAATGTGTGGATACTCTGTGTATGATATTGTCAAATGAAAATACAAGAAGTGAATGCGATGCGAATGATGGTGTTATCAACAAAATAATGAAAAGATCATTAAGATGGTTTGGACACGTGGAAAGAATGAAAGAAGAAAGAATGGTGAAAAAAGTATATATTAACGATGTCAATGGAACTAGAAATAGAGGAAGACCGAGGAAATCGTGGCACGATAAAAAATCAAATATTGAATGTCGGCCACGTGAGGAGTCGACACGCGTGATTGACACGATATAGGAATGTTGAGGAAGTAAGAGAAATATATAAAAGTGTGGCAGTCCATTATGTCTGCCTGCTTGTTAGTCAGTTAGTTATATTGTTAAATCAGGTGCTCACATTTATGAGGAAAAGAATTCATCATAATAGAGCCAGATCCATTATAAGTCGACCATGTTTGGATTCAAAAATTGGCATACGTTTATGACCTGCTGTATAAATCTTATCAAAAAATTAAACATAGTTTTTAATATACGAGTATAATAGTGATGCTATTCACTCAAAAAGATAAAGAAATAATTCTAAATTGTAAATAATTTCATGTTTCCTTCAAACTTCACAGGTTTTTGAGAGCCATCAAAAAGCAATATATATTTTTTAAGCATTAAGTATTAACCACGTGATTTTTAACCCCTCTCACGAAGAACGCGCACCTTTAACCTGTGACCCGCGTGAACCGGCTCGGCTTGTACGAACCGGTTACGAAGGATGTTCCCGTGGACCGGCCGGGTCACGGGTCAAGGCCTCGTGGAAGATTAACTCCGCTACGCAAAATGCCAAATTCGAATCCTGTTTAATAAATAAAATATTAATGTTTTCCAAGTAATGCATAGCAGTTATTTTATGTTCTCTAAATACTTTTTTGCTTGTAAATAAAATTAATTTTAAATATTGATAAGAGCTTTGCTATCAATCATAAATACTATTATTATTATTGTTATTTTGTTGAATCGTTCTTTACATCATTACAGTGCGACCCAAATCGATGTGAAGGGTATATAGCTATCATATTGATCCTCATAAAATGAGATAGGTAGCTAATCTATCGCCATTTTATTGTCACGTAAATTCTACACCAGACTAAAGAAAGTTTGACAATTACACTGCCATTATCGGGAATCGAACCCGGGACCTTCGGTGTAACAGTCGTAGCACTTACAACTAGCCATGAAGGTCGGCAATTCGTTTTTAATTAACTAGCAATAGATTGCGCCTTAAATCCTTGTTTGAGGATCGGTGACAATAATTCAATGAAGTTAAAATCAATCGCCAAGTCAAAATTGTATCATATTTTTCTGCTTTACATAATTTAAACGAATGAAAACGCCTGTTATCTTGATATTTTGGTATTGTTTATGGGAATGACGTGTTTCGGCTTTCTAAGGCATTATCAAATGTGCTGTGAAATTATAGAAAACAGGCGTTTTCATTCGTGTTACAAACAATAAACTTGTTATTTACCATATATATGATAGATATTGCGATGAGTTAAAACATGATATTAATTATGATTTTGGTAACTAACTAACTAACTAACTAACTAACCATCACGCCGTCTCCCCGAAGGGGTAGGCAGAAAGAATGGACTGCCACACTTTTCTTTCCTGACATATTTCTTTCGCTTCCTCAACATTGATACATCGTGTCATGCACGCGCGTCGATTTCTCTGACTCCTCACATGGCCGACATTCAATATTTGATTTATTTGATCGTGCCACGTTTTCCTCGGTCTTCCTCTATTTCTGGTTCCATTTACATCATTAACATAGAATTTTTTTACCATTCTTTCTTCATTCATTCTTTCAATATGTACAAACCATCTTAATGATCCTTTCATTATTTTGTTCATGACACCATCATTCGCACCGCATTCACTTCTTATATTTTCATTCGACACTCTATCATACACAGAGTATCCCCACATTCGTCTAAGAGATCTCATTTCTACTGCATTTATTCTACTTTCATCCTTCTTTTGCCAGTTCCATGCTTCGCTTCCATACATAAGGGTCGGTAGAAGAACACCATTGTGCACTGCCATTCTAACTTTTTTGGATAGGTTTTTGTTTGCGATGACAACTTTAAGTGCACCATTCACTTTGTTGCCTGCCCCAACCCTTCTTTCAATATCCCTCTCCACTCGCCCATCTCTTGTAAACATACTACCTAAATACACGAACTCAACTACTTGCTCCAAATTTTCACCATTCACGCTAATGTTGCAGACTGTCGTGGTTTCTTCCTTTTCAAAAATCATTACCTTGGACTTATTAACATTTATCATCAGATCATTTCGCATGCATACCTCATACATATAATTCACCAGGACTTGTAGTTCATGCTCGTTGTCTGCAAGAAGGACAGCTTCATCCGCATACAAGGGGCAGCTTACTGACACTCTGCTCATTTTGGCACCTACATCCAAAAATATGATTTTGGTAAATTAAATATTTGTATTTTTTTAGATTTGAAAGTAAAGTTTAATTTATTCTTATGCGTACTCTTATAAAACAATATGTTTTTTTTATCAAGAAAATTTGATAATACTTCCTTATATTTGTGCCATCATTTTAAACTATTAAAATTTATAATAAGTACATCGTAAATGCAAGAAATGTAAAATTCATAAAATTCAGTGATAAAATGTTAGTTTTGAAAGAAGCGGAAATTTGTAATTAGTAACGGATTGAGTTTATTGCTGATACTAAATAATGTGCAATGGATGCATTTCTTCTCTTCAGTCTAGATTGTTTCATACACCAATTTATTAAATCTTGCCGGAAGTTAATAACCGTTACTAACTAACTAACCTAACATCAAGCGGTTTTCCTGAAGTGATAGACAAATTACAACACTCTCCTGTCGTGTTAGCCTTCACTTAATTCATATTTTGTGAAAATTGCAACAAAAAGAAAACATGGATTTTTACGATTTTTCAAACTTTTTTCGAACAACATTTATATGTACTCGTATATTCACCATTTATAATTTCCATGTTTCCCAGTCATTTTTTTATCCTATTATTATTTAATCTGTATAACTTTCATTTGCAGTACAAATAAGATCTTTAAATCTATGTTATTAGTTGGAAAGTTTCAATCCTGGGATTGGTTTGCAGCAATTTCTTATATTCTTCTCTTCCATTCTTCCCTGTCTTGTGCGGTTCTTTTGAAATCTGCATATGATGAGCAGCGTACGTCCACCTAAAGGTCATCTAGGTACTCTCGGCGTGGGCGTCGCCTAGAGTTTGTCCCCTCGGTCATACCCTCCATTATGGCATGCAAGAGATCTATGTATGATTTTCAAATGCAAATATAAGGAGTGAATGCAATGCAAATCGAAGTGTTATGAACAAAATAATTAAAGGATCAGAAAGAAAATATGGTTTGGACATC
This sequence comes from Lepidostoma basale, assembly GCA_022606425.2. Taxonomy (NCBI): domain Eukaryota; kingdom Metazoa; phylum Arthropoda; class Insecta; order Trichoptera; family Lepidostomatidae; genus Lepidostoma; species Lepidostoma basale. Next base: position 296,121 of record JAHDVF020001348.1, read on the forward strand.
TGGAAAGAATTAATGAAAAATAATAGTACATAAAGTATATCGTACCTTCGGTAAGACAAGGGCACAATTGCACGAGACATTTTAAGATTTTTGAAGAATAATATTGTGTTATTCTGGCTGTATTGATCATACACTATCGCCCTCTGGCAAAATGAGACTGAACTTAATGAGCGACTCTGTTCCTCCAGATAAAGGGATGTTTTTAAAATACATTTGAATACTTGACTCATTTTGAGAATTTTCAACAGTTATGCCCTTGTCTTACCGAAGGTGCGATATGTTCACGATGTACATGGACCAAGAAATAGAATGCATGCGTGATACGATTTATGAATTTAGAGGAATCGAGAGAAGTGTGTCAGGATAGAACAATGTGGCAGTTCATTATTTCTGCTTACCCAATCAGGAGACGACTCGATGGTTAGTTAATTAGTTAGCTTTCGTTTGGCCTGAATTGTATATCTTACACACAGACCAAGCCCCGCTATAAATCAATATAGCGCATTACTCTACAAACAATGGTCCCATCAATTGTGAGAGAAAGAGATACAATAGATGAAGCTGTGTCAAAAGATCGAAGTTCAATGTATTATTTAAATTATTATAAGATCTACCACGAAAGTCGGCTGGTTTGACTGCCGCACCGAAGGACCCGGGTGTAATTCCTGGCAATGACAGTGTTAAAACAAACTCATGGTTCTTGTAAAATTCACGTGACAATAAAATGGCAATAGACTAGCTACCTATCACATGTTAAGAGAATCTGTGGCTAAAAAAAGGAAAGAAGCTATTACTTGGTGGTTCGACATATTTAAAATTAGAATTAAACACTTTTAAAACGTTGTATAAAACCACTTTATTTTGAGTCAGGAGCGCCAACCGGTTTCACTCTGTAACTAGCTTCGTCAGGGCTGTACACAAACTTCGTCAGGGCTATACACAGTTTGTCTATAGCCCTGACAAAGCTCGTTACAGAGTGAAACCGGTTGGCCCTCCTGACTCAAAATAAAGTGGTTTAATACAACGTTTTAAAAGTGTTTAATTCTAATTTTAAATAATGATATTTTTTGTGTTTTTGTAACCCTGATGCAGCTCTGGCGGGAGCGAAACCGATTGGAGTTACCAAATAAAGTGGTGTTAATACAAATTACTAAGAGTGTTTTTATTATTTTGTTCTATCATACATTGTTTTTCCGCACATGGTTTTGGTTTAATGTTTTAATTTTTGTAATAATTTGGATATAGAACGGTCAAAAACTATGGCGGTGATTTGTTATGAGTAAAGAGAACGTACTGTGCTCACACTAATTATCTATGTTAATTGGAAATTACTGTTGAGACTTACGGCGAGCGGACAGAGGATTGACGTCTTCGCGTGAAAGTGAATATACCTTAGGGAATGTTTACACTTGTACATTCTAATTTACATTGTTGCCATATAATTAAATGTCTTCTCTCATCAAACATTATATCAAAATTATATTAATTCATACCTTAACATTTAAAAAAATGTTAAATTAAATAACTTTGTTTTTATATGACAATTGTTTTTTTTACGCGACAGCTGTTTCATCAACCTGTGTTGACATCATCAAGTGTTACAATAATATATCAAATGTATTGTCGTACATTTGACATATTATTGTAACACCTGATAATGTCAAAATAGGCTGATGAAACAGCTGTCGCGTAAAATAAAATACAATTATGATACAAAAACAAAGTTATTTAATTTAACATTTTTATAAATATTTTTAACTCTTTTATAATTTGTCTTGACATCACTTAATTTTGTTTACGTGAATAGATTATACATTTAAAAAATATTTTAATTGTTAAAAATTTTATGGTAGACGTTCAGTGTAAATAAGAAAATTTAAAAAAAAAATCAAAATATCAAATTTATTGTTTCTTAAACAATGATGTAAAATTCCAGATTAAATAATTAATATGAATGAAAACATCCGTCTTCTAGGAGTTTATTACATTTATGATGGAATGACATGTTTCGCCCTTTCAAATCATTATCAAATATTTAAAGAATGTGATTTTGTTGTTATGTAACATTTGATAATACCTCAGAAGAGCGAAACATGTCATTCCATCTTATATGTGTATAATAAAACTTCTAGAAGACAGATGTTTTAATCCATATTAATTTTGTAAAAAAACGTTTTTAAATGTAACTAACTAACTAACTAACAATCACGCCGTCTCCCCGAAGGGGTAGGCAGAAAGAATGGACTGCCACACTTTTCTTTCCTGACATATTTCTCTCGCTTCCTCAACATTCATACATCGTGTCATGCACGCGCGTCGATTTCTCTGACTCCTCACATGGCCGACATTCAATATCTGATTTATTTGATCGTGCCACGTTTTCCTCGGTCTTCCTCTATTTCTGGTTCCATTTACATCATTTACATATATATTTTTAAACATTCTTTCTTCATTCATTCTTTCAATATGTCCAAACTATCTAAATGTTATTTAGTTAAAATCTCTTTTTAATTCGTTGTTATTTGAATCTGTCTTAACCGCCAAGTTCCGGTTGTAGCAAAAAAAAGTAAATTTATAAAACAAAACACTTTTCATTACGAATTAAATTATTGACAGAACAAGTTGGCGTACTGACACCGACCAGTTTCTTATCTCTCCTCCGCTTATCTCGTAGGTCCATCACAGAGCCTGAGCCCAATTAATAATTGTGAGCGCATACCAGTGGAGTGCGGCTACAATCTTCTTCTTCTTTTTTCTAGCCTATGTCTCATTTACTTGGGGTCGGCTCTTCTAGTATGGTGTCTCCAGGACCGTATATCCTGGTTGACATCTGATGGGACCTGGTCTCTTTTGAGACTCCTGTTGATATCCCATCAACGTCAACTTAGACCTACCACGTTCTCTGCGTTGCTGGTCAAAATATTAAATAATACAATGAACTTATAGCAAGAAAAATATTTTATAATAATGAAAAATGTCCATTGTTCTGGCCGAAATACTATGATACGAGTACTTCAACATTATTACTGTTAAAATTTAAAACACTGTTATAATATCACAATTTATTTTTATTCACTGAGAGTGTCGCGACAGCTGTTTTGCCAACCGATGTTGGCATCATCAGGTGTTGCAACGTAATTGTAACAATATAATATATATATATATGTGATACCATAAACAGCGTTCTATAATTTAACAGTTTTAAAAATATATGGAACACAAAAAACAATAAAATGAAAGGATCATTAAGATGGTTTGGACATATGGAATGAATGGATGAAGAAAGATTGGTAAAATAATTATATGTTAACGATGTAAATGGAACTAGAAATACAGGAAGACCTAGGAAAACGCGGCACGATCAAATACATCAAATATTGAATGTCGGTCACGTGCGGAGTCAGAGAAAGATGTATGATTGTTGAGGAAGCGAGAGAAATATATATTTTTTTTTACACGAGAGATAACTTAAACCCAATTACTGTATACAATTTGTTTTTAGCTGTTATATTGATTCTCGTGACATTCGATATTAAGCTAATCTATCGCCATTTTATTGTCACGAGAATTCTACACCAGACCAAAGACAGTGTGACAATCACACTGTCATTGCCGGGAATCGAACCCGGAACCTTCGGTACGGCAGAGCTCTTACCATTCTGCCACGAAGGTCGCCATGTCAGGAAAGTCTAATATGTCAGGAAAGAAAAGTGTGGCAGCCCATTCTTTCTGCTTACCCCTTCGGAGAGACGGCATGATGGTTAGTTAGTTAACTAGTTTATGTATATTTTTACAGTATCTAAATATTTCTTTAAGTTTTCACTGTGGATGTTTTATATTTTTTTTATCTGCCGCCACTGACATAGATGGTCTTATGATAAGGGAGCGGGCAGCGCTGTCTCAAGGCTGGTGGTTGCACTTTCAAAACTGTTTCAAAATTAATCACACAATACTATACCGTCAGCGACAAATTACAAATAACCCTGCCCACAATTAATGGCTAGCTTTGATTTAGTGCATTATTGTTAATGCTGTTTTAAGGCGTTTTCAATCAACTGTAATAAATAATTGATATACATTTATGTATATTTTTTTAATTTTGCATTTTACAGTGGCGTAGGTATTTTTAACTATCTAACTAACCATCACGTTGTTTCCCCGCAGGGGTACGCAGATAGGATTAATCGCCACATTGTTCTATCCTGGAAAAATTCTCGCGACTCTTCTACATTCACACACCGCTCATCGACTCATGCTCATCGACTGTTCCTACTTCGAACATGGCCGCCTTTCAGTAATTGATTAATTTGGTAGTAATTAATTTTTAACCATTCTTCCCTCATCCATTCGTTCCATATGTCCAAACCATCTTAGTGACCCTTACTTAATTCATTTGGTCATGCCGTGTTTTTCTTGTTCTTTTTTTACTTATTTTTCCATTCAGACGATTTGACTTTTTTTTACATTTCCATTCATTTTTATTTTATGTATTCGTGAATTAATATTTATCTTTAATTAGACGTTTCGGAGATCGTTGCAGTCTGCAATGTAAATTTGTAATTATTATTGTGACAAGTAATCAGTGCGAAATTATTTTGGCTAATCAATCACTTCACAATATTAAACACAGTCCATTATTTAATGATAGCTTTCGTCATACGCTATTTTAAATATACAATTTGAGTTGAGTTAAAATGATTCTCCAATATTAAAGAGGTGCAACTTTTGTTTTGATTTATATATAATACAATATTTAAAAAGACAACTCTTCCGTGAGACACTCTCTGTAATCTTTGTACAAAAGGTGGTGACCCAGTTGGCTGATGTATTTCAGAAAATACACGATTTAACAATGTTGACAGATTTTTCCCGATATCATCTTCATATCTTCATATATCTTTAATTGGGAGTTCTGACGTCATAAGTTTGGACTGTCCCTTTAAAATTTTCCTTCCATAGAAAGGCACAAAATCACATATTCATAACCACACGTGATGCATCAAAAATAATTCAACCGTTTTAATAATAGACTTGGATTTTTTTTACTTTTTCAAGTAGCACAAACATATTATAAAAGTATTATATTATATTTGTAGAATGCGTATTATATTCATAGTATATAAAAAAAACTTTGACATAAATAATATTTTACAATTATGTATTTTTATTAACACGTGATCTTTAGGTACTATTATATATTAAATGTTAATAATGATAATACAGTCAATCATTAAAATACATCTTACGAAATGTGTGTTTTAAAAATTTAAAATATATTTTAAAAAACCGTCTACGAGTAGTATATCATTAAACACAAATATGATAATATTTTTATTATTTGTTTTAATTGAAACTAACGATTGTTAAATACATACAAATTATTGAAATAAGTGTATATTTTTATTTTTAATTATTCCCTTTCATAATATTGAATATTATTTATTTTTTCAGTTTTGTGAAGACAATCCAGTGCCCTTTGTAACAAGTGACAGTTTGATGTTAACACTTCAATTGATTGCATGTCAGTTTATCAATTACATTTTCATAAAGTGCCACATAGAAACTGTGTGAAGATTCAGCAATAGTTATTAAATTTAAAAAATATTTTTTATTTTAATTCAAATGAAAACATCAAACTTTAATTTAAATCCTAGTATAGAGTTGAATTTAGTGACACTGTGTAGAAAAGTGTAAACATTAACGGTGTTAAAAATTGTGTTGTGTAAAATTCTCGGTTCCTTTCTATTCGTGCTGCATTCGGTGTGTCGCTCCTAGTCTGCATGGGTTTAGTCCCGCAGTAGGTGTAAAATAATTCTGGCGCTCGGCGCAGAAAGGCCCGAAGATAGCTACTGTGGCAGCCAAGTTGCTGGGTCTGCAGGCGACCCTTGCGATGAGGGAAGTCGAGGCAGAGACCCCCGTCATCTGGCCCTCCTGGTGTTACTCAGGTTTGTTAGGACGATGTTCTTAATCAAAATTTCACCTCTCTTTCACCCTCGGGTGAATTTCTTATAATTTGTGGAAGCGAGAAGATTTATTTTTGTTTTTAGTACAATTGATAAATCTTCTATGAAAAATAAGATACAGGTCTTCGTCTACATAGTGACAAAATACAATTATTTATTCACTCTTGCATAAGCTAAGGTGTAAATTTTTATTTTAAATTTCTCATATTTAAAGGGTTGTTTTTTGTATGCATCGATTAATCTATTTCGCAATATTCTCTTCTTCTTAGTCGAATTCCTCAGTGTGAAAATTATAAAGGTCTCATATTTAGGTCATGTGCTAAGGGAAGAAAAATACCACCTCCTTCGACTGATATTAATGGGTAAAGCGTCGGGAGTTGGTAGAAGGCAGCTGTCCTGGCTGCGGGACATCATAGAATGGACAGGAATTACAAGAGCTCAGAACCTGTTCCAAGTGACACAGGATAGAGATGCCTTTGCTGTAGTGATCGTTAACGTTGGGGGGGGGGGGGGGTCTGACACGGCACCGAAAGAAGAAGATTCATGAATTTAATAATGAGCACTACCAGACCAATCAGTAACTGATTTCTTAATGAGAATACTGTTAATCAATTATTGTAGTTAAAAATACTTACTACAGGAAAATCTATTTATATACAATACTCGTATATAAAATACTTCCTACCTATCATCTATTTTCAATTAAGTATAATAAGTTCCTTAAGTAGTCTACAATATCGAAGAAATTTAATAATACTTTTACACTTTTGTAAAAAATATCATTTCAATCATACGAAAATAAAATTTGGTATCCATAATAAATTCGCTCTTCTTACGAGGTCGCTACAGATCGAGAGGTCAGAAACAAAGATATCGGTTCAATCGGGCCCGTGCATAGAATTTACATAATCCTCATTGAAAGTGTAGGAAGTTATCGCCAGGTGGTCCGTGAAAGATCGCCCTGCATCTCATTCGCATTCCAATCGACGATCTCTTAACGGGATTGCTCTAATTTCCATTAGGAATGTGACCGATTTAGATATAACTAACGATTTATTGTGTGTCCCTAGATATTAAAAAGTTATTTGAATACACATTTAAGAATTTTGCCTGCCGTTGTAAGTTGACACTGATTTCAAAATAGGAACGATCTAACCGCGTGCATGAGTTAATCAAAACTAACCATTATGATTGTCATTGAGAATAATAAGCGCTTGTTTGCATTTTTGACAAACGTATTGTATTTTTTTAATATATTCATACATCTATATAAACCTATCCAAAAAGCTAGAATGGCAGTGCACAATGGTGTTCTTCTACCGACCCTTATGTATGGAAGCGAAGCATGGGACTGCCAAAAAAAGGATGAAAGTAGAATAAATGCAGTAGAAATGAGATCTCTTAGACGAATGTGTGGATACTCTGTGTATGATAGAGTGTCGAATGAAAATATAAGAAGTGAATGCGGTGCAATGATGGTGTCATAAACAAAATAATGAAAGGATCATTAAGATGGTTTGGACATATGGAAAGAATGAATGAAGAAAGAATGGTAAAAAAATTATATGTTAATGATGTAAATGGAACCATAAATAGAGGAAGACCGAGGAAAACGTGGCACGATCAAATAAATCAAATATTGAATGTCGGCCATGTGAGGAGTCGGAGAAATCGAGAAATCGCGCGTGCATGACACGATGTATGAATGTTGAGGAAGCGAGAGAAATATGTCAGGAAAGAAAAGTGTGGCAGTCCATTCTTACTGCCTATCCCTTCGGGGAGACGGCGTGATGGTTAGTTAGTTAGTTTATTCATACATTCCAGATTCAAACGTGACAACTATTATTATTTTTTATGCCCGATTTTTTCGTTATCTTTTCGCATTTAAACCATTTTTTAACATATTTCTTAGCATTTGAAATATCAATTAATTGATTGTAATCAATTTCGGTATCTAATAAAAAAAATACCATTGGTCAAAACGTCATCTTTTTGGAAGTATCATTACGTGGAGTTAAAATTTATAAGTATTAAATTGAATTCAAAATTTTATAAAATTTTGAAGTTCTTGCCAGAGTTGAATTATTTTAAATTCCTAGTTACAGTTATTTAAAAGAACAGTGGATACATGGAAAATTAAAAAAAAAAAAATCGCAAGTCCGGATCGTCCAGCCTACAATATGTGCAGCATCTAAAAGAACATTTTGTGTAAAAATTTCAGGTTGAAATAATGATATAAAACTCCATATCAAATAATGAATATGAATGACAACATCTGTCTTCTAGGAGTTTTATTATATTTTAGATGGAATGTCATATTTCGCCCTTCTAAGTACAAGACATTTACATTATTAATTATTTAATATGGAATTTTACATCATTGTTCAAGAAACAATAAATGAATTCACAGATGCTGAAACCTGTACTATATTAAGTATCACGTGTATTGTGCATACGTGCAAACGGATAGTAGCTACCTCGTGCATTGTTCTGAACGTAATTCTTTGCTTCCTCCTCAAGTCATCCATCTTGTTAATGATGTATGTCGCGCACAAAATGGCTTCCCGTGATTGATTTAGCTCGGCGCGGTCGCCTGACCTTCTGGCGTTCCGTCGCGCGGTGTCACTGTGACGCGACCTTTACAGATATTTGGGGGATATATTACAACCGCTACTATTATATTATATTAACAAAACTGCGGACTCTGAGGAGGACGTGTTCGGCAAATAAAGCGTAGCGAAAACCGGCAATAGAAATGTTACGTAAATGATTAATACGATATATAACGTCTGTGAAAAGTTTCGCCTTACTAATGTAGAACAATAACATCGTTTGATAATATCTTACCATGACGATATGTTTCATTCTCATAAAATATAATAAAACTTCTAGAAAATAGAAAAACTAACTAACTAACTAACCATCATGCCGTCTACCTGAAAGGGTAGGCAGAAAGAATGGACTGTCAAATTTTAACCGATGCGGCCCTCCATCCTTCTCTTCTTCGCTCAGCGGGAGACGTCGTGTGATGGGTTGCGAACCTCATCGCCACCAATAGGCATCTCCCGCGCACATCGATAGTCCAATATCCACAAAATAAATAATATAAAATACCGTTTTATTTAAATTAACTGTAATTAGGCACTTAAAAAAAACACCACCAACAAGAACTTTAAATTAATATTAAGAAATTATTCAAATTGTCATCGAAACAAAAGAAATTTTTATTTTTACACTTGTCAAAATTCTTTATATAAACGAAAAAACTTGTATAATTTTAACATCAAAACAGTACAAACGTATTACGTGTCACAATTAACTATTTTAAAGTGCGGCAACAATCATATCGACCAAAACAATTCACTTATACACGAAATATCTCCAAATTTACGGGAGAACCACATGAACCAAACCAAATTTTCAAAATCAGAACTAGTAAGTTCTATGTAAGTTCGGTAGAAAATAGACGTTTTTGATAATGTATTTTTTTTTACTTAGTTCGATTGACGGCATTTTACTTTAATTAATTATAAAAAAACTGTTTTTTTAACTACATTAACTTTCTATGTTCATTTTGACAGTGATCGGCTTCGCCAGGACTAGTCTGTCAAAGCCAGCTAGCCTAGCGGTCGCCGTCAAAATAATGCCAAAAAGTGGAGGTAGTTATTAAAGAAAAACATCGATTTATATATTTAAATAGTCCATTGTTTTGGCCGAAACACTATTATACTTTAACATTTTAAACTGTAAAATTAAAAAAAACTTTATTTTATGTATCACAACTGTATTTTTATTTTTCGCGACAGCTGTTTCGTCAACCTATAGTCACAATATTTTATTACTATCTTCTTCTTCGATGGCCCTACAGCCCATATCGAGCCTTAGCCTCCAGTATTCTTCGCCTCCAGCTCCTCCTGTCCTTCGCCTCGACCCTTCAATCTGACACTCGTAAGAACTTCCCCCCATTTCTCCCCCCTTCATCCTCCCATCGCAGCCTTGGTCGTCCAATTGGTCTTCTACCACCTTGGTGCCACTCCATTTTATTACTCTAGTTACCTAAAATATGTTTTTTTTATTTAACAGTTAATATTTATATATTTATTATTTAATATGGAGTTTTACGTCCTTATTAAAGTAACAATAAATAATTGCTTGATATGTTTAAAAACTATATTTTTTTTAAAAACGGTTGAAAAATAAAATTAAACAAATATCTGATAAATGTATTTTTATTACTAAAATAATTAAATATTACTAAAATAAAAAAGAGTGAAAACGTTTGGGAGAAGCCTGCATCCGGCAGTGGAGATGTTAAACCTGAGGAAGTAGAAGAAGAAGAAGATATAGTCTGTATTTGGTTATATTCCACTTGTTCTTTTAGTTTCTACCGGTTTCGACAGCTCTCTGCCATCTTCTTGACCAGAAGAAGAATAATAGTAAATATGACTGGATTTTTTTTTTGTTTGTTTAAACATGTAAACAAATTTAGAGGGATGTAAATAATCAATATATTTCTAAAAAGGGGTTAAAGGTTAAATAAGTTTTGGAAGCTGTAAACTAATCGTATTTCGCGTAGACCTTGAGGAATCTCTCTTATCTACATTGTACACATATAAAATAATTTTTTTCTTGTATTTTTCAATCAGCGCGTCTTAATGATGTAATAAATTTTGAATTCAATCAAGATCGAATTATTCTAATATTTTTTTTCGTTATTCTAATGAGTGACTTAGCATTTATTCCGCCATTTTAAATACTGCTATAACTAATGTTGATCAAGCGTAATGTATTTGCCTCGGATGGCTTTAAATCTGGGCATTAACTGTATCCTTGTATTAGGTGAAATAATTAGGATGCATCAGATAAAGAAATTATTAATTGATTCGATTTTTGCGACCTCGTTTGCACTGCCGAATTGAAGAAAACAGGAAATTGGGTGGTCTAAGATTTGTGAGTTTTTGAATTTACAAATTTAACTTTAATTTTTAATTAAAAAAACGTATGTGTATTCTGTTAACTTGCAAAAAGTTTGATCCGCTTTTTTATTAATTCCTGAACAATGCCAAGTATAAAAGTGAAGCTTGGAGCTGGAAAAAAATATGAAAGTAAGATAAATGCCGTATAAATGAGATCAGTGAGAATAATAAGCCGGAAAACGATGTATGATAGAATACCAAACGACTAAATAAGGAAGAAATGTAAGGCAGATGATTGCAGCATAAGTAAAATTAAAAAAGGATCCCTAAGATGGTTTGGACATATGGAACGAATGGACGAGAGAAGAATGGTTAAAATGTTGAATACAAGCAGTGTAAGTGGAAAGAGAAGTCGTGGAAGACCATTCGAAGTCGGAAAAATCGACGAACTTGCATGTTACGATGTATGAATGTGGAGGATGCTCGCGAGGTATGTCAGGACAGAACGTTATGGTGGTCCATCCTCTCTGCCTACACCTCCGTGGAAACGGGGTGATGTCTAGTTTAAATTTAGTTTATGATGTAAAATGTTGGCCACGTGAGGAGTCGGAGAAATCGATGTGTGTGCATGACACGGTGCAGGAATATGAAGGGAGCGCGAGCATTATTTGAGATTTAGGATAGAGCCGTGTAACTTATCCTCCTTGAAGATGGAGACTGCGACGTTCTCCAAAACGTCGGTTGAGAAGGATAAGTTATACAAATATACCCAAAATCCCAAAAAAACATACCGTATTTTGCAGACGATAAGACGCACCGGACCATTAGACGCACCCCAATTATACGTTTAATTAATTTTAGGAAGAAAAAACGATTCTTTGGACGAAAAGACCATAAGACGCACTCAAATTTTTGGATGAATTTTCAGAGTAAAAAAGTGGGTCTTAAGGTCCGAAAAATACTGTATATTTTTCTCGATTCCTCAACATTCATACATCGCGTCATGCATATACGTCGATTGCTCCGATCTTGGTAGATAAAAAAATTCACCTTAATTTCTTATATGCTTAAACGTTCTAAAAATTCATTTTAATAATTTTCAAATCTGACCACAATTATGATAAATTAGTTTTTATATTTATTTTTTGAATACACAAATTAACAAAAAACTGATGAAGGACTTCTTTGTCCGAAATATGTTTGTAATTTCATTAAATTTTCGCCATAACTGTGTTGCGGTCTCATTGAAAAGTGTTTCTTTTTTTTATACACCAACTTTTTAAAAAAAAAAATAAAAAACAAACATCTTTCGGACACAGAAGCCCTTCATCAGTGATATATATATATAAATTACAAAAGTTAGTTTTGTGTACAAAGTAATAAACATTGTTTACCTTAATTGTTTTCTTCCGATGCGTTATTTTGCTTATTGTAAAATAATCGCGAGAGAAAAATTCATGAAAATTGTAATGCTCTTTTTGAGCCAGCGTACGATTCTGTATCTTTGTGTAGCGGTCCAGAGCGGCTGATCTTATCTCGTCACTGACCGGCGCTTCTGTAGCTGAATTAGCCCCGACTTGTCCGGGATCTTTTTATACCACGCGGCTGGACTCTTGCTGTGTCAACGTTTTGTACACCAAAGAATCCCGCCAGAGACAAACGAACGTAGATTCTTTTATTTATGCAAGGCGTCTCAAAAGAAAATTTATATTTAGTGAATCTATTTAAAAAATGCAAACAATTCATCGAAAAAATTATAATAATAAATTGGATGATTTTTAGAGGGCCATTTTTATGAATTAATCATCTCAATGGCACTGTAGCTCCATTTTATGAACTAGTTAAAGATAAACATTTAAGTTCAAATAAACTTTTTGTAAAAAATAAAACTAACTAACTAACCATCACGCCGTCTCGCCGAAAGGGTAGGCAGAAAGAATGGACTGCCACACTAACCGATGAGGCACTCATCTTTCTCTTTTTGCCCCCGCTAGAGACGCGGTTTGATGGGTTGCGAACCTCATCGCCACCAATAGGCATCTACCGCGCACACTTCGATCGTCCAACTTCCACAAAAAAATTTAAAACAAATTATATAAAATACAATGATATAAAATAAAATAACAAAATAAAAATTATTTAACACAAAATGTTCTTTTAGATGGTGCACTTGTCAGCTCTATGATTAATAAATTAAATAAATATTATGTTAAAAAAGAGACATTTTGTTAAAAATGAACATTATGTTAAAAATGAACATTTTGTTAAAAATAAACATTTTGTTGAAAATAAGCATTTTAGTATGGGGGCTGCATCCAACGCAGTCGATCAACATTTGCATCAGGATAGGATAGTTTGAACAGGTATGTTTTGAGCCCAAATCTAAACTCTGGCGGGTTTTCAATGCACTTTAGGTCTGCTGGGAGACCGTTCTAAGCCGAGGGGCCAGCTACAGCAAATGTTTATTATTATTACTACTAAAATGCTTATTATTTGTTAAAGTACACAATTTCTGAATTTAAATCTTTAAAACAATATTGTCCAAATGTAAACCCTCGCATTCGCGACACTCATTTAGTCGAACAGTAACATTTCTTTGACGGCTCGGCAGGTAGACTCCGTGATAGCTGCCATTTCATGACGAATATTTTTTTTCAAATGCACCAAGAAAGTCGGTTTATTGGCGTAAACTTTTCACATTTCGTGTTTTTCGAACACAGGAATCGATGTTTGATTTGAACAATGTTTAATTATTTGTAAACAACGCTTTATTACAAATTTAAATTCAATTAACACAAACATGTTTCAGACACAGGCCCTTCGTTAGAGTAGTTAATTATTGTATATACAAAATAATTTACTATTTTCATGAAAGTGGTCAGTTTTTCAGGTATTAAAATGATTTTTTTTTACTTATTTCTACAACACTGAATTATAGCTTCTGTGTCTCAAACATGTTGTAGTTAAATTTATGTCAATTTTTTAATAAAGTGTTGTTTAAAAAAAGCAAAGAAAATTGTTTAATGAATCCGCAACATAAAGTTATGGTGAATACAGAAGAAGTTAGATTTAACTGGTTAATTGAGTTTAATTTTGAAATAGGAAAAATAATATATCTCTGGAGGAAATATAATAATATTGTAACAATCATATTATGCGTATCTGTTTACTTTAGCTTAGAACAACACGCAATATCGTAATGCGGTTTAATATTTTAGCTTTGACACCCGGATATATGAGAGTACGGTAAGCGACTCCATTTAAAACATATAACTCGACACAAGGCCAAAATGTTAATCTAAATATCCTATTAGTTCTTATTCCGAAACGATTTACAAAAAATACGGCGTTTTACCTGAAATACGATGCAGCGAAAGATGGTATTAAAATTCCTTGAAGTGGCACATATATAAGAATCTCCGAAATGTTAGTGCAATAAATCTGCGATTTAAATAATTTGAATGTTAAATTGGACCGATCCTAGTGCTGCTGTGTGTGGGAAGACATAATGTGATCTTATTTGAAAAGAATGTTACACAGAGATAGTAACACAAGTTACTTACTTACTTATTAACCATCACGCCGTCTCTCCGAAAGGGTAGGTAGAAGAATGGACTGTCACACTTTAACCGATGCGGCACTCCATCCTTCTCTTTTCGCCCCGCGGGAGACACGGTGTGATGGGTTGCAATAGGCATCTCCCGCGCACACTTCGATCGTAAAACATCCACAAAATAAATCTAAAAAAAATCATATAAAATACAAAGATATAAAATAAAAGAACAAAAAAATAATAATTTAACACATAATGTTCTTTTTAGATGGTGCACATACTCGTATATTGTATATTTAATTTATGTTCCACGTACCCACCGTTTTTTTTATTAGCTGTAATTATGCACTTAAAACAAACCAACACCAGCCAGAACTTTAAAATAGTATTAGAGAAATTATTTAAATTGTCATTGGAACAAAGGAAAAAACTATTTTTACACCTGTCAAAATTCTTTTTATTAAACACAAGTTAATTTCGTATTTTTCTTATTTCATGTCTTATCACTTATCACATCTAGAGCTTCTTACTATTTACTTATTTCAACTAATTAAATATTTCAAACATTTAAATAGTTTCAAAATCGTCAACTCATCATCAGCCTGTATTCGTCCACTCCTGGTCGTAGGCCTCCTCCATCTGCTTTATATCATCCTCCATCTAAAATTGTATGATTTTTATAGAAATTTTCTTTTTCATTAATATTAAAATAACTTTCGTTTTCGAGTTAAGATTTAATATATGATAAATACAAGATGATTTAATCCTCAAATTCCTTAATACTTTTTATACGTACTTTTAAATAACATTGGTATTCGTACATAATGTATAAATTAATGAAATTTAAGCACCTTTAAATAAAGTTTAACCTTTTCAATATACGAGAACAAAAATTAAACCAATGCGACATTAACTCACAGATCACGTTGAAGGTAAAAACTCGATCAATGCCTTCGGAATACTTACCCGTCCAGTTCGTGGACGGTCAATTCAAAACTCAACCCATCGTGTATCTTTCGAACATATTCGACTGTTGGATTTACATTGCGTTCCCATATCAACTGCTTTCCGAAAGCGCCAATTCAAACCATGTAAAAAATAATAATTTTATATTCTACTGACCCTTATAATTATTATATTAATTTGTTCAATCGCTCTTTACATCATTACAGCGCGAGCTAAATCAACGTAAAGGGTATAGCTATCATATTGATTCTCGTGACATGTGAAAGGTAGCTAATCTATGGCCACTTTGCTGTCACGTGAATTCTTCAACAGACCAAATACAGTGTGACGATCACTCTGCCAACGCCGGTAATCGAACCTAGGATATTTGGTGTGCAGTCAAAGCACTTACCACTCGGCCACGAATGTCATTGACTTCACTTCACTTATGGAAGTAATACAAAGATGAAAGTAGATTAAATGTGATGGAATTACGATATATAATACATACGAATTTGTGCTTAATCTTTATATGATTAACTAACTAACTATCACGCCGTTTCTCCGGAGGGGTTGGCAAAGAGAATGGATCGCTCCAATGTTATATCCTTTCTGCAATTAATTAATTTGGTCATGCCATATCTTCCTTGGATTTCCTTTAACTCCTTTTCCATCCACACTATCTGTATATATATATTTTTAACCATTCTTTCCTCATCCATTCGTTCCATATATCTAAATCATCTTAGTGACCATTTTTTAATTTAATTTAAGACGCATTTATCCGCCTTACATTCCTTTCTTACTTCATCGTTAGTTATTTTTTCAAACATTATTTATATGATAGAGTGTCAAATGCACATTTAGGAAGCGAATGCAGTGCGAACGAAAATGTAATGAACAAAATGTTATGAAAGTAATAAATGAAACAGAATGTTGTAGAATGTTTAATTTGACGATGTAAGTTTAGCATGATTTGAGATAGATAAAGAAAAACATGGCATGATTAATTCAATATTTTGTTTTAAATATTGGCCATGTAAAGAGTCAGATACATCCACATGCGTGCTTGACACGACATATGAACGTTGAGGATGCGAGAGAAGTATTTCAGGATAGAAGAATATAAACCTTTGATCCAAATATTAGCAGTTAATATTGTGGATGTCGATTCAATTTCGTTACTTTACTTGTTGGTAGAAGCAATGTATAATTTTTTTTTAATGTGAATATTCCAAATCAAATTCAAATCAAATCAAATCAAATCAGTTTATTTTCTCAAAAGACATTACAAACATTTTTTATAGTTTAAGGCATCTATTGAGAACAGGTAAAACATAAGGAATATATAATACCAGGAACGCATGAGAGATGGTTCGACATTAGGAATACAAAATACTCTCCAAAGTCAAGAGTATTTGTCTTCTGAATGTACTTTCACGAATATGAAAGACATCGATCTCCGAAGCGATCATGTTCAGCAGTTTGATTGCTCTCCCCACCGGCATCACCAGAGGCAGGTTGGTTCTGCATGCTGGGAGATAAAACAGTCTGTGCTGACGCTGTCGAAGATAGCCATCCGGAACATAAAGATGGATAGCCTCCAAGATGACGGAGTTCTCAAAGAATCCCCTGATAAGTCTGAAGAAATGGGTAAGTGTGCACCCATCCCTTCTTATCTGTAAACTATTGGTCCCCAGCATGCCCAAGAGGAATGCAGTGGGATAAAGCCACGGATAGCTACCAAACTCCCTCATGTAGAGATATCTCAGAAATCTTTTCTGAACCCTCTCTAACATGAGCGAGTATCTCGCCTCGTGGGGACTCCATATCACCGAGCCACACTCGAGCCGGCTCCGGACCAATGAGTTGTACAAAATTCGCAAAACATAGGGATTCTTGAAAACTCTACCAATTCGGAGAATAAATCCCAACATTTTCAGTGCAACTCCACATATTCTCTCGATGTGAGCATTCCTTAATGTATAGTCCTTAAATAAGCATTCGTCCCAGCAATCACTTTTTTCTTCGAAGTGCTCACATTTCTACGGTATTTATTTTGCTTTCATTCATTTACTTTACTCTTGGCTCGAAAACTTTATATATTGAAGAATATTACTTAAGTCATATAAAAACTAATATGAGTGTTGATAAACCTAAGGCGTCAACAATGTGGAATTTCATAATAAGGATTTTTTATGAATTAAAAACACTGTTTTTTCCACTTTTGAGTTTATTTTTCTCGACATATTTCTATCGTTTTAGTGAGTTTATATCGTTCTCCAAAGCCTTAGAAATATGTCGACTGAAAACAGAGTGTTAATAAAAATTCGTCAACTGAAATACTGTTTCTTTCCACTTTTAAGCACTCAATTTGTGCACTTAAGAGTGGAAAAAACGGTGTTTTAATTCTTTTTTTTCAATAGGTGTGTTTTAAATCATTCCATAATCAAATCATAATGACTTAGGAAAGCTCAAAACCTCATTCCCTTAATATATAATAAAACTTTCAGAAAAAAATTGTAATAAATACACTTCTTATTATTACGCCAGGCATGTAAGTGCGGTTTGACATTATTAAAAGTTTAATTGTTTTAAGCTGCTGTAAAAAAGTGGTCCAGCGAGAGGAGGTAGATTGACATAATGTCAGCGGTGACTGCGGCCGTCCCCTCCCGTGACCCAAACTGGACTCGATACATTATCTGCTCCAAATGTCATCTGTGTATCAACTTTAATGGGAAAATTTTTCGGAGTAAACTCACGCGGATTTCTCAACATTGCGAGCAATTCTATTATTTATTTAATATTGATTAAATATCCAAAAAATATTTGCTGAATTATCCAAATGTTTTTGATATATAGTTTTTTTTTTAAATGCGAAACATCAGCAGCTTACTTCATACTCGTATTATTATACTAAAAATTAAAAACTAACTTACCATCACGCCGTCTCCCCGGAGGGATAGGCAGAAAGAATGGAACGCCACACTGTTCTGTCCTGACATACGTCTCTCGCTTCCTCTACATTCATACATCTTGTCATGCACGCACGTCGATTTTTCCGACTCCTCACGTGACCGACATTCAATATTTGATTGATTTGATCGTGCCACGTTTTCCTCGGCCTTCCTCTATTTCTAGCTCCGTTCACGCCGTTTACATATACCTTCTTTACCATTCTGTCTTCACTCATCGTATTATTATATGAAGCTAAAATTACTATCATATCATTATATTTTTTATTATAATATCCATATCATGGATATTATAATGACATGTTTCGTCATTCTAAGGCACTATCAATTGTCTGACATTTGATAATGCCTTAGATGGGCGAAACATGTCATTCCCATAAAATATAATGAAACTTCTAGAAAAACTGACGTTTTCATTCGTATTAATTATTTAATATGGAGTTTTATATCATTGTTCGAGAAACAATAAATAATAAATTGTACTTATTTATTATTTCTTGAACAATGATGTTAAACTCCATATTAATTACAACAACATTTTGAATGTATACAAATTCTTGTAGACAAATACTGGATTTCACCCATTGCGGATAAATTACTTTTATTTTATAAGGATTAATTGTATCTCAATAGAGACGAAGATCTAAATTGTTTTCTGGGAACAGAAGGTGGTGGCCGAGGCGCTTACAGGACTTATGACCTGTCATTGGTTGGGTTGAGCGATCGCTTTATGTTTTAACAACATTCCCCATACCTTCTTTGTTTTCCTTATGACCACCACGTCTGACAAATTTTTGGAACTTGTATATATGGTAGGATTCCACACTTATCTTTACATTTTTAAATTCACTCTATACTAGCGTCATTAATACGAATGAAAACGTCAGTTTTCCAGAAGCTTTATTATATTTTATGGGAATGACATGTTTCGCCATTCTAAGGCACTATCAAATGTCTGACATTTGATAATGCCTTAGATGGGTGAAACATGTCTTTCCCATAAAATATAATAAAACTTCTAGAAAAACTGACGTTTTCATTCGTAATAATTATTTGATATGGAGTTTTACATCGTTTTTCAAGACAGTTCGAGAGATTTTCCCACATATATTTTGCTTTAGAAATAGTCTGTGCTCGTTTTTTTTACTATAATTTAATTAATTTTAATTATTGATTGATGATAAGAGTTTAAACTTTCGTTCCCAGCGAATGTCGATTGTGAAAAAAGTGAGATAAACAAACTGAAAGCCGAGAGGTTAGAGTGATCAGATCTGACCGCTCTGAGTGCCGGTGACGGATTCGATCGATTAAACAGTGGACCATTACACCGATAGTAAGTGGGAGCCTCCATCTTGCCGTGGGTACCTCTGGCATTTATCTCAGACACCCGTGGGACTGCTATCGAGACACGATTTATGATTTACAATTAGAAGTTCAGGAGGATTAGCGAATTGGCCGTTCTAATATAGCTACCGTTTTTTTTACCGGGTATCGATGCACTTATAATTTATCGGCATACAAGATCTTAAATATTGCACGTATCTATAGATACGTATAAAAAAACCTGTAGTATTTGACACATATAAATCCATGGGATTTTCAACAGTTGAAAGATTAAAAATTAATAAAAGAATTTTTTGTGTATATTCGCTGTATGATTTATTATATTTGCATTTAAGGTTTGTTTTTTAAAACTCCTAAAATAGCGTTATATTTTATGTAGCAAAATGATACACATTATTTTTTACTAGTATGATATTAAGCTCAAAACAGATATGATAATATATCATCTGAAAAGTACATTTAATAATTAAACTTTTGTATGAAGCACTTAATTAGTGGTGTGACCTTATTAAATAAAATAATAACACTCTTTTAGAATTTGTATCAAAACCACTTTATTTGGTAACACCAACCGGTTTTGCTCCCGCTGAAGCTTCGTCAGGGTGAGAGATTAAACTAAATATGGTATATTTGGTTAACTCTCTCACCCTGACGAAGCTCCAAATAAAGTTATTTTGATACATATACTAAAATTGTATTATTATTTTACATTTATTAATGATATGACACAAAACTACAAATGAAAATTTTACAATTAATAATACAAAGATTGTATGTTATAGAAAAGGTAATTTAATTTAATTTGATACAAAAAATAACATTTCGTTAAACTCAAAACTTCTCCCATTACATGTACGATATATTTTACCCTACCTTTTAAAAAAATATTTATAAGTTAATTTTTTTATTCAAACAACCCCGGAAAGATCTAGGCTTTTGATGAAAAGGAAGCTTTTATGACCATCTGTTCAATGTGTTATACTTCTCCTGTCTGTTTTACAAATAATAAATTTCAAACCATTTCTTTATAAAATATTGACATGTTTTTGTCGATAATCATCCACTGGATTTAATATTACGTATGTTTCAATATTATCAAATGATTTTACTGAATTCTCTTGATAGAAGTTCACTTCAAATAATAATTAAATTAAACGATGTTTAACTACTTCCACTTTTGTCTTTATTTCGACTTACTGGTGACCGGTCTGTTGATGCCAGCATCGACAGACTGGTCACCAGTAAGTCGATGCCAACGAGCACGGCGAAACCGTTCGCTGTCGAAATAAAGACAAAAGTGGATGTAGATAAAAAACACCGTTTTAATTAATTACTATTTACAATATTAAATACTATTAACCACTGAAATTGTTAAGAAAATTCTGTTATGATATCAGAATTTTTATTATTTGTCTTGACAGCTGTATTACCAACCGATGATACAAATTGAAAGACTTACTTTTTAAAACAAAATACGTAATGTAGTTATATTTAAACAATGGACTATTTAATATTAAATACTGCAAATAATATTAACGACTACTGCTAATTTCTTCTACATTTGTCTTCACTTTGTATTAAGATTCATATTTGAATAAATATAACTATACTTCGTATTTTTACAACACTTTTCACAGACATGTTTCTGTTGTGACCCAACCTTTTTCAATGTACAAAATAAATAAGCTGAAAAAGGTTGGGTCACAACCGAAACATGTCTGTGAAAAGTGTAGTAAAGTGTTGTTAAAATACGAAATGAATTTATATTTATTCAAGCTATCTGCTTATTAACTAAAAAGCAGTAAAATCAAACTTTTAGGTTCACTTTCAAAAGGCGGATCTCCAAACATTACATTTAGATAACTAAAAATTATTTTAATGTAACTAACTAACTAACTAACCATCACGTCGTCTCTCCGAAGAATCAACCAGAAAAAAATCATTCTTTACCTTGGACTTATTCATATTCATCATTTGATCATTTCGCATGTATACCTCATACATACTATTCACCAGGACTTTTAGTTCATGCTCGTTGTCTGCAAGTATGTATGTATATTTATTGTATATTTGAATGTATGGTTTTCTAAATTAATTTGCATACATTCTTGAATATTTTTTTTCGCTCAGTAAACATTAGAACATCCGTAGGAAATAACAGTCATTTAAATTAACCAATGGTGACCGTATCTTGATTAATTGAAGTAATTTTCAAAACGGTAGAACATGTCGGAAACTGAACATATAATATAACTCCATCTCAATACTGCTAGAAGTATTATATTAAATTATAACGGTAGTCATTAATATAAAATAAATTATTATTTCTATTTTTATTTTTTATATACTTTGTACATACAACACTAACATTAAAAAAATTTAAATTACATAAACATGTTTCGGACTAATTATTAATTCGGATTAGTTAAGGATTGTAATATGTGTTTATATTTTTTTGAAATACGAAACGTCAATGGTAAAACAACGCAAAACTGCAAAGATATTTGTGTGTCTTTTGATCATTTTAATTATCAATATAAATTACAAATATTCAGAATTGAAACACATTTTTCCCCTTCTGAGTTTAATTTTTACGTTATATTTTCAAGGCTTACACCTTCACCATCAGGAGAACGATATATATATTTTTTAATGTGTTTTTATAATTGCAATAATTGTATTATTATGAATTGTTTATAAATCTTATGTTTATGTTTTAAAATTTCCCAAATGTAAATTTGGCTTTAATATGATTTATTTGTAATTTATTTTATTTTTACTACTCCACATAAAACATTAACTTATACCCTAGCAAGGCAAAAAATGACTCGGCCGTATAATAACCAATATAAATTATTTCGTATGAAATTAAACAGTCTTTTTCAATAAACGTTCAATATAATATTATTAATTACATATATTTCGCAGGATATGACTAATGATAAGATATCTTCACAACATCATAAAATATTTAGAATACATAAGATTTCTTCAATATTAATTATTTAAGAGAACTAATTAATTAATAATTCGTATGACATCTCTAGAATACAGAGGCAATATTTATTTTCCTAACAAGTTACGAAAATGCATTTAAAAAACAGTAGTTGAAATGTAATACGTCTTATTTTTTGACTTATTTCATTTCACCTCGGAGGTTTTATTTATCTTTAGCATTAATTCATGTGACTTCTTAATAGACGCCGTAACTCAGATCTTAGAAGTAATAAATAATCTCTTAATGGTTTTTGCGAACTTTGGTTTTAAATTTTTACAAATTACACAGATTTCTTATTCTGCAAATTGATGGAATAATAATACCCACAGAAATCAAAAAGGCAAACAAAAACTCACACACTTACCTGTGCTTTGTAAATTTTGAAAATTGTTTACTAATTGATACATACTAGTGAAAGTGTTGTATTTCTGATGAGAGTAAATTTTGCATTTGATTTCAAGAAATTAATATTTATTGAAAGCTAAGGAATTTTACACTGTAGAGTTCCATTGTAAAATACTTTAAATCATAAACTATTAAATTTAAATGTAGTATTCCTTGGTATTGTATCAATTTTTTAATGATTTTTTTTGTTTATTTTTTATTATATATTTTAACATGTGAAGATGGAGGTATTTTCCGAAATATGTCGTGATTTTAATATTTTGTGGATTATATACAACGTTATTTTTTAATTTACTAAGTAAATTAATATTTCTTAAAAAATAAGTTTACACATGCTTAGTCGCATATTATTCCGTTTTATTTTGATGTAGTATTAATCATTAATTATTTTTAAATAAACCCAAACATGTATTAAAATATATTAACAATTTTGTTTGTATGCAACATGTCGTTTGAACGCAACTACAGTAAAATTACAACTTTATGATAGTATAATATAGTTTTAGATTCAAAATGGTCACTTAAAAATCATTATAATTACTCTCTAACGTTTTATTGGAATTAAGGGGTGAAATAAATTGAAATAAATATTTTTTTCCAAAAATTATAAACCAGGAAAAAGAAGAAGAAGAAGAATAATAAATTATTTTTGTTGTTATGTGACCGGATTCATAACAAAGCTGTGCCCGAAGAACATAATTTCTGTGCTTCCCAATGCTTCCGATGCTTCGATCTTCAAAACATGCTAGCTTAATTATCATTGTCAAAATATTTACATATTAACATAATTGTCTTTATATAAATAAACTTTTGTTACTCAGAAGATTAGTTTGTTATTTGTTACTCAGTTTTATAAACAGCTATTAAAATTAATTTGTTTGATTCTGTGAGATGTAAACGTGATTTGCCGGCTTCCATCTCGCCCGTGCGTTGGTGTTTTTCTGGGATGAACTTTACGCGAAAAAAGTTTTCAGGAATACACCCTGGTTCAAAATTTTAATCATTTTATGTTATTCCAGCTTGATTTTTATCAAGCTTTTGGATTGATTTATATCTCTGTGTTACATTTTCTATTACAAATATAATAATATAAAGATTTAACTAAAATCTCTCGATGAAGGTTCATTTTAAATAAAAATTAAATAAAATGATTTTTTTGTGAAACACTTTCACTTTCGACTTTATTTAGACTGCAACCGGTTTCGCTAGACTCGTTGGCATCAACAAACTGTTACTGTCGAAATAAAAACAAAAGATGAAGTACTTCATTTATTGTTTTTTGGACAATAATGTAAAACTAGATATTAAATAACCGGGTGGTGGTCTAGGGGATAGAACGCTTGGCTCCTGATCTAGGGGACTTGGGTTCAAATCTGGAACCGACCAGATTCCTTCTTCATAATAATGAGCTATTTTCTGCTCACAATGAAGATTGTAAAATAAATTCTAATATCATTGATTTAAATCTTTGATGTAAGTCTTTTTCATTAAGATGGTTTGGACATATGGAAAGAATGAATGAAGAAAGAATGGTAAAAAAATTATATGTTAATGATGTAAATGGAACCAGAAATAGAGGAAGACCGAGGAAAACGTGGCATGATCAAATAAATCAAATATTGAATGTCGGCCATGTGAGGAGTCAGAGAAACCGACGCGCGTGCATGACACGATGTATGAATGTTGAGGAAGCGAGAGAAATATATCAGGAAAGAAAGGTGTGGCAGTCCATTCTTTCTGCCTACCCCTTCGGGGAGACGGCGTGATGGTTAGTTAGTTAGTTAGTTTAGTATTTTTAACTTTTTTTTTTTTTAAATACGAATGAAAACGGCTCTTTTCTAAAAATTTATTACATTTTATGGGAAACACATGACAAGTATTTTCTAAGCGAAATATATCATTCACATAAAATTAAATGAAACTTCTAGAAAATAGACGTATTTAATCGTATTAATGATTTCATCTGGAGTTTTACGTCGGTGTTCAAGAAACAATATATAATACAAATAAGACATATTTTCAAAGTACTCGTATATTTTTGGTATTAATTTTACATAAACATAAGGCGTTAACACTGTGGAATTCCGTAATGACGAATTTTTTAGTGAATCAAACCCTGTTTTTCAAAATTTAACAAATCAATCTCATAATGTTATACCTCTGGCACTCTGCCTAAGTTAATTAGCATGTCCTGTAGTTCCTAGGTTTATGCATTCAGTGAGTAATAATTTTAGTTAGTTTATATCGTTCTCCCGATGATGAAGGTGTAAAGCTTTCGAAACATTTCGAGAAAAATAAACTCAAAAAGTGAAAAAATTCAAAAATAATCTTCAAATATTTATGTACCAATTGTTAAATTCAGAAAATTTTTACATAAATATTTGAAGATTATTTTTGTATAGAATCATGTTTACCACCCCTGATCTGTATGTATATAAAGGACTCCGTTTGCAAAAGTGTCACCAGTCTGTCAACGCCAGCAAGCCTGGCAAAACCTGGTCGCTGCCGAAATAAAGACAAAAGTGGAAGTAATTAAAAAAAACATCGCTAAATTTAATTATTATGAAAAAAAGGTGTTTGAATTCATTTAAAAAAAATCGTTTCCGTATTAATTATGGAAAAAGTAAATATAAATACTTTTTTATTTAATTTATGTCTATTTCAAATCACGAATACTAAGAGACATGGATTAATTATATTATGCTGCCGAAATAGTACAGAACAAGGCAAATAAAACCGACATCAGTTTGAGCGTGTTCTCTCGCAGAGAGTATAATGTCTCTTATCTTATGCGCCTCCTTTTGGTATACTCCGGCCGTTTTAAACTGAGTCTTGGGGCCATAAATGTCAATAGAGATAGGGATGGGAAGCGACCGTTATCGATTTTTTCGTCGATCGATATACGATACGATCGACTATAATGATTTTATATGATCTGCACGTATTTTTGTAATATAAACGCCTCTTTTAAGGGCCACAATATGATCTACTTTGTTTTTTATACTTAACTTTCTTTCTGTGTTTATAGACATACGGTATACAAATTTTAAAATTAAACAATTTTTCGGTTTTTACTGGTATTTAATTTATTATCTGGTAGTCACTAATTTCATACTAATTTAAACGCATATAAAACCTATAAATAAAGATTAATATCAAAACTTTGTTAACTCGTTAAAGTTTAT
Source organism: Lepidostoma basale (assembly GCA_022606425.2). Classification (NCBI taxonomy): domain Eukaryota; kingdom Metazoa; phylum Arthropoda; class Insecta; order Trichoptera; family Lepidostomatidae; genus Lepidostoma; species Lepidostoma basale. The sequence continues at coordinate 322,405 of JAHDVF020001348.1, forward strand.
GAACAAGATACGATAATAAACGTTACTTATCGATATATTTATTTTATTGTTACGCCCAACCCTAAACCGCTCCATAAGGCCCGTAAGTGCAAGCGAGATAGACATAGGGAAATGATTTATGGCCCCAAGACTCAGTTCATTCCGATTTTACTATAGTTTGGATGTTCGCGACAAGCACGGGAGCTGACAAAGGCCTTGAACTGCGCGGCGTGGGAACCTCGGGAAGCGGTCAGAGCTGCCAAAGGTCACAGCCGACCTGCTACCATCATTAGCATTCTAAATGACGCTAAACGAGTGTGCTTTACAGAGGCAGGCCGTGATTATTTTTTTATACTCTAATTATTTTATATTAAAAAAAAAAAATTCCTTGTATACAACAGGTCGTTTGAACCCAATTACTGAGTACAATTTATTTTAACTATTATATTGATTCTTATGACATGTGATAGGTAGCCAATCAATTGCCATTTTATTGTCACGAGAAATCTACACCAGACCAAAGACAGTGTGACAATCACACTGCCATCGCCGGGAATCGAACCCTGGACCTTCGGAATGGAAGTCAAAGCTCTTACCACTCTGCCACGAAGGTCAAATTAATACAATAAAACGATCATTTCCACTATTTATCTTTATTTCGACAGCAACCGGTTTCAAACAACTTTAAAAGACTACATGTAGGTTCACTGGCGTTGTGCGTTATAAGAATGTAAAAGAGGATCGCAAAGGCGATTATCGATGTAAAAAAATTAAGGCGTTTTCTTACATTTAATAAAAAAAATCAATGTTAAGAACATAAAATAATTCATATTTTCCAAATGTTTCTTTTTTTTCTTCTATGTTCGCCATACTTGTTCTGTAGATGTTTTGTATTTAAAAAAAAATATATATACTTTGTATTCAACACTCTTTTTTAAACAAATTAAAATTAAATATCAAACATGTTTCGGACTACACACACCTTCCTCAGTGATATTATATACACGTAGATATTTAAAATCTAATATACTGTCAAAACTGACCATTGTGTAAACAATTTTATAATATTTTATGTACCTATGTAATATCACTGAGGAAGGGCTGGGTAGTCCGAAACATGTTTGATATTTAAATTTAATTTGTTTAAGATGTGAGTGTTGTATACAAAGTATATAATAAAATAAAATTAAAATACTTCCTTTTTTCTTGGTATTGTCATTAATTGTAATAGAAATAATGACAAATAAAAAGTTCAGCGTCGACACTGCTTACTAATACTGTGATATCAGTCTATTGAAAAACCTTCAAAAAATATTGAATGTAGCAGCGTTCTAAAACAAACGGTAATTAAACAAATGAGCGTGTGTTTTTAAATTTAGTAAATGCTAATTCAATTGTTTTTACGAGATACTTAGCCAGGATGCGATGACAGCCAATATTTGTTATAATGTAGTACTTTGTAAGATTAGAAAACTTTATTTTTGAAAAAATACTTTCATAACGTGTTCTTTGGGATCTTGGGTATAAACCGTGTCTATCTGTACCGTTATCAACCAACGCTTCTTAGATTGTGACATTATTTATCTTTAGGGAAGTAGTAGCTCGTAGTTATACACCAGAATACTACTCTAGTTGGAGATAACAACGATTTCAGACATGGATATACCAAGAACCAACCTGCCAATGGTTATGCTTGTGGGTAGTGCAAATTTATTGCTTAATCGGGTCGCCTCGGAGGTCGACATATTTCGTGATAGTGTGAGTTGCCTCAGGGATGCAATATCAGTGTTGTGACTACTATCTCTGATGCCGTAGTATTTATGTATTTTGTTATTTTTTTAATGTTATTTTGAAAATACGTACAATTTTGAGGTTGCAGACGACTTGGACGCATCTGTAATGTTTGTCATCTTTATAAATAAATAAATGAAATGAAAAGAGACACGGATATACCAAGAGACACGGATATACAAAGAGACACAGATTTACCAAGAGACACGGATGTACAAAGAAACATGGATATACCACATCATACCACGTGTCTTTTGGACACGGACATACAAAAAGGGACGGATGTACCAAGAACACGGATTTACATAAGATGCCAAAACACAATATTATACCAAAATTTATACTAAAGAACTTAATTTCAAAGAACTTTTTTCACTATCCGAGAATATCTACACACTCATTTACTTACAAAACAATCATTTAATAGATCATATTTTACTAATATTATAATATACTTTGATATAATATTATATTAACTATATTGCATAGCTTTAATAAATCTATCGATTTTTGTGTTTCTAGATTGCAAGTTTATTAATATTGTGTATTTCAATAATTTCACTATTAACTATTAATATTTTTTTAAAAGGTTGACAAAATGCTTACTGGAATAGTTTATTTTGTTAGGTTTTATTACTAAGTAACTAACTAACCATCACGCCGTCTCCCCAAAGGGGTAGGCAAAAATTTTTTTTTTCTCCCTCAACATTCATAAATCGTGTCGTGCACGCGTGCGTCGATTTCTCTGACTCCTCTCATGGCCGACATTCAATATTTGATTTATTTGATCGTGCCACGTTTTCCTCGGTCTTCCTCTATCTCTGGTTCCATTTACATCGTTAACATATATAATTTTTTTACCATTCATTATCCATTCATTCTTTCCATATGTTCAAACCATCTTAATGATCCTTTCATTATTTTGTTCATAACACCATCATTCGCACCGCATTCACTTCTTATATTTTCATTCGACACTCTATCATACACAAAGTATGCACACATTCGTCTAAGAGATCTCATTTCTACTGCATTTATTCTACTTTCATCCTTCTTTTGTCAGTTCCATGCTTCGCTTCCATACATAAGGGTCGGTAGAAGAACACCATTGTGCACTGGCATTCTAGCTAGGTTTTATTATAAGAAAATAATTTATGGCTTAAACTGGCTGTCAAATTAAGATTTTTATAATTTTTAAACAATTAATCACATCACAAAATAAAGGCGAATTTAAAAAGAGTTGGTCTACATATTGTTTTATGGGGATTTTATACATAATTTCTCAAGCGCCAGCAAATAATTAGTAGATGATTTTAAATGAATATATTACTCATACGAGTATAATGTTAAAACTCCGTTACATCGTCTATATATTATTTAGAAGTTCTGTTTGTATTATTACAATATCCTCAATATATCTTCTCGGAAACATTAGGTGCTAAGATCCCAGCGTATAAATAAACTAAATACCAATTGATTCCTCTGTTAGATTAGTATTATTCTTAAACGTGGGAAAAAATTAACGCGTCCGATTAAAGATGCATGCTTTTGAAGAAATTAGCATACTAATGTGAATTTGAATTTTGATCATGCGAGTTTAACTCCGTCGCTAAATACACCAAATTATATACTAAATAACGGTGTTGTTTGACAGTCAAACGTTAGATTCTATCTTAAACTTCCTACTCTTTGTTTACGAATGAGAATACATAATAACTGGAAAATATATCGGAAGATCATGAGAATATAATGTGTTAATATTATTAATAGAAAAATTTAAATGAATAGATAAATGAAGAATGATCAAAAAGTCGTATAAAGCAGGAAAAACAGTATATTTTTAACGTGTTACTTTCGCTATTTCTTATTTAAATATTATTTAATGTTTTAAATATGTATTTGCATACTCAAATATGTGTTTTATAGTTTTTACTATTTAATATCACAAGTCCACGACATAAAAAATATTCACATCAATATTTAAATTTCGTAAAGTTTACATATTAATTATTAAGGATTAATTATATCTCAATAGAGACGAAGATGTGAATTGTTTTATTTTTGAAACAGAATATGGTAGTCGAAGCGTTTACAGGACTTATGACCTGTCATTGGTTGGGTTAAGCGATCGATTTATGTTATCAACATTCCCCATTCTGCCCTTCTTACGACCACCACGTCTGACAATTTTTTTGAAAGATGTATATATGCTACTATATTGAGACACACTTCACAACATTTTTTAGGTCAATCTACACTAGCGCCATCTATTAAGAATATATGTAATCATTAAACAGAAAATCTTATTTCATTAATAAAAATAATTTACATCTATTGAGATACAATTAATCCTTAAAAATGATAAACCCACAATGAGTAAAATCCATTATTTGTCTACAAGTATTTGTATACATTCAAAAAAACTATAATATTTTTACATAATTATTTTAATATTATTTTTGTATAGAACCTTGTTTACTATCCATGATTTGAATGTTAATAAAAGTGTAAGTTTGTAACAGTGTCACTAGTCTGTCAGTACCAGCTAGCCTGGCGAATCCAGTCGCTGTCGAAATAAAGACAATGAGTGGAAGAAGTTACTAAAAATTATCGTTTTATTTAATTGTTATTATTTATTATAGATGAAAAATTTAATAAAACAGACTCCATATGAAATTATATACAGGGCTGTTTTTTTTGTGTATATGTTATATTATATAAGGACGTCTGAATATTAATTTCTACACTTGATCATTGAGGGCAAAATATAGGGTCGAAGAGATGTTGGCAAGAGGTAAAACTACAATATATAAGGGACTGAACAGGCTTAAAAAAACCTTGAGGAGCTGTTTCGAGCTGCCAGAGACAGGGACCTATACTCTCGAGTAATAGTCAACATCGAAGGAATCTGACATGTCACCGAAACAAAAAGGACGTCTATTTTTTTTTTCTAATATACTTCATGTTCACTTAATATTTTTGTATTTTTGTTTTATTTGAAAAGTAAAACATTTAGAATTAATTGTATCTCAATAGAGACGAAGATTTAAATTATTTGTAATAGGAATATGGTGGTCGAGGCGTTTACAGGACTTATGACCTGTAATTGACTTATGACCTGTAATTGGTTACGCCTCGACCACAATATTCTGTTTCCAAATAATTTACATCTTCGTCTCTGTTGAGATACAACTAATTCGTAATGATAAATACACCCGTAATGGGTAAAATCCAGTATTTGTCTACAAGTATTTGTAAACATTAAAAAAAAATGTTGTAAAACATTTGTTAAAAAAAAAATTCATTCTTGAAAAAATTCAGGTGACAAATGTGCTTTAGAATTGACCATTTTATCGCTTGAAGGTTTTGGGAATAGCAAGCTTAGTCCCTAGTTATCATAAACTAAGACCTAGAGCTTTAGAAGCATTTGAATTCTAATGTATTATTATTTTTCAACTCACGTTAAATAATGAAAAAATTAATATATACGAGTATTCAATTTGTAATCATTGATTTTTATAATATTCCTCGATTTTTCGTTTCAAATTAGTACCTTTCGCTTAAAATTAGTACCGCCTCACGCGCCGAATAAAAAATGCACACTGTTTAATTAATACTCGTAATATTGATATTAGACAGTGCTCCGATTCAAGATGGCAGCCATTGTCTTCGCTATTTAGGCGGACTCAGACGGAGGTCGTAGAGAGGGTACCTGCCTGGCGGGAGGCGGTGGGTAGTGACTGGTACTACCCACAGCGAAAGGTCGCCCCGGTGGGCGGGGGCGTTCTCCCACTGCTGAACTCTGATCTTAAACTTTTAAACTTGGAACAGCGTTCGCCGCGCCTGTTCTTATTTTGACATTCGGTGATATTTAAATTACTCGAAGCATTCTCAAAGTGTTCTATCAATATAATTTAAATTAAAAAATACAGTTTTTTAATTTAACAAATTAACCAACACGCCGTATCTCCAAAGGAGTATGTATAAATAATGTACTGTCACAATGTTACTTCCTGACATACATACTCTCGATTCCTTAACATTTATACATCGTGTCATGCACGCACGTTGATTTCTCCGACTCCTCGCGCGGCCGACATTTAATATTTGATTGATTTGAAAGTGCCACGTTTTCCTCGATCTTCCTTTATTTTAGTTCCGTTTACGACGTTTACACATAACTTTTACGTTTACTTTTTTTACTATTCTTTCCATGTGTCCAAACCATCGTAATGATTCTTTCATAATTTTGTTCATAAGACTTGCATTCACACTGCACTCACTTCTTATATTTGTATTTGACACTCTATCATTTACAAATTTGGATTACATTGGATCCAAATTTTGTAATAGGCTACATTTTAATTTGAATTTAAGTTTAGTTAGTTTAAAGATGATATGATTGCTTAAGATGTGGTTTAAAAATTACAGTTAATTTTTTTTTATAACTTTATTTTGTTGGCACCTTCTACAATACTGAATTTTAACAAATCAAAATAATATTTTAATTTCATTTTGTTTTTTGAAACGTAGTCATCTCATTCATATAAACTAACCGCTCATATTGTTCTTTCAATGATAAAGTATACTGCATTCGAAAAATTAGCATATAAGTGGAAAAACAGCTATTTTTTTTTTCATAAACTCATGTAAAGGCAGCAATATTTTTTCCACTTTTAACTTAAACGCTAGCATGTTTTATATAAATTAATTAAGTTATTTGATTGAAACTAAAATTAGATGAAAATCTTCAATACAAAGGTTGTCGTATCACGACTAGATTACTGCAATGGAGTCTACGCCTACGGTCAAACAGCAATGTAGACGGTCTGGCTTTCAGGTTCTCTGCATCAACGAGAACCTGAAAGCCAAACAGTCTACATTACGATCAGCTAAGACTTCTGCAATCGGTAGATTGACTGTGCCAAAACGCTGTCCTAGCACAAACTTTGGCGACCGCGCCTTCGCGGTAGCCGGCCCTTCAGCCTGGAACAATCGATCTTAAGTGCATTTAGAATCAGTCAGAGTGTAGATTGAGACTCAAACCGCACCTTTTCAAATTATCGTTTCCTGATTAGAAGAGTTGATCGACTGCGTTGGGTGCAGCCCTCATTCTAAATATTATTTTTAACTAGTTCATAAAACGGAGCATTTTCTACAGCGCCCTTGAGATGAGTAATTCATGACAATGGCGCTCTATAAATTATCCAATATTATTATGTAAGGATATCGTAAGATGGAACAGAACAAGGATATGATTTTGGATCATATAAACTGTATAAACACTCACAGAATTGCATACACTGCTGCAAATTAGATACCAGTAGGCCAGCATCTACCTTGGGGGCCACCCAAAAGCTCTATAGCTGGACTAGCAAATTCCGAAACAACAGATCATTCGGTCAAAAAGAAGTTGCTTGAAACTCAAATCACACATGATGTTACTTTTTCTCAGATAAATAATTTTGTTAAATTTTATTTTAATCGATCTCTTAATCTTTCCCACAGTTTTCGAATCTCACCACCATAACTCAATACGTCCCACGCGTCGCTCCGCGATACAAATACAAAATACCACACATCTCTTAACTGGTCCAAAGGTCATATCGCCATTGTTGTGTCTATACACCTCTCTTTCTTCCCCCACGCACCCCCATACCTCCCTCTCACTCGCGACGATTGAATTTTCGAACCAGACCAACCCGCTCTGACATTTTGCACTCGGCGTTCGATTTTTAAATATTCAAATTCGGAATTAAATATTTATGGTGTCATGAGGCGTATTGAATACAAAGGTGATTTTCTCTCATTAAAAATGTTGCCCGCATTAAAAAAAAACTTGATCGGTTAGGTAGGTACCTACGTGAATAATTTATAATTGGAATATATACTTTATGGCCGTTCACTCACGTGGCTTACACGACTTTACGTGATTTAGGTAGGTACTAGATTAATTTAACATACCAACGCAGTGTGTACCAACTAAGATATCATGCATCGATTTGAAATAATTCACTATTACTTATTCAAAAAACGGTGCATAATGAAAGTATTGGTATAACTTATTCTAAAAACTTATACATAATTTCGCCCGTCTAAGTTCTTTAGAATATTTATTTAAGCCTACAAAATAAATCATATTTTATATAGAATTTAAAAATATACAGTACATATTGAGTCAACTTATGAAGGTGTTATTACTTCCAAAATGATATTTTATTAATGAATTAAAATACTTTTGATAAACTTGCCTTAATACTCTAGAATTCCATAAACTAAATTAATGTAATAATAATTAAATAAAACGATGTTTTTTAACTACTTCCACTTTTGTCTTTATTTAGACAGCGACCGGTTTCGCCAGGCTCGCTGGCATCGACAGACTGGTAACACTATTGTAAACTTAGTCCTTTATATGCATACAGATCAGGGGTGGTAAACATGATTCTATACAAAATTAATCTTCGAATATTTATGTAAAAAAATTCTGAATTTAACTATTGGTATTACAGGTATTCTTGGAGGTTCGTATTTAATACAATGGGTTTTAATTTTTATTATCTCTTACATATTTATATATATATAAATTAATGTAACACTATTTTTCCCACATTCAAGAACATAAAATAAACAATTTTCTGAATTTAACTATTGGTATTACAGGTATTCTTGGAGGTTCGTATTTAATACAATAGGTTTTAATTTTTATTATCTCTTACATATTTATATATATAAATTAATGTAACACTATTTTTCCCACATTCAAGAACATAAAATAAACAATATTAAAGGTGTAATACCGTCAAAACATATCGGGAAAAATTATCTAAAACTCGTAAAAATGTAATTATAATTAATAAAAAATCGTAATTTTTATGAATTAAAACACTGTTTTTTCCACATTTGAGTTTATTTATGATGAAGGCTTACACCTTCATCATAAATAAACTCAAATGTGGAAAAAACAATGTTTTCATTCATTAAAAAAATCGTCATTATGGAATTCCACAGTTTTAACGCCTTAAATTCATCTAAAAAAATTAATTAACATTGCTTTGTTCCACTTTAATGAAGCGGAAAAAATAAATTTTTTGAATAAAAAAAAATATACACATATTTTTTTTTTATAAACTTAAGGCATTTATATAGTTAATTTCCGTAAAGAATAATAAAAAAAAATTAAACGCTGTTTTTCAACTTGTGAATAAAAGTGTTTCAATTCTTGAAAAATGTAGCAGAGAAAAATCGTTTTTCAACAAATGCCAATACCGCCTGCCACTGGTAAACTGAGAAGATGACAAAAACATTGCATTTTAATGACTTATTCGCTTTTTTACTTGTCCGAATTAAACGAGATTGTGAGAGTGGTCTGTACTGTCCGCCGCGCCGGTCGGCCAGGGCAGTTTTTGCCCCCCGCCCTTTTATTTTTCCGGTTTTGGAACCTTTCATTCCTCATTGAAAGATGCCGATTCGGTCTATCGGGCAACCGGAATGCGTGCCATTAAAGAAGTTACCAATTACTCGATTGCTCAAAAGCGACTCAACAAGTCTTGGGCAAATATTAATTATAGTAGTGGCCTTCATGGCACACTGGTGACACCTATGACTCTCACACCTATGGTCTCGAGTTCGATTGCCGTAGACGACGGTAAAAAAATTCTCGCACATCTTTTTATCTTGTTTAATTCATTCACTTTGTTCTACTATACTTTTTAACCGATCGCGAAAATTTAGATTTTTAGATTTAAAACACGTCTTAATACACCCTTGAGGTGATTACATCACAAAAACGGCGCTTTAAAAGTTGGCATGTTATTATTATTATTATTATTTATTATTATATGACAGTTGGTACTTATGGTCTTGAAACTGTAACATTGTTCAAATAAAGTGCCGAGAAACTACGAGTAAGCAAAAGAGCCATGTTAGAACAAGCCTAAGAGACAGAGTCAGAAACGATACGGTGAGAGAAAAAACAAAGGTCTCTGACATCATCCACCCGGTGGCGACTCTAAAATGACAATGGGCACGTCACGTAGCCAGAAGCTCAGATGAAAAATGGACAAAAAAACTGCTGACTTGGAGACCGTGGACGGTAAAGAGAAGTGCAGGGTGATCGCAACTATGGTGGAAGGATGATCTGAACAGACACGTCGGATAACCTGGATGCAGTCTACACAAGACATAGTGACATGGAAGCGAATAAAATTTATTTAAATGATCAGCAAATAATGTTAAGGGAAAGAAAGCTTTATGAACAAAATTATGAAATGATCACTTCGTTGGTTTGGGCATGTGGAACTCATGGATGAAGAAATAATGGTTAAGTATACGTTAACGATGCGAATGGAGTGCTGAGCCGAGGAAAACCGAGGAAAATCGGTTATAGAAACCGATATCCCTGTATTCACACTTGATAATGCTTTAGCAAGCTTAACATAATATACGTTATATGTGGTATTGAAAGATATTACTATTTTCATTCTTACCTCTCTGCTCACCTCCTCGGAGATATCGCGCGACGGTTTGTTTGTTAGTTTATGATCAATTCATCTGTAATATAACGCGTCATTATTGTTTATAACAGACATTTCATCGATTCGTCATCATACCGTACCTTGAATCTCGACCCGGGCCTCGAGGGGTCAAAGGCCTTTAACATGTAACCTCTGCTTAACCCATTCAACTACAAAGGTCTGAAATACTTTAAAACAACTACTGCAGCAATGTACTTCCCACAAAAATTCCTAATCCATTAGAGTAAAATTAAAATTATAATTTACATTAAAGACGACTCGTCGAGAATTTTTGATATATTGACTCTGAATTGCGCTTCATTGAATATGGTCACAAAGTCACTAACACTTTTATCGCATTCACTCATATTGCGGGGTAACGTGAGGAAGGGGGATGGAGGTATTGACGACTCCGTTTCTGAAGGTATTCTGAAGGCTGTTTTACTCGCGTGGGCGCGTTTAGAATACAACCCTACACAACGTGAATAGCCACCGCGTTATAGAAGCATTGACAAAACCCCTATCTGTTGTACAAAATATAAAGAAATAATTTTATATTTTGTGTAGGTGACTATCGAGATATTGTCAAGTTTGCTATGTTGCGGTGACAAACCGCAAGATTTCGAAATGGGCTCTTATTGTCTACGACATATCAGTCCCCGGAATGTCATACAAGACGAATACAAATGTGTTTGTAATTTCTTGGACTAACCAGAGGTTAACTTTAATCTTGTGTTAATCACGCGTATTATAATCATCGTGACGAAGGCTTAATTTTAAACTTTGTTTCAACTGTCGGAGACAATTTATATTCCCGTATAAACTAATGAAGTACGTATTTAACCTGTCATTAACATGTGTACACATATACAGGTATACTTATCAATTTATGATGGTATGCGTATATACACACTATCAAATGTAATTTAATTTATTACAATATAAATATTATTTTTACATAATACCATAATGTTTTTTTAAACATACTTAATGTTCAAACCCTAAACATGTCTTATTTCGTGGCTATTGCTAATTAATTAAGCAACATCGAGAATGAAATTCAAAGCTAAAATAGAACTCCCCATATCATTTCTTAGAAGAAAGGATATGGGGATAATAAAAATGATAAAACGCAAAGTGATGACGATTATAGATGATCGCCACCACTTTGCGTTGTGGATACACATTCGAATTACTTTTCAAAATATTGTATTTTCACAAAACTTTTTTACAATTATCACAAACGTGATTAAGGCGACATTTTCATTAAAATTTCTACACTAAGGAAGGACGACTGTGTCCCGAAACATGTACCTATGTGAAAAGTGCAAAAGTGACCAATCGTAAATTATAGCTAAAAATAAAATAAAACGTTTCGGACAGCAAACGTCCTTCTTCTGTGTTTTTATTATTATTATTATATTGAAAAGGATATCTACGATCCCAAAAATTTGAAGATTTAAAAAAATAAACGTTTTAAGATTTTGGTACAAGAACACCATTGTGCACTGCCATTCTAGCTTTTTTAGATAGGTTTTTGTTTGCGATGACAACTTTAAGTGCACCATTTACTTTGTTGCCTGCCCCAACCCTTCTTTTAATATCCCTCTCCACTCGCCCATCTCTTGTAAACATACTACCTAAATACACGAACTCAACTACTTGCTCCAAATTTTCACCATTCGCGCTAATTTTGCAGACTGTCATGATTTCTTTTTTTTTCAAAAAATCATTACCTTGGACGTATTAACATTCATCATCCGATCATTTCGCATGCATACCTCATACATACTTTTCGCCAGGACTTGTAGTTCATGCTCGTTGTCTGCAAGTAGGACAGACCGCATATAAGAGACAGCTTACTGACTCCGCTCATTTTGGCGCCTACATCCAACCCTTTCAGCTCTTTCATACACTTGTCCATATATAGATTAAATAACCACTGGGACATTATGTAACCCTATTTGATACCTTTATTGATATCAAACCAGGCTGTAAGATCTTAATTTACTCTGACACTAGCAATGCTTTCCGTGTATAGTGACTTAATTGCCGTGATCAATTTTGTACTTATTCCATATTCAGACAATATTTTCCACAACTTTACTCTATTAACGTAATCATATGCTTTCCAAAATGATTTTATAAAATAGGGGAAATGTTTAATTCCTCGATTTTAAGATAAATCTCCAGCTCTGATCGTGCTTTTGGAACCAGTCATCAAATTGATTTATATGATACTGTGTAAAAAATTGCGGAAATTGATAAATTTCTAAACATCTTTAGATGACTATTACGCGCTATAGCATCTAGCAATCACGATATTCGCCTCCCGCATTCGCGGACTGAATTATTGTACCATCGCAAGAATAAAATATATCATTATAATATGCAAATTTTGTCCTTTGCCCGGTTAAGCATCGCATTTGAACTCTGTCGCCTCACAAACGATGGCCAAAACGCGAATTAATTTGCAATTAAGTATTCAACCCATTATTTACAGTTCACAGGGCCGTCAATACCATAGGTTTAATTTATTATTAGTTTTCACTTCCAGCTTTATCGTTTATTAACATTTTTAATTAATTCATTATTATTGAGAGTTTCTTGAACAAAAATGTAAAACTCCATATAAAATAAATAAATACGAATGAAAACATTTTTATTTTTTTTATATACTTTGTATACAATACTTTTTTAAACGAATTAAAATTAAATATCAAACATATTTCGGACTACTCAGCCCTTCCTCAGTGATATTATATAGATATTTAAAATATTAGGTCCATTACTAAAAGGCGGCCACATTCGAAGTCGGAATAATCGACGTGCGTGCATGGTACGATGTATGAATGTCGAGGAAGCCCGAGAGGTATGCCAGGACAGGGTATTGTGGCGATCCATCCTCTCTGCCTACCCCTCCGGAGAAATGGCGTGATGGTTAGTTTGTTAGTTTTAAAATATTATATAATAGTTTACAAATAAATAACATTACAAATAAATTGGTTACAAATAAATTATCAAATATTGAATGTCGGCTACGTGACGAGTCAGAGAAATCGACGCGCGTGCATGACTTGATGTATGAATGTTGAGGAAGCGAGAGAAATATGTCATGAAAGAAAAGTGTTACAGTCCATTTTTTTTTGCCTACTCCTTTGGGGAGACGGCGTGATGGTTAGTTAGTTAGTTAGTAAGTTTCAAATATGGGCAGTTTCGACGAATGAAAACGTCTATTTTTTTAGACGTTTTATTATATTTTATAGGAATGACACGTTTCGTTCAGAGGCTTGGTTTTCCGGGCTGTGAGCTTTCTTTTTTACCCTAGGTAGATAGCTAATCTCAACTAAGAACCCTCCTTCTTTTGCATCCGGGTATGGGACCGGCAATTGACGGAGTTAATATGCTATAGGAGAGCAAAATACGAATCTACAAGACATGCGTTCGTCCGATAATGACATATGGAATCGAAACGAGGGCTGACACCATCAAAACAAAAAGAATTCTAAGAACCATAGAAATGAGGACTCTACGAACCGTTGCGGGGATGACACTCCGAGACAGAGTAAGAAATTCCGAAATAAGAAAGATCCGCAATTTAGAAGATGTCGTGATATAGGGAAGACTGAGAAGACGCTTCTGAAGAGATCTTGTCGAGAGAGCATGTTCTGAAAAAACAATAAGTAAAGCAACAAATTAAGTACCACCAGAATTGACCTAAAGAAAGATCATCAAGATGGCGAGACAGTTGGACATCTACATCCCAGGAACAGACACAGTTATAAATAAAGCAGAAGAAGAAGAAGACATGTTTCGTCTGTCTAAGGCATTATCGAATTTGTTGTTATCAAAAACATTTGATAATGCTTTATACGCTGTACAAATTAGTTCAATAATAATAATAATAATAATTTATACGAACAAATACGTCCGTTTTCTAGAAGTTTTGTTAAATTTTATGGGAATGCCACGATTCGCCTTATCAAATTCCTTGATGTATGGTGATCATAATAACATTTAATGAAACTTCTAGAACAGACATTCATTAGAATTATTGAATCGGGAGTTTTACACCACTGTCTCACTTTTTATGTATCAAATACTCCTTCATTAATATAGTAAAATACTTATTAAGTTCACACTACACATGTATTTATATTAAAAGGGAATTGACATAACGTCATCTGAGAGCAAGAAGGTTCCAACTGACGAAAGTAAAAAGCTGAGAAAAATGAAGTCAAAGTTTCTAAGACTTGTTTTTTTGTAACGAAAGACGATATTTTAATGAAATTTTCTACAAAACCCAAAAAGTTATATATCTCTAATATACATTTAAAAAAATAACTTTTTTTTTTAGTTAACACTGTCTTTTTAATGTCTTAAAAATTAGATGGAACCTTACTCATCTATCGGGACAAAACGTTAGTGAATAAGGGTTCAACATCAAATGGAACCCTCTTTACTAACTTGCGTATAACAAAGATAAAGAAATAATATTAATGGAATTATTTTAATAGTCACTAAGCTTTGAAAGTCGAAGTTTAAACTTCTCAATTACGAGTGAATGCTGTGTATCGCTGAGCGTTGATAATTAAAAGATAACGTTTCTTAGAATATCATCAACGTGATTCCTGACGTCATTTAACAGTAATCTTCCAATTGAAACTCTCATCAACAAATTTATGCACAAACTGTTGGTAAATTATTTATAGTATATGTCAGATCTTCGACGTACCAGGTCCGGACCTGACGACGACTTACTACTCGCTACTTGGTATCCTTATGGAGACGCATGTTTCAAAATATTATTCAAATGTTCAAATTGGTTTCGATTCTAATTTGGAACATGCTAACGATCAAATTATATTCATATGTACTGTCAAAAAAATCGTTTTATAAATCGTATATGACTCGCTGTATGAGTTTGGAGGAAGCTAGTGAAATGTGTCAGGATCGAATAGTGTGGCGGTCCATTCTCTCTGCCTACCCCTTTTGCATGACCAAATTAATCAATTTACTTAGTATTGAAAAAATATTTGTTTTTTATCCACAAAATATTTAAAAAAACACGGCATGTTTCGGACGATACCTCCGTCTTCAGGTTACCTCCCGAAGATGGAGGTATCCCCCGAAACATGTCGTGTTTTTTAAATATTTTGTGGATAATGAACAAAGTTTTTTTCCATTTCCTAAGTATTTTAGTATGGAATTCCACAGTATTAATGCCTTAGATTTCAATAAGTTAATTAATTAATTACTTGAAAGCGGTCATGTTCAAAATAGTAACAATCGACGAGGGTGCGTATCACAATGTATTGAGAGGCCCTTCGTAGTTCTCCTGTATTGAAAGCAATTCGTCTCTTAAATGAAGTTGCAGAAGAGATAGACCTCTTTGGATGCAATGATGGCGAATTCGTAAATATCCTTATGATAAAGGCAGCAAGCAAATAACTGGCTTTTCCTATTCATAAAGTTCTATGTATATTTCCTTTGATTTTTTTTTTTTCACCTTTACATCGATTTGGCTTTCGCTGTAATGATGTAAGGAGTTTTTTCAACAAAATAATAATAATAATAATAATAGTAATAATAATAATGTGTGAATGTAAAAGAGCGCAAAAATCGTGTCAGGATAGAACAGTGTGGTGGTTCATATTTTCTGTCTAACCTCCGGGGAAACGGCCTGATGGTTAGTAAAATTAATTACGACTTATTTTTAAGTATTATATAAGAAGACAAATGTTAATCTATAACTTTCAATCTCTTTGGCTATCTGGTACAAAGAAAACATTGTGTGCGCAATCCGTCAGGGCAGTAGAAGAAACGACCGAGTACAAAGCCAATCGGTACTTCAACAAAACAGTAGACAGGACATTTTAATATTCTGGTCGCGCGAGGACGGCTCTGACTGGGTCATTGCTAATTCAGCGAGCGTATCCTGACCAGTAAGGAGTTGTGAGGATTCAGGATATCGCTATGGACAACTCTTCGTCCTGTTTGGGGCGAAGGAAGGTACACTTAAGTTTTTCCTGTGCATTTGAACTCGTAATATGGGGTTCATTTCGTTATAATTACGGCGATATAAATGATTAAATTTATTGATTATTGTTTATTTACTGAAAATATTATAATTTATTACATTAAGACATATAATTTCAATGCATATGGAATAAGAATAAAGGAAGATATTAGAAAACGTGGCACGATCCAATCAATCAAATATTAAATGTCGGTCACGCGGAGAGTCGGAGAAATTGATGTGCGTCCATTACACATAAGAGTAAGCTAGAGGGTATGTCAGGATAGAACAGTGTGATGATAGATTCTTTCGGTCTACCCCTTCGGGGAGACGGCGGGATTGTTACCAGTTTTTTTTTGTAACGGCAGCTATTTCGCCGACCAACTTTGGCAGCATCAGATATTACAATTAACTAAATTTGTATTTTGGGATCTTGGGGAAATCTCTGTATCTCCTGTTTCTAGACCGACGTTTCGGAGATCGTTGCAATCTCGAATTATCTCCGAAACGTCAGTCCAGAAAGACGAGCTACACGGATTTTCACAAGATCTTAAAATACATATTTCTACCAACCGTGAAAATCTACGCAACAACAACAACAACAAACCATCACGCCGTTTACCCGCAGGGGTAGGCAGAGAGAATGGACCGCCACACTACTCTATCCTGGCACACCTCTCTAGCTTCCTCCACATTCATACACGCACGTCGATTCTTTCGGCTTCTGACATGACCAACTTTTAATATTTGGTTAATCTGGTCATGCCATGTTTTACTCGGTCTACCTCGACAAATCTACGCAATTATTTAATCAACTAAACTGAATACAATAAACTTACTTACTTTAATTCATTATAACATCTGATAATGCCTAAATCGGCCGGCTGGAAATAGCGTCAGTTGTATGAAAATAAAATAAATATATTGGAACATAATACGGTAAATAAATAATGATTAGTTATTATTTACTGTTTTTATCTACCATTCACCACACTTTTTTTCTAACACACTCTTCTACCAAGCATGTTATTTTAAAAAATTGATTTATTTCATCGACTAACAGGCGCTTGATTTCAGTATACGATTCTCGTATCTTAGATTGCGTATACTTTCTTTACAATAATTTATTTATTATTTGAACAAAATATTTATTGAATGTTAATATATATAATATTTTATTGTCTATGCTAATTTTGCTCGTTGAGAACTCACATTTAAACGCAAACATCTGTAAGTAACGCGAGTGTTGCAGTGAAAGAAAACGACTTACAGCTTGTTAACTATTCCAAATCGTTTGTTTATTATAGTAATAACAATAATTTCAGATGTTTTAGATTTTCAGATGTACAGTTAACTGGAATGATGTTTTTGGTTTTTCGTATTGAAGTTTCTCTATGCATAAATCACGCCTTACAGTAGTATAATACAGGCATAAATGTTGAATATATATTTTCCATTGCCTTATACAGATTTATAGCAAAACATAATTTCATATTTATATTTTTTAGTAAAATCAGCAGTTCATCTTAAATAATTAGAGCCAACACACACATATGGACAGAATCAAAACAATAAAATTACCTTTTTGAATTCCAGTAGTATTATGCTACGAACTAAGTTATTTATTGTTTCTTAAACAGTGATTTGAACCTCCAGATTATATAATTATACGAATTTTTCAAGTCTTACTTACACCTTTGACATCGAGAGAACGATATAAACAGTTTATATCTTTGTAGAATTCCACAGTGTTAATGCTTTTAGCATAAAAGGACACAACAATCCAAGGAAAGGCAAATTCTTGGCAAGAGTCTCCGACATAAAATAAGGAATGAAAAAATAAGACGCCTATCCAATGTTCAAAACAAATCAAATCAAATCAGTTTATTTTATCAAAAGATATTACAAACAACAATTATATTATAGTTTAAGGCATCTATTGAGAATAGGTAAAACATAAAAAAATATATGATACCGGGAACGCATGAGAGATGGTTTGAGATTAGAAATACAAGATACTCTCCAAAGTCAAGATTATTTGTCTTCTGAACGTACGTACGAGTGACTTCATGGATTGTACAGCTAAATTAAAGTGACAGTGAGCTGGACATATAGCAAATCAGGGTAGTACCCGATAGACATCCAGAATACTTGGACTTATTACTAATACAGATTACTTTCAGTGGAGGTATTGGACGAATAAAATGTTGTAAAAAGTGTCGGGAGGTCACCTAAAAGGTGGAATAATGATATTACCCGAATAGCTAGAACGATCTGAATGCGGAAATGATAAGACAGGAACGAGTGAGTGAGATAATATCGAGATTTAAACTGATTTAAATCGTATTTCTCATTATCATAAAATAAAAAACGTTATCAATACAATTTTTACGAAGTCCCACATTGATTGACCGCAAATCTGAACTCTCGGCTGCAGAGCATCCCACACGACTCGTTGAGCAATAAATCCCGATAAGACTGCTCCACGAGAGAGTGCAAACACTATAAACATGCCAGCCTCATTCTTATCTTCATTAAAATGTCTATTCTTTGATCTGCATACCATATGATAATGTAATCTTCTAACTTGTGCAGTCCGCAATTATTTAGTGATACTTCTTCTTCTTCTTCTCATAGAGCCGTTTAAGATTGGAAATTCTTTCTCACCACAATAATTTCTTATGAAGTTTTACTAGAGTGGTTTTCCGTTACCCTTTCCAGGGATATTCTGTAGGGGTTACCTTCCTTTAGCTGGTGGGTCTCGTTTTTGAAACGTCGAAGATACGTATTATGCCCTCTCCCTGTCTGCTATAACCCTCATGGTGTCAGTAATTACATTTCAAATTATGTATTTAATAAAGCGATATTTTTTTATGAACTACTTACACATATGTTTTATTATTTTTTTCTTCGCTAGGCTTGCTGGGATCGACATATTATTGAAATTGTTACTAACTTACTCCTTTATATGCGTAAACAAGATTCTATACAAGAATAATATAAAAATAATGTTGTATAACCTAATAACTAACTATCACCCCATCTTCCCCGGGGGGTAGGCAGAAAGAATAGACCGCCACACTTTTCTGTCCTGATATACTACTCTCGCTTCATTTCTCCGACTCCTCGCGTGACCGATATTTAATATTTCATTGTTTGATTGTGCCACGTTTTCCTCGCCCTTCCTCTATTTCGAGCTCCGTCCACATCGTTTATGTATACCTGCTTCACCATTCTGTCATCATTCATTATTTATTCGTGTTCGAACCATCTTAATCATTATTTTGTCTTTCATTATTTTGTATATAATTATCTATAATTTACTGAATTTGAATATTAATATAAAAATACCAATAATGATGACGTTGAAGCAAGGGCAGACACAGTAAAGACCAAACAAGTTTTGAGGACTTCCGAGATGAAGACACTGAGAACGATGGCAGGAAAGACACTGAGAGATCGCGTGAGGATCACCAGAATTAGAGAGACATGTGAGGTTGACGATATTATAAGATGGAGCAGACATGGAATGGTCATGTTCAAAGAATAGACAACATCAGACATCCCTCGTGGAAGACCTCCTAAAATATAGTAGGACAGCTGGGAGTCTACCTTACAGGAGGGGCAACACTCCGGAGAACAGACCACATAGGTCTATAACAAGGAAGGAGAAATAGAAGAAATATTAATAATAGGGTTATCAAAAAAAAATTTTTTTCATGTAAATGTAGTGCTTACGTTTTTGCGAGTTGTGCAATTCGGGGCTGAAAATATTGGTGAGTGAATTACAAGGAAAAGAAATAATACTAATTTTTAAAAATTCGACCCCAAAAATAATGATGATTCATTATTTTTTAACATTATTTTTACTATGTTTTACTTAAACTTTGAATATGATTTCTGCATTCAATTTTATTCAAATATAGATTTGAATCACCACATCAAATAAATAAATTAGTTTTAGGTTTTATTATGAATTATGAAATATAATATAAAAGAGAAGAAGGCTATTGATATATTACAGAATAAAAAAGTGTGGCGGTCCATCCTCTCTACGCTCATGTTAGGTTCTATAAATAATATGCTTTCTTTTGTATGTTAACCTTATTTTCACACACACAACCATAAGATGCTCCATTAACCACTCGTTAATGTATATTTCTGTACAGGAAAATAATAAATTCCCCGGCTTTATCTGGGCTATTGAGGTCTTTATGTCTCTATCGAGAGTAAAACCTGCGCCTTCAACAGGGACAAGCTGGTGCTTTAGCGTCAAGGCCTTTATCGAACATCTTTATGGGCTCAATCGAAGAGAGACACTCTCGGAGAAACTTGCAAATTATTTGACTCCCAGTTCTCCTTCAATCTTTATATTTTCATAGTCTAGTTCAACATATGTTAACTGGTCTGGTATAAAATTTAAATTACAATAAGAATGGTCCATTGTTTTGGCTGAAACACTATGATATTTTAACATTTTATAACAGTTAATTCAAAAACTTTGTTTTATATCACAAATTGTAATTATTTTACTTTACGACAGCTGTTTCATCAACCAATGTTGACATCATCAGGTGTCAAAGGTTCGAATCTTTGTGTATTTGTTCCTAAGTCAATTTGAATCATTTATTTGATATAATTTTGAGCTGTCGTAAAGTAAAATAAATACAATTTGTGACATAAAACAAAGTTTTTGAATTAACAGTTATACAATAAGAATGGTAAAAAAATGTATGTTAACGATGTAAAAAACATGGCACGATCAAATAAATCAAATTTTGAATGTCGGTCACTAAATCGAAATGCGTGTATGACACGATATATGAATGTTGAGAAAGCAAGAGAAGTATGTAAGGAAAGAAATATATGGCAGCTCATTATTTCTGCCTACCCTTTTGGAGAGACGGCGTGATGGTTAGTATGTTAGATAGTTTAATTTCAATATAATGTTATACGAATTACAAAATATATGAAATAGATGATTTAAATATAATCTGCAATTATAATTAATCTCAGGGGTCCTTGTATCAATATAAATTGTTTGTAGCAGTAAGTTCTGGGTCTAACGCAGTCGATCAACAATTTCATTAGATATTCTTCGTCTCAGAGTGGCAACTGCCATGACTGCCATGACTCCCACACAGAAGGTCAAGGGTTCGATTCCATGGCAGTATCTTTGGTCTGGTGTGGAATTCACGTGACAGGTAAATGGCGATAGATAAGCTACCTATCACATATCATAAGAATCAATATAATAGCTCAACAAAGTGTATACAGTAATTTATATCAAAAAACCCGTTGAAAAACAAAAAAAAAAATTTATTTTTATCTTTAGTAAAGGTCTTACGAGCTGTTTAGACAGGATATCAAATATCGTCCTGTGACGAAGACGTGCGGCTTCTCTCCATCTGTTTGGTGGTCTTCCTGTTAGTCGGCAAATAAAAACTACAAAATAAAATTAAATTAGTATGGGAATATAGAATGTCTACAGGAAGATTGTTTCAGACATTTTTAAACGATTATTATTATTATTATTATTTTGTTCAATCGCTCTTCACACCATTACAGCGCGAGCCAAATCGATGTAAAGGGTATAGCTATCATATTGATTCTCCAGACATGTGATAGGTAGCTAATCTATCGCCATTTTAATTGTCACGCTAATTCTACACCAGACCAAAGGCAGTGTGACAATCACACTCCCATCGCCGGGAATTGAACTCGGGGCCTTCGGGGTGGCAGTCAAAGCATTTTCCACTCGGCCACGAAGGTCGTCAACTTCCTAATTTACCTCCTAGAAATAATAATTTAATTTAATTTCTGTTTAAATAAGAAACTTTGTTATAAATATCACAATTGACTATATTTTGGCGGGACAGCTGTTTCGTTCACCGATGTTAGCATCGTAAAGTCTCACAATCAGCATTGATTATACAACAACCAACCACTTGATTTTAACAACAACCATTTGATTGTAAGATATGACGATGCCAACATCGGTTAACGAAACAGCTGTTGCGACAAAATATAATCAATTGTGATATTTATGTCATAACAAAGTTTTCATTTTATTTAAACAGTTAATGATGTTGAATTACAGTGTATTTCCGGCCAAAACAATGGATTATCTAATTTAATTTCAGTAACAACATAGATATTCAGTTGATGATAGCATGCCACGTGGTAGAGACGTGCGAAGTAAAAGGGGTGAATATTGAAAGATTTATGAGTTTTGTGTTCAATCCAGATCCAGCCAAGATGGCAGTGCACAATGGTGTTCTTGTGCCGACCCTTATGTATGGAAGTGAATCATGAAACTGGCAAAAGAAGGATGAAAGTAGAATAAATGCAGTAGAAATGAGATCTCTAAGACGAATGTGTGGCAAATCTGTATATGATAGAGTGACAAATGCAAGTATAAGAAGTGAATGTGGTGCGAATGAAATTGTTATGAACAAAACAGGGAAAGAGATAGAGGAAGGCCGAGGAAAACGTGGCATAATCAAATCAATTAAATATTGAATGTCAGTCACGTGAGGAGTCGGAGAAATCGACGTGCGTGCATGACAAGATGTATGAATGTAGAGGAATCAAGAGAAGTATATCAGAACAGAACAGTGTGGCGTTCCATTCTTTCTGCCTACTCCTCCGGGGAGACGGCGTGATGGTTAGTTAGTTAGTTAGTAAATAATGAAAATAAAAAAATTTATTAAGAATTTTTCTATGTTTATTTTTAGTGTAAAATCTACTTATTGATTTTCGTCTTCGACCGGTTTCGGCAGCTCGCTGCCATCTTCTGGCAGCCAGAAAGCCAGAAGATGGCAGCGAGTTGCCGAAACCGGTCGAAGACGAAAATCAATAAGTAGATTTTACACTAAAAATAAACATAGAAAAATTCTTAATAATTTTTTTTTATTTTCATTATTTACAATGAACTTCTACCAAGAAATTTCAATAAACAACATAAATAGTTAGTTAGTTACATATATTTTACTTCTGACTTTGAAATTCATTTGAAGTATTTCGGTTTTACAGATTATTATTTTTAAGATGAGTTTATTTTCACAAAGGACGAACTGTTTTACGACTGGGTCCTTTGGGTAAACAGGGTGTATTGTTATTGGTTGACTAAACACACTTTGACCAGGTATGTACCGGGTAGGTACCAGGTAGGCTGACAAATGCGGTGATGTAAAAAAATGTTTTGAAAATGCTCAATGTTCTAACAATTTTAGAAACGCATTAAAATATGGTTACCGATTTTTTTGTGAATTTATGCTTTGAAATGGCAGTTATTTTATTATAGAACCAAACAATTTATTTTATCGTGCAATTTCTCCCAGAGTTCTAGACCCAATCCTTTAGTAAGATGGTATTAAGTATGAGGATAGCAATGTTTAATTTAAGAGACAGCTGATTACTGCACTGATAGGTTAGTCTTATCCAAAAAAGCTAAGATGGCAGTGCATAATGGTGATCTTGTGCAGATCATTATGTATGGAAGTGAAACATATAACTGGCAAAAGAAGGATGAAAGTAGAATAAATGCAGTAGAAATGAGATCTCTAAGACGAATGTGTCGTAAATTTGTATATGATAGAGTGTCAAATGCAAGTATAAGGAGTGGATGCGGTGCGAATGAAAGTGTTATGAACAAAATAATTAAAGGCTCGTTAAAATGGTGTGGACACATGGAAAGAATTAGTGAAGAGAGAATGGTAAAGAAGATTTATGTTAACGACGTGAACGGAACTAGAAATAGAGGAAGGCCGAGTAAATCATGGCATGATCAAATCAATCAAATATTGAATGTCACGTGAGGAGTCGGAGAAATCGCGTGCGTGCATGACAATATGTATGAATGTAGATGAAGCGAGAGAAGTATGTCAGGACAGAACAGTGTGGCGGTCCATTCTTTCTGCCTACCTCTCCGGGGAGACGGCGTGATGGTTAGTTAGTTAGTTAGTATTTTCCTAGTGCCCTAACTAACTAATTAACTAACCATCTTGAACGGGGTTACCCCTGTTGGGAGGTATTAAAGCATTGTATTTGATAAATGATCAATAAATATTTTTTTATATATTTGCCTTCGCCTATATGCGTTGTGGATACATATTTGAAAAAAAAACTATTAAACTTAGTATTAAAACACTTTATTTCACTTAACGCCGAAACGTATCGGTTATAACATAACCCTTAGGTATCAATATACAAAATTTTAATTTAAAATTGCGTTATAAATTGTTAAATTAAATAATTTTTTTTAATGTATACAATTGTATTTTTAACGTAACACCCGATGTCAACCTAGGTGGACGAAACTGCTGTCGCGAAAAATAAAAATACAATTGTGATATATAAAACAAAGTTATTTAATTAAACAGTTTATAATGTTGAAGTATCATAGTTTTTCGACCAAAACAATGGACTATAAAATTGTTTTCATTGATAAAGAGCATTGATACATCGATCTGTGTTAAGTGAAATAAAGTGATGAAATACTAAGAGTAATTATATTTATTCAAATATTTATATATTATATTTCACTACAGAAGCAACTGATAATCATCATCTTAGTTATCAAACTTGAATATTGTCTTTTGGAATCGATTGCTCAAATATTTTAGCAAGACCTTGCCTTCAAAAAGGACATATTATTGTATTTTCGGTATCGGCCACAGTTCCTGGTTTGCGCAGGTAATAAAGGGGAAAAAAATATGCCCGAGGTCCTCTGTTTTGTGGAATTTTTGAGTGTTCGAGGCCTCTGGTTAGTCCCTGGCACCGCACTATTCCTAGAAAACCTTTTAAGGTCACATAATCTCTATTGAGAAAGGAAATAACTTTTTAAAAAGATTTATATGGTATGTATTGTAGGTTTTGTCGGAGACCTCTGTACCAAAGATGTTGAATGTTTATGACTAACTAACCATCTCGCTGTTCCCCAACCGGTTAAACAGGGAGGTCGTATATCTTCTTGTTTCCTAATTTGTTTCCTTAAGATCCTGCATATTAATTTATTATTAAGGAAAACGTTTGCTTTCTTGAAATTTTATTATATTAAATGAGAGTGGCATGTTTCGCCTTACTTATATAATAATGATTAATTGGATAATTTATAGAGCGCATTTTTTATGAATTAATCATCTCAAGGGCTGTCGAAAATACTCCGTTTTATGAACTAGTTTAAAATAAATATAATTAGTATGAGGGCTGCACCTGACGCAGTAGATCAACTCTGCTCTGTTGGACAGTCTTCAAAGCGCTACATGGAATGGCTTCAAGTTATACGAACTCTGTATAACGGACAGCCTAATTACAAGGAAATTCAAACTTCGTTTGGCGAACTCCACGGCAAAAGGAAGAATACTTGAGCCGAAGCGTTGCCCTAGTACGAATTTCGGTGATCGAGCGTTTGCGGTAGCCGGCCCATCAGCTTGGAACAATCTTCCTTCACACCTCAGATGCATAAATGATCTGACAGATTTCAGACCAGGCGCTTTAAAAGTTAGCATGTTATTATTATCATCATTATTATTTGCATCGGGGAATGATATTTTGAAAAGGTGCGTTTTAAACTCTGACGGATTCTCGATGCACTTGAGGTCTGCTGGAAGATTGTTCAAGGCTGAAGGGCCGGCTACCGCGAAGGCTCGGTCGCGAAAATTTGTGTGAGAAAATCATTTTAGCAGAGACCATATAACATAGCAAAATAAATTCGGTAGAAATGAGGTCCCTAAGACGTATGTGTGGTAGAACGATGTACGACAGAATCTCAAATACTGATATTAGAAAGAAATATAGAGCGAAATAAAGTATTATGAACAAAATTATAAAAGGATCGCTGCTTTGGTTCGGACATATGGATCGCATGGGTGAAGATGGTTAAAATTAATGATGTAAATGGAGTACGGAGTCGATGTAGACCGAGGAAAACATGGCATAACCAAATTAATCCAATTTTAAAGGTTGGTCATGTTAGAAGCCGGAAGAATCGACGTGCGTGTATGACTCGCTGTGTGAATGTGGAGTTCAATTCATATTTCAAGTGGAATTCATATTTAAATGTTAAGATTTAACACGTGTTAATACACCCTCGTGGTGATTACATTACAAAAACGGCTCTTTTAAATTTCGCATATTATTATTATTACTAAAAAGGAGCCACGTTTATTTGTGTCAGGATGTATGAATGTAAACGAAACTTCGAGAGGTATATACCCTTTTATTAAATTACGTGACGGTTAGTAAGTTACTCAATTATTCAGATTAGTTAGTTAGTCAGTTGCTCATGATTTGTTTGTTACTTCTTCTAGAATATTTCGCAAACTCTATCGCCATGGTGAATTCATCATCTCCGCGATAACAATAGCAGATTCGTCCGATGTCTGTTCTTTGAGAGTCGGACAGAATCCGAACATTCGGGTACTACCGTATTCCGTAGACTGAAAAAAAACACGTTTTGGGGCAATTCCGAGAAGCAGAACAAAGGTCTTCAAATATCTTACCTTTTCTGAGGCTGGGTCACGTAGGTTACCTGGGCAGGTACCTAACCTCTCACGGGCGCCTCGTCACAATTTCTAAATACACAACAACAGCAAACCGTCACTCCGTTTACTGGATGGGCAGGCAGAGATAATACTTCACCCTGACAAACCTAATTAGCTTCATTCATATTCATATAGCACATCAATTCTTCCGACTTTTAATATGGCGAACATTTAATATTTAAAATATGTTTGCATATTGTAAAACGAATGAATGCTTAATAAATAAAATTAAGAAAGACTCACTAAGTTGGTTTGGACATATGGAACGAATGGATGAGAGAGGAATGGTTAAAAATATTTATACAAGTAGTGTAAATGGGAAAAGAAGTCGAGCAAGGCCAAGGAAGACATGCATGACCAAATTAATCAATCACTGAAGGGCGGCCATGTTCGAAGTAGAAACAATCGACGAGCGTGCATGTCACGATGTGTGAATGAAGAAGAGGCGCGAGAATTATGCCAGGTTAGAACAATGTAGCGATCCATCCTCTCTGCCTACCCCTCCGCGGAAACGGCGTGATTGTTAGTTAGTTAGTTAGTTAGTTGAGTAGGCTTTGAAAATTCACGAGCCGCTTATGCCAACTAACCTCTGGGACCCCATTAGTCGAGTGGGAGTGGGACACAAGACAACAATCAAATGACATCCAACGCGGGAGTAAAGGAGATGGAAACAATGCTTTTCAGAAATATGCGCTTTTTTCGGTGTTTGTACCGTCGTAAAAGACAGGTACACCGGTAATGGATGTAGCTTCGTGATGGACACTTTTGCAAGTATTTTGACTTGTTAAAAGCGCAGCCCATCACGAAAAAAGGGATTTTTTTAAATTTTAACTTTCTTGTATCGCCACGTGTTAGAAATAACCGTTGAATATCACGTGGTTATTGCGGTAAGCATGAAACTGGCAACAGAAGAATGAAAGTAGAAATGAGGTCTCTTGGACGAATGTTTGTTAAATCAGTATATGATGATATCATATGCATTGTGAGTATTAAATGAGGAGGAAGTATCAACGTGAGGAGTCGGAAAAATCGATGTGCGCTCATTGCATGATCTATGAATGTTGAGGAATCGAGAGTATGTCAATAAATAACAGTGTAATGGTCGATTCTTTCCCTCCTTCAGGAAGACGGCGAATTGGTTAGTTAGTCAAATGCATTTATAAGATATGAATTCAAAGTGGACGAAAATTATTTTATTGTAACAAAATAATGAATGGCTCATTAAGATGATTTGGACACATGGAAATAAAGAATGTCAAAGAAAGTATATGTAAAGACGTAAACAGAACAAGTAATTGAGAAAGGCAGAGGAAAATGTGGCACATTCAATTAATAAAATATTAAATGTCGGCCACGTAAAGAGTCCGAGAAATCGTCGTGCGTTCACGGCATGATGTATGAATGTTGAGAAATCAAGATAAGTATAATATGTCAAGAAATAACCGTTTGGCGGTCCGTTTTCTCTGTCTACTCCTTCCGGGAGACGTCGTGATGGATAGTTAGATAACTAGTTGTTTGATATAATCTTAACGGTTAAAGAATAAACTAGAATTCCTAAATAATAATTTTCGGGAGACATAAAACAATCTTTTTCTTAAACATTTAAATTAACTTTTTTTTTAAATTTATCTTGTTACCCTGATTAAACTCTTTTAAAAGCAAAACCATCGTTTAATAAAATATATTAAGGTTTTAATTTAGTTTTTTATTATTTTTGTTAAAAAAAAGATCATAAAAATGTCTAAGTAAAATTTAAATTATATTTGATAAAGTTAAGGCGTTGTGAAATGAATTAAGGCTTAATAACGAATTTTGATAATGCCTAATATCATTCTTTCGGCGATGAAATTATAAAACCTTTGAAAAGTAAACATTGGAAAATATTCTTTTGATTCAGGAAAATAAAGTAAAATGTAATGTTTTTAGGTTCGTACCGAAAAAATAATTATTGAAGTTATTTTTCTGAAAGCTTGATTTAATAGTAACAGTTATTCATATACCATATATTGTACCAAAAAACGTAAAACTAATATGTCCATATTTAGTCACAACGTGTTTGTATTGACCGAGTGTTCAACACTCGATTGAAAGAATTTTCAAAAGTAAATAAAGATTAGATTTTTTTATCTTTCGTTTGCCCATGACTTCAAATCACAGCACCATCGTATTTCACCACATGTTTTCTGTTTCAAAAAACTACAATAGCATTTATAATAAATTTATGCTCTACCGAAATAATTTATTAACTGTTTAAATAAAAACACCGTTCCTATCCTATGTAAACTAAGTCTTTCTGTTGTATCTTAAGTTGATTAAATACCTGATGATGCTAATATTAGTTAGAGAAACAGCTGTCGCAACAATTTCGAAAGAAATATAACCAATTGTGATATTCTATGTCTGCTCCATCTTATAACATCCTCAACCGAAAAAGGGACTGGTACAGTCATGTTCGATAATCATCCTCATGGGACTCGTCCTCGTGGAAGACCTCCTAAAAGATGGAAGGGCAGCTGGGAATCTACCTCACAGGAGGAGCAACACTCTGGAAGACAGATCACATAGTATAGAAGCAGAAGAAGAGATGTTCTATAACAGCGTTTTAATTTAAACATTTAATAATGTTGAAATATCAAAGTGTTTCCGAGAAAACAATGGATTATTTAATTAATTTAAATAGAAATCAGATATTATCTCGTTTAATACTACTCTCCTCTATTGTGGATATCCAGTGCTCGTAAATTATCGAAACATAACCTTTTTACCACGTGCGTCTATATTTGGACCTGCGACAGGCAGACACCGAGAGGAGTTGACATTGTGGCCAACTTGACATTTGGGTGATACAATTATTCTCGAGAACGGAACATTTGACCTTCGAAGAGCAGAATTTATAATAATTATATAGAAAAACTAGAGATCTGGTCGAGTGGGCGCCGTCGATTCCGAAACGGTGGGCATATAGGTGAAGGAGCAATGCAAAAAATATTCAACGAGCGACTTTAATTCCGTGATAATAATTCATTCGTACAAAATTATTTACCGTTCGAAATCATGTATATGTTTTAGTCATTTAATAGATTCTGTTCATATCATCAGGGAATATTGGTATTTTTGTCCCTGATAGATATCTCACAGCGACAGTACAGATTGTTTTACCGCTAGAACCAACGTGCCTCTGGTGACACTAGTGGGGAGAGCAATTAGTTTGCTAAACGTGGTCTCCTCGAATATCGACGTCTTTCATATCAGTGAAAATACGCAAATACTCTTGACATTAGAGAGTATCTTGTCTCCCTAATGTCGAACCATCTCTCATGCATTCCTGATATTATATTTGTACTGTATTCAATAGATGCCTTAAACGCTAATATTGTTTGTAATGTATATTTTGTTAACAAACAGATTTGATAGATTGATTGATTGATTTCAAGAAGGATGTTTGAAAAAGTGTGATTTACAGTGCGTTTACAAAAAAAAACTAGAAGCTTCTTCTTCTTTCCCCTCGCCTCTTCTCGTTAGTCGGGATCAGCTTTTTTTATTATTTGACGCCAGTTATTTCTTTGATAAACAGCTTCCTCCTTAAGGCCTAGGGTCTTCATGTCCCTCTGCACATTCATTAGCCAGGTGGTTTGAGGTCTTCCAAGATCATGTTCCCTCGATTGAGATCTAAGCGTTCTGTCGCATAAACTGTTCTGTCGAAAAAATAGATTTTTATTAATGTGTGAGGCTTAACTGATTTTTTAGTTAAGGAACAAGTAAAAATTCATTGTATAAATCATCTCAAGGAAAAAGATCATTCGTTTGATAAAGATAACGGCATTGAAATTTTACAAATTAATAATAGAAATATAGCTTAATTTGAATAACCTTGAAATTTAAGATATTTAAAAAGTCATTGACGAAAAGAAGACGTTGGACGATCAATGTGTGCGCGGGAGATGCCTATTGGTAGCGATTAGGTTTGCAACCCATCATACCACGTCTCTCGCGGGGGCGAAAAGAGAAGGATGGAATGCCGCATCGAGTGTCGAATGAATGCGGTGCGAATGATGGTGTTATGAACAAAATAATGAAAGGATCATTAAGATGGTTTGGACACATGGAAAGAATGAATGAAGAAAGAATGGTAAAAAAAGATATGTTAACGATGTAAATGGAACTAAAAATTGATTCGAAACAAATTCCGAGGAAAACGTGAATTAAATATTGAATGTCGGCCACGTGAGGAGTCAGAAATATCGATACGCGTGCATGATACGATATATGAATGTTGAGGAAGCAAGAGAAATATATGTCAGGAAAGAAAAGTGTGCCAGTCCATTCTTTCTGCCTACCCTTTCGGAGAGACGGGGTGATGGTTAGTTAGTTTTTAAAAAGTCATAAGCTTAACTTCAAGTCCAATAATTGATTTGTTTCCTCTGTCTCATAATTGAAACTATATTACAATTAACCCCACCCCTTGACTAAAATCATCCTTTTCATTTTTTATGAAGTATTTGTGTAACGATTTTGTCTCATTTTATTGTTAAAATTTTCTACACTGAGAAAGGGGACCTATGATTCAAACCATTTTTGTGAAATAACTTCTTTTTTTTTTAAAGTATATTACGAGAATGCGTGCATTCACATTAATTAATTTTCAAGAAATGTGTCAAATAGATAAGATTTTACATCCGTTATCAGATCACAACGACTTGCCTGCTCAGCAGCGTACATCCACGTACAAACAACGTGTTCTTATATATACAACATACACACGTATCAAAAACCACTCTTGTTTACATAAAGTTAATAGCTGATAAGACGCGTGAATCATGAGAGGCTCAACAATATCAAATACCTTCAACGAATCACAGATTCTTCGGGATTATTGCGAACGAATTGTCAATCGAAAAAAATAACATGCGCTCTGGATTGAAAACACAATTAAATTGTCAAGTCTAACAACATACTATAATATATGTATAAAATGAACTTGGTTACTCTACAGAAGTTTTGGGTACAATATACTTAGTCAAATTATTATCCGAAATGTTAGAATATTGGAAACTACGTGAAATAAACGTAACTAGCTAACGAACTAACTAACAGAATGAATGAACTGCCACACTTTTCTTTCCTGACATATTTCTCTCGATTCCTCAACATGCATACATCGTGTCATGCACGCGCGTCGATTTCTTTGACTCTTCACGTGGCCGACATTCAATATTTGATTTATTTGATAGTGCCACGTTTTCCTCGGTCTTCCTCTCTTTCTGGTTCCATTTACATCGTTAACATATACATTTTTTACCATTCTTTCTTCATTCATTCTTTCCATGTGACCAAACCATCTTAATGATCCTTTCATTATTTTGGCCATAACACCATCATTCGCACCGCATTCACTTTATAAGCAAATCAAAATTAAATATCAAACATGTTTCGGACAACCCGGTCCATCCTCAGTGATATTAAATAGATATTTAAAATTTTATAAAATTGTTTACAAATATTATCAGTTTTGACAGATGTTATAAATCTTTACAGATGTTATAAATCTTTATAACATCTGTCAAAACTGACCATATTTGTAAAAAAAATTATATTATTTTAAATATCTATATAATATCACTGAGGAAGGACCGGCTTGTCCGAAACATGTTTGATAGTTAATTTTAATTTGCATAAAAAGTTAGTGTTGTATACAAAGTGTATAATTTTTTTTAAATAAAAATATAAAACACCTACAACACAAAATATGGTGAACATAGAAGAAATTCTTGTATATTTTGTTCTATTATGCTTTCTAACCGATCGCGAATATTAGATGCGGCGTTCACATTTAGATTTAAAACACGTCTTAATGCGCCCTTGAAGTGATTACATCACAAAAATGGCGCTTTAAAAGTTCGCATATTTTTATAATTATGATTATTATTATTATTATCATTATTATTATTGTTATTATTATTCAATGATAGATTCTAATTCCATTGATTTAAATCCTTGGTGTTAGTCATAAAAAAATAATAAAAATTTAAATAGAATAATACGGACATCATCTCTGCCGTCTCCTTAGGCAAACCCTTAGAAAAAATCGAATAATTGTAAACTAAGCTTACCTTGCGGCGATTATTTAAAATGGTTTAAACCCATGAATAATATTCATTAAATTAGTAATTATTTCATATGTAGACTAAATAAAACGTGGCACGATATAATCACTAAACTCGCTTCATTTGTTGGAATAATCGACCGGTATTCATGAAACGATTTGTGAATGTAAGGAGTGGCGTTGTATGGTTAGTTAAACACGGAACACGTCTTCCTGATATTCCCTTACACGGGTTCAATAAGGTTTTATCTTGTTTATCTGCCTCGGAAGTGCGCTATCTCGAGGTCGCGCGATAACCACATCGAGTGTTATATTAACTCATAATGGTTCAAAGTGTAAATTTCTCAATGAAAATTCACGCCTTAATAATTATCGTAATCATAGATTAATAAAAGTATTCAATCAATAATAATTTTCTGTTTAGAAAAATAACTTATGATTAGAAAATACATAGATATTAAAAAAATATTTTAAAAAAATTGTTAGGAAATTGAAAATAACTTTGTTTAATCCACTAATTAATTAAAAAAATTAAAACACGACATTTTTCGGAGTATACCTCCATCTTCAGATGTAAAAAATAAATATAATAAAAACTAACCAAAGAAAGACTACCATATGTTCTTGTATATGTAACTAACTAACTAACTAACCATCACGCCGTCTCCCCGAAAGGGTAGGCAGAAAGAATGGACTGTCACACTTTAACCGATGCGGCACTCCATCCTTCTCTTTTCGCCCCGCGGGAGACGCGGTGTGATGGGTTGCGAACCTCATCGCCACCAATAGGCATCTCCCGCGCACACTTCGATCTTTCAACATCCACAAAATAAATCTAAAACAAATAATATAAAATACAATGATATAAAATAAAATAACAAAATAAAAATAATTTAATACAAAATGTTATTTTTAGATGGTGCACATTTGTCTATTTAATTTATGTTCCACGAATCCACCGTTTTTTTAATTTAGCACATAATGTAATAACACATAATGTTTTTCCGATGTTGCACATGTTGACATGGACGATCCGGACTTTTGTGTCTATTTAATTTATGTTACACGTATCCACCGTTTTTTAAATTAGCTGTTATATGATTTAATTCATGTTCCACGTATCCACTTTTTTTTATTTGTCAGTAATAAGGCACTTAAAACCAACCAACACCAGCAAGAACTTTAAAAGAATATTGAAGAAATTATTCAAATTGTCATTGGAACAAATGAAAAATTTATTTTTACACCTGTCAAAATTCTTTATATAAACGAAAAAACTTTTATAATTTTGACATCAAAACAGTACAAACGTATTACGTCTCACAATTAACTATTATAAAGTTCGGCAACAATCAAATTGACCAAAACAATTCACTTATACACGTAATTTCTCCAAATTCAAGGGAGCACCACATGAACCAAACCAAATTTTCAAAATCAGAATTAGAATATATGTATATTATGAATTCTTGTATATGTATATTATGACATTTTATCATTAGGTATTTTTTAATATTATTTATTAGTTTTTACTGGTAAAAAATAATTATTAGTACTTATAGCAACTAGCCCAGGTTAATTTTTTAAATTTAAATGTATTGTTTCTTTGTATTGTATCGAATTTTAAATGCGTTTTTATATTAGTCTTTCATTGTTTAGTTTTTATTATATTTTTACACCTGAAGATGGAGGTATCCTCCGAAACATGACTTGTTTTTAAATATTTTTTAAATAAATATTGGGAAAACAAAGTTATTTTCAATTTCCTAAGTATATTACTATGATATTCCACAGTGTAAATGCCTTAGCGTTCAATAAGTTAAATAGATATGTATTATTAATATACACTTCTATTAATAATAAAACTTCTCGAAAATAGACGTTTTCATTCTTATTAGTCATTTGTATTTGTTAATTTGTCTTTTTATTTTTTATATACTAAGTATATACAACATTAACTTTTAAAATAAATAAAAATAAGATATCAGATATGTTTCGGACAACCAGCCCTTCCTCAGTGATATTATAAAGATACATATTTAACATATTATAAAATTGTTTACAAATACGATCAGCTATGACAAATGTTAAAAAGATTTTTTTTGGAACGTTTATGCTTTTGTTATAACAAATATTTTAAATTTAAAATAATAATTTAAAGTTCATATTGGGGTTCAGGTAATTACTTACAACAAAGGAAATAAATCAAAGATTAGACTTGACGTTAAATTTAGTTGATTATTTGTAATATTTTCTTTGTTTTTAATGGCATTAATAATTTCTAAAATTTAGAGATTGCTCAAAGTTATATTTCTATTATTAACATGCAAATTTTCAACGCAATTATCTTTATTAAATGAATGATCTTAAGAAAAAATGTATTTGTTAAAATCATATAATCAAGTCGGGTGCGCTAGTATATTATAAAATATATATCACCACATCAGTGAGGTTAACGAGACTATAACTTTATCCTGTGCACTTATCATAGACATAAAAAATAATAAATGTTTTTTTCTCTTCAGGTACCGGCGGAGCGGCGGACAGCGGAAGCCCCCTGAGGGCGCGAGCCCCCCGCCGACGGGCCCCAACACACAACGGCTCCGCCCTGGAGGCCGCCCACCACAACAACAACAATAACATCGGCAGTCCCCTGCAGATCGGAATCAAGAGCGAAAGGCTTAGCCCCCACAACACTCCAGATCGATCTTCCAGCAGGTTATTTTAGTCTCATTTAAAATTATGTTAAACCTTAATTTTTTTAAGAATGTGTTAACGATGTAAATGGAACTAGAAATAGAGGTAGACTAAGGGAAATGCGGCATGATCAAATAAATCAAATATTGAATGTCGGCCAGGTGAAGAGTCGAAGAAATGACACGATGTATGAATGTTGAGGAAGTGAGAGAATCTACGTGTATTAAGAACATATTTTACTCTACTAGATGAACTATTTTTACTGTATTTAGGAGGATAGAAAATGCTGTTATTGTGAGACAAAGGTATAAATTTTTAAATAGATAAAATATGTTTAAAAATTATAAAAATATACATTGTACTCGTATAGATATAAAAAGTAAAATTAAATATTTTAAAAGTATAATTAAACACATTTTTTTAGTAATTTTATTATATTTTATGGGAATGACATTTTCGCCTTGTTAAGCCATTGTCAATTGTCTTAACAATGGAATATTTGATAATGCCTTAAAAAAGTAAAACATGTTATTCCCATTAAATATAATTAAACATCTATAATATATAAGTTTTCTATCGTATTGTTCAAGAAACAAAAAACTAAAATAATTCATGTGTCTAATTTTGTTCCATTAATTGTTAACAATTCTTCACTATTTCTAAACTGAATTTTTTTTTAATAATAATAAAAATAAAATTGTAAAAAACTTTTTCAAATGTATATTTAGTTGAGATCCACTAATGTTTGTGTCTTCAACCGGTTTCGGCAGCTCTTTCAGAAGATGGAAGCGAGCTGCCGAAACCGGTCGAACACACAAACATTAGTGGATTTTTACTAAACATACATTTAAAAAAAGTTTTCTAGCTTTTTTTTTATTTTCATTATTTAAAAGCAACCTCTACCATAAAATTTCATACAATATGTATTTTTTTAAGTTTGTTATGACTTTCACATTTCAACAAATTTCTATTATTGATTTTTTTAAATTGAGTTTTTTTTTTTGTTAACACAATTATTTCTGTGATATCTCTTTTCTGTGATCGTTGGTTTTTTTTAAAGGATGTAGACTGCCGAACTTTCACACCAACCCTTCTCCTTTCGCATCCATGCTTAGGACCATCAATGGCGGAGTTATACATATTTCAATTCCAAAATATATATAATTTAATATTTCAGATCTCGCAGCGTCACCCCTTCCACCTGCTCCTTTCCCGGCACCCCGCCTCAAGGGGCGGCTGAGAGAGGGCCAAGCCCCGCGCACCCCAACGGCCCGGGGGGGCAGGGCCCTCTCGGACTGGGGGTACAGAGCCCCCTGGGGCTGGGGGTGCAGAGTCCTCTCGGAGGGACGCAGACTGCCCCCCAGCCACCGCACGTCCTGGCTAGGAACTACTCAGATTTTATGAGAAGCCTTGCAGCCAAGTACAATAACGCCAATGCAAATGGGTAAGGATTTTTTTAGATTATTATTATTATTATTACATTGTTGAATTGCTCTTTGCATCATTACAGCGTGGGCCAAATCGATGTAAAGGGTATACTCGTAACTATATCATAGTGATTCTCGTGACATGTGATCGGTAGCTTATCTATTGCCATTTTATTGTCACATGAATTCTTCACCAGACCAAAGACATTGTGCCAATCACACTGCCATACCCAGGAATCGAACTCGGAACCTTCAGTGTGGCAGCCAAAGCACTTACCACTCGGCCACGTAGGTCGTCAATTATTATTGATATGCTACTAAAAAAAACACCCGACCCTTATGCGTGGAAGTGAAGCGTGAAGTTAACAGAAGAAGGATGAAAGTAAGATAAATGCCGTAGAAATGAGATCACTTAGAAAAATGTGCAGAAAAACAGTAATTAATCAAAAACAGTAACTAATCTCTATTTTTATTTTTTATACTCTTTGTTTATACAACCTTTATATTTTAAAAAAATTTAATTACATGGACATGTTTCGCACAACCAGTCCTTATAAAGATCTTTATAATATGTTGGGTATCAGTTTACGGGACAGACTCAGAAATGAGGACATAAGAGTCAGGACAAAGGTTTCCGATGTTATCAAGATGGCCGCAACCCTCAAGTGGCGATGGGCGGGACATGTCGCTCGCGATCCAGATGAAAAGTGGACAAGGCGACTGCTGTGCTGGTGGCCAAGGACGGCAAAGCTTGGAGTTGGGCGCCCACAGTTGCGTTGGCGCGACGATATCCGGGGTAGTGCGGGAAGTGCCTGGATGCGGATCGCTCAGAATAGAAGAGAAGGGAAAATGCGAGAGGAGGCCTACGTCCAGGAGCGGACGGTGAATGCAGGCTGAAGAAGAAGAAGAAGAAGAAGAAGAAGAAGAAGAAGAAAAACTGGTTGTCCGAAACATTTCTATGTAATTTTAATTTTTTGATAATAATAATAAGTGTTATATAAACAGAGTTTATAAAAAAAGAAAAAGGGAAATAGAGCAATTGCAACACACAAATGGCGAATATAGAAGTAACTAATCATTCATATTTTAAGAAATCTTCTCTCTCCCAGTAGCATATTCGGCGTACCCCGCCCTCTGAATGGCCTGGACCCCCTCTCAGGGCTGAAAGGTCCGCTCCCGCCTCCGCACCCTGCTCACCTTCCACCCCAGCCACCAGCCACCGGACCTGCAGCGCCTCAGACTCCAGTAGGCGGCGTTTTCGCCAACTATTCCTTTGCTCATGGCGGGCCAAAGGCGGTTCCAGCTTTCCCTTCAGTGATGGACATGTCCTCAACTAAGGTAAGACTTTTATCTACACAATATTCTAAAAATATTAAATAGTAGCGATTTGTATAGTACTCGTACATATTACAGGCTCTGAAACTTATTCAAACTATAAAGTTAACGTCAGTCGTGAAAATTGTTGTTGTTATTGATCATTTACCAAGTACCAGGGGTGTTAGTTGAAGTTTGCCGGTTTTTTTCAATAAAGAAAACACTTAATTCTCAAGGGAATCTCAAATTTTTTTTATTCAAAGTATTGACCATCGGATTCTATACATTTTTCCCATCTTTGAGGCAAATCATGGATACCATTTCAAAAAAAAAATTCTCTTTCGAGGCAAACCATTCGACGAGCCATTTTTCGACTTTTTCAAAATTGGCGAAGCGCTGCTCTGCGAGTGAGTGTCCTATCGATGCGAAAAGGTGATAGTCGGACGGAACAAGGTCTGGAGAGTACGGTGGGTAATAATATTTCCCAATAATATTTCCCAATTCAATGCTTTGAGAGTGTTCTTGTGTGAGTGCATTTCACAAATGGTTTTTCGATTTTCGATTTGTCTCTCGTTCATTTGGTGTGGTACCCATTTTCCATACTTTTGGATCTTTTCCATGGCTTTTAAACGTTGGCAAATTGCTTCTCGGGTCACATTAAGTGTTTGGGCCAATTGTTGTTGCGATTGGGTTGGGTCTTCATCCGATAACGCCTGCAATTCCTCGTCTTCGAACTTTTTCGTTGCACCAGGATGTTCATTGTCTGTTAAATCGAAATCTCCACTTTTAAATATACGAAACCATGTCTCACATGTTCTAATCACTGGAGCATGTTCACCATACGTTTCTACCAGCAACCGATGAGCTTTAACTGCTTTTTTCTTTTGATGAAATAAGAAAAGCAACGAATGCCGCAAATGCGATTTACTTGGAACGAAACTCGACATATTCACTGAGGTAAACAACTATGACACTATTATTTTGGCAGAATGTAACTTGTGTATTTTTGAAGGTTAATGTCCATAGAAAAATATGACATAGATGCCAAATCATAGAAATGTATACATATCTCTAGCGATATCTATGAGTAAAACCGGCAAACTTCAACTAACACCCCTATGTACAAGGTTTTAATACCTCCCAACGGGTGTTACCCGTTCTAGGAAGGCGAAACCCTAATTTTATGTTATTTTTAAATCGCTAAACATTTTAAAGCAAATACAAAATAATTTAAATATTGTACGTTCAAGAGACAAATACATTATCTTGGCTTTAGAGAGTACATTTTCGTAACAAACA
Source organism: Lepidostoma basale (assembly GCA_022606425.2). Classification (NCBI taxonomy): domain Eukaryota; kingdom Metazoa; phylum Arthropoda; class Insecta; order Trichoptera; family Lepidostomatidae; genus Lepidostoma; species Lepidostoma basale. The sequence goes on from JAHDVF020001348.1 coordinate 362,097, forward strand.
TAATACAATACATTATATGTAATATTCTTCTTCTTCTATGGCCCTTTATACTCGTAAATTAAAAAATAAAAAATAAAACATGAACAACCACGAAGTCCAATATATATATTTTTTTAAAAGACTAAACCAAGGGTTTAAATCAATGATATTAAAATTTTGTTTTACAATCTTCAATATGAGCAGAAAATAGCTCATTATTATGAAGAAGGAATCTGGTCGTCCCCTGGATCAGGAGCCAAGCGTTTTATCCCTTACACCACCACCCGAATATGTTTAGACATTTGCAAGCAGTAGTACGGAGTGTGTATAATCACAGAGATGATCTTGGGTATCATTAACTTTACAAATATCTAATCACATTATGCAATTGTTAATCAGCGTGAACCCGTTCACATGCAGTTACGCATTTTTGCATTTGGCATAGATATTCAGGTGCGCAGCCACCATCTCCGGGCCGCGGTCGCCCGTGAGGCGGGCGGAAGCCGGTGAGCGGCGGCATTAGCATTAACGGATGAGCTGACCGCCTTAACGCCGTTACCGCTATCGTTAGCCGCTAATTAGCCGATCGTTAATTATACACTTCCATAACTACTGGACCACGCCTCGCGCTACAGTGACCATATCACGTTTTCTCCGCCACTTCAGAGAGGATCAGTGCACTCGTATAACCAATTATTCTAAACTCATCATGAAGCAATAAAGTGAAAACACTCTAATAATAATAATATGTTTAAATAGACCTATCGTATATTAACAAATACAATTAAATAAACTGAAAAAAAGTGATGTAATTATTACATAAATAAAGATTTTCTGCTTAATGCTTACATTTAGTATCAATAGATGGCGCTAGTGTAGATTGATCTAAAATATATTAAATGTTTCTCAACATGGTAGCATATATACAAATTTCAAATAATTGTCAGACTTGGTGTTCGTAGAAGGGCGGAATGGGGAATTATGTATTACATAAAGCGATCGCTTAATCCAACCAATGACAGTTCATAAGTCCTGTAAACGCCTCGAACACCATATTCTGTTTCCAAATAATTTACGCCTTCGTTTCTATTGAGATACAAATAATTCTCAATGAAAGAGTTAAGTTACTTTAGATAAACTTAAGGCGTTAACACTGTGGAATTCCATAATGATGTTTTTTTGTAATGAATTAAAACACGGTTTTCTTCCACTTTTGAGTTTATTTTGAGAGATTTTGAGACAACAATTTATATTTTATATTCTTCTCCCGATGATGAAGGTGTAAAGCCTACGAAATATGTCTAGAAAAATAAACTCAAAAGTGGAAAACAATATTACGCTGAAACAATCTTATAATATTATCTTTTAGTTTCTTCACCTAATTAATGATAAGACTTATTTGATAAGACCAGAATTCCTTCTTCATAATAATGAGCTTTTCTCATTATTCTTAGTGATTTCATTTCTACGGCATTTATCCTACATTCATCCTTCTATTCTTCCACTATATTTAGGACTGTGTCCGGGTATTTCTTGGAGCTTGTTCCTGGGATGTAGATGTCCAACTGTCTCGCCATCTTTTGGCGATGAGGTCGATTTCCTGTTGGTACTTTATTTGCCGCTATATTTATCACTCTTTCAGAACATGCCCGTTCCACATGATCTCTCCAGTAGCGTTTTCTCATATTTCTATTGAATGTATTTAATAATGATTATACTGTCAAATATGTACCTACAATAATAAAAAAATACGTATCTTGATATACACTAATGTGATTGAATATTTCACTTGTCGCTCTGCTCCATCCCGACTTGAGACGTTCCCCCAGACTTAAGGTTGTCTTGCCCGGGTTTTAATGTTGTTTATGTTGGCGGAAGTGGTTAACGATTGAAAACGCCTTGATCGAACCAGTTCCGGTGGTGGCAGCACTGAAAAATGGCGCGCAAGGACGTCGTTGTTGATTCAGCCGGACTAGGAAACCGATTGGCGAATGTCAAATTATTCATGTATTTTGTGCGACCTTACACCGCTACGTATTCATATTACGTTATTTACTCAATAAATAACTTGGTGATATGCCACTTCAGTACCGCATTAAAAATTAATTGCCAATTTACATAATTTTACTCCGTATGCCAGTGGCCGGAATTAAGTAAGCGTCTTGAAGTAAATTGTAAAGTTTGATTCATCTTTACGTTTTAGCAGTTTTAATTGTTGTTATTACAAAAAAAGTAAAGCCACAAACGCTAAGATACCGTATTTTGCGAATGATTAGACGTGTCGAAGCACAAACTTTGGCGACCTAGGCTTCGCGGTAGCCGGCCCTTCAGCCTGGAACAATCTTCCAGCAGACCTTAAGTACATTGAGAATCAATCGGAGTTTAGATCGAGACTCAAAACGCACCATTTCAAATTATCATTTCCAGCCAAGGGCTGGTCGACTACGTCAGGTGCAGCCCTCTGGTTATCATTATTATTATTATTTTTATCTAGTCGATAAAACGGAGCATCTTCTACAGCGCCCTTGAGATGAGTAATTCATAAAAATGGCGCTCTATAAATTATCCAATTTATATATTATTATATATGACGTTCCCCAAAATTTACCCAATACTTAATATTTAAAAACATTGATGATGGTGAAAAAAATACTAGCATATTTATTTTTATTCCACTTCTAGTTTTTACTGGTTATGGATTCTTTTATCCATCCATCTTCTGTATTCAAAAATAATGTCTCGATAACTTTAGATATCGTAGATAAATCGTAAAATAACGTTCATCTCAATGGTAGAATCTTTCAACATTCCCTTCTTACCTTATCCGTTCAGCTAAATTACCCGGCACGCGCCCGAAGACCGGCTCGCTTCTCCAAATTATATACAGTTCCGTGGCCTTAAATATTCATAAGAGGTGCATAGCTATTGTTTACAGCGCGCACGCTTTTCCTCCATCACTCGACCATGTCCAATTACTGGCCGCTCGGGCCTGCCCACGGGCGGCTCGAGGATACGTCGGCGAAATAACCTATGACCCTAAAAACAATAATAAACATACCGGTCTATTCAATGATATGCGCTGCCATATTATTATAAAAATATAATAATTCCTTACCTTTATGTTATTTTGTAATCGATGTTCTCAGATATAAATAATATTCAGTTTATGCATAATATTTAATTCAGATTTATATTTTATACATTACATACTATAAAATATTTAATTCAGCTACGAATTTGTTATAAATTAAAACACTGTTTTTTCCAATTTTGAGTTGATTTTTCTCGACATGTTTCGAAGGCCTTCGAGACATATCGAGAAAAATAAACTCAAAATTGGAAAAACATTGTTTTAATTAATTAATTAATTTTGTGAATTGAAATTTTATGTTAGAAGTTCATTGTTAATAATGAAAATGAAAAAATAATGCATTTTTTTAAATGCATATTTAGTTTAAAATCCTCTGATGTTTGTGATTGCCAATGATTAAGACACAAACATCTGTGGATTTTAACAAAATATACATTTAAAAAGTTTTTTTTTTTTTTTCATTATTTTAGTGTTTTAATTAATAAAAAATCGTCATTATGGGATTTCACAGTGTTAACGACTTTTGTTTATCTAAAATTATTCATTTAAAAAACAACTTGTATAATTTTTTTTAAATATCTTTAAAAGCAAATACACGGTGGCTGATAATAGTTTAATCAAAAATATATTTAATTACAAAAACGTATAAGGCTTAAAAAATAATTATCCTAATTAAGCTTTCCGTTGACAAAACGGATGTTAAATTGGACATATACATATAACCTTGATCATATTGCAGAAATAAAAACATATGGTTTATCCATCGACAAAAATGTATTTTTGAGAATGGCCTACAAAATGATTAGAATTTTGAGAATTCTTTAAATTATTCACGAGGACATGCTTATTGTTAATAATTAATGAGAAATAATGTTTGAGTACCGCCTCTGTCTTGCCCCACCGTTGAAATCAAAGTAATTACTGATTTTATAGGTAGTCTTTCAGGCCTGAATTTACCCGTACATGAATATCGCAACGCGCGGGCAGACAGCGAACCCGCGCCACGATCACTCTCGGCTTGACCCTCCACCGCACATCTCTACAATTTTCTTTTTGCGTTTATCTATTTGCTACGTTTTTATGAATATCATTCATTTCCTTTCTCACAAGGATAATGAATTATCACACTTAGAAAACACGTATTATTGGATAAACCATATTTTACTCAATTAATTAATTACGGATTAATTGATATTCAAACGTGTTTACGGCTGGAGTTATTTTAACAAATATTGCTTTTATTATGCAAACAAGGAACTAATAAATTACGACATCCTGTTAACTCTTATTTTATATCAGAATTAACCTTTATTTATCTTAAAATAGAATACATTAATATTTAATTGTTTTGGTTTTTTTTTACGGAAACGGATCTATTTGAATGATTTTAATATAAATTCATTTGGTTCTTACCACCAAATTGATAAAAATACCGACTTAGATTATAAAGTATAACCCTCGGTTTTCCGGTGATATAGAAGAATAATAAATCCCATACTCCAACGACACAAAGTACCATTTGAATTTATTATTCATTCGTGAATATTTACTGTAAGTCAAAAGGAAATTGGTTTTATTTTTAATCAACGAAAATAATTACCACAATAAATAAATACATTTCTAATAATAACACCGATTAATGTAAAATCAAAAGCTTCCAAATATCAACGTAAGGTTCGGTTAGGTAATCTAACCTCCCCAAAAGGGTGGGAAAAACATGAACACTGTAATGAATCGTGTTTTTCAGAAGTAGCACACATCCAGTAACCTCAACTTTACAGGACGGACAAAAAACTGTCTGTTACAAAATTTTCCTACAATATATATATTTTTTTTCAGTACACATTTGTCTATTTTACTCCCTATGACAAATGCGTATTGAAAAAAAAAATGTAGGAAAATTTTGTACTCGACAGTTTTTTGTCCGTCCTGTAAAGTTGAGGTTACTGGATGTGTGCTACTTCTGAAAAACACGATTCTGTTCTTTTCTGATACACTTCTCTTGATTACTTAACTTTCATACATTGTGTCATGCACGAACGTAGATTTCTTCGACTTCTCGTATGGCTGATATTTGATATTTAATTGATTCGATCAACATTATTAAATCCATCCATCAGTCTATCGAAAAATCTCAATGATATTTACAAGTTTTGCATTACAGATTTTATCTTATATTTCCATTTGATAATATTCAAAAGATATGAATACAGTATTTTCTTTATGGTTCTCGTACAGAGAAGGGGTTAGTAATTAATTAATGGTGAGTTACTTATTAGATTTACTGGAAATTTAATGCTTTTAGATCGTAATAACAACTGGAGCGAGAAGGTCAGCGGAGAGTTATTATTATTTCGGAGTTACGGTTGTTAAATTAATTCCTATACTTAATTTCTGATTTGAAACCACTTGGCTTCTTTATTGGAATACATTATTTACGTTTTCACCTTACGCATACATTTCCCAGATGCCGAGATGCGAACATTACTTTATAGATAGAAGATATGATACGAAAATAATTAATGTAATTTATTTTTTAACTCAGATTGCAATTAGTTCTACTGATATGATCTTATTTTTCTCGGTAGATATGAACCAGTTTTCTATTATTAGGTAAATTGCTATTTTATCAGGTAAAATATTCTTTATGATATTTCTAATTTATTAAGGCCTTTAATCAAACTGTTCAAAAATAAAAATTTCGTAGAATATCCAAAAAATATACACATAATAGATATAGCCATACTCTTATTTTCTATTATACTGTTCTAGTGTCCACCGCAATACATTTCTTTATTTATTTATGCGTGCATGTCTGTTTATTAGTTAGTCTAAAACCATCTTAATGTTGCTTTCATTATTTTGTTCATAACACTTTCATTCACACTGCATTCACTTCTTATATTTTAATATACACTATATTCATTAATTCAATATATAATATAAATAATTAATTTAATGTAAGAAAAATATTATGATTAAAATATGTTATTTCAAATCATATAAAATTGGTACTGTTTCTCAACTTAGTTGAATTATTTGTTGAATATAATTGTGCAAAGATGGCTATCAGAACAATTATAAATTAAATGTATCGTGCAATTTGAAAATTCTTCTCTCTGTGTCGGCGAGAATTCTTGGCTTGGCTGGTTTCTTCGCGGCCCAGAAACGTTCTTCCTCTGCGTGGACTGACACAAGACATGCCAATGTCACTCCGAATAACTCGACAATCAAAAGCGGTAATGCACGCTTAAAATTTTGTAATAAAATGTATGCTTTGATGCCAAAACCGTTTCGATGTGTTCTATTATATATGGCGAGGTTTAATCATCAGAAGCTTTTTAAATATTCTTATTTTTATAAATTTGCTTAGATTGTTTCCTAACTTTGAAAGACATGTTTCACCCTTCTAAGGCATTATCAAATATGACGAAACTTTAACTCGTTGCAGTTTATGTACCTAGTAAATGAAACAGAATATGGTAATTAACGAAAATTTATGTGACTTTTTACATTTTTAACAAATAGGTAATTATTTGGGTAGGTCTAAAAATATTGGATAGTATTTCTTGGACAATTATAACATAGTTAGGAGATACTAAATGAAATTATATAAATCAAAAATAAGTTATTTGAGGTAGGACGAAATAAGGTGTTTCTAAGAAAAACATATTTTTACAAATTGTTTACAAATAATTTTACATATTTCAAGGTGATAAGTTTAAGAAACAATAAATAAAGAAAACATTATTAATTAAAATAATAAAAAAGTCATTAAGTTGTTTTGAAAAAACAAAATAAAGGATGGAATACTAAATAGAACAACATTTTTTTAATGACGGCCACTTAAGATGTCGGGAAGAATTATAGAGTAACGTCGTGATTATTGTTAGGTATCTTGTAGAAACCTAACCTAACCGTTTAAAACAGAATATTGAATAAATATTAATGAAAACTTTTGTTTTCTACAAGTTTTATTATTATTTATATAAATGACATGTTTCGTCTGTCTAAGGCAAAATAAAAAGGTTTGAAATTTGGCATTCACATAAATTGTAATAAAACTTCTAGAAAACTGATGTTTTCTTCTATGTTCGCCATAACTTTGTGTTGTAGATGTTTAATGTTTCTTTTTTATATACTTTGTATACACCACTCACATTTATTAAAAAAAAAATATATATATCAGACATGTATCGGACTAACCAGCCCTTCAGCAGTGATATTATATAAATATTTTAAATATAATAAAATTGTTAACAAATATGGTCAGTTTTTACAGATGTTATGTTAATATCACTAACAAAGGGCTGGTTAGTCAAAAACAGGTTTGATATTTTATTTTTTTATAAATGTGAGTGTTTGTATACAAAGTATATAAAAAAAAAGAAGCACTGATGTTATCATTCGAATTAGCTAATTAATATGGAGTTTTATATCATTGTTCAAGAAACTAAATACAGAATATTTACTTTTTTGAAAATGTATCAAACGGATTTATTTTAAAATTATGTTTTTGTTTACAGGCTCTTCTCGCGATTGCCAGGGTCGCAAATGCCGCAAAGGAAGCAGATTCACAAATAAAGGGGGTGAAAAGATCCCCCGGACACAGCCAAGGCAACCCCCTATCCTCCCCCCTTGATCTCAGCTCCGCAGGGAGCACCATCGCCCCAGCAGCAAAGAAACTTAGAATAAGTCCTAAGCACGAAATGAACGAATCAGCATCCCCGACTAACTGGAATACTTACGGAGACGGGAGAGAAAGATCTCCGGGAATCGAGAGTAGTCAAAGTTTTTCATTATCAATTAAGTCAGATGCGAGAAACGGCTGCACTGACGGAACAAAGTATGAAAAATCTCAATGCGGATCCGTGAAATCGGAGGCCGCAAGTCCCGCTTCTTCCGGGAGGAAATCCCCTGGATCCACGGGTAGGAAGAGTCCAGGTTCTTCGACGGGGAGAGACTGCGGTGGGTGCTGCAGGGGCGAGATTAAAAGAGAGTGTTCAGCTTATTCTGAAGTGGCGGGATGGAACGTGGACGATGTGTGCAAGTTTGTGGAGAGTATAGACATCTGCGCGGAATATTCAACGGTAAGTGATTTTATATTATTTATTATGAATGTAAATAAACCAATGTTATCAGAATTTATTTTACAATCTTCATAATGAGGTGACAATTGCTTATTATTATGAAGAAGGAATCTGGTCATGTCAGGGCTTGAACCCATGACACCAGAAATCGGGGGTTCTGTCTGCTCTAGCAGTAGTATTTTAGCCAATGGTGTGGACCACTAGTTATCCGCAACGATTTATGGGTGGTCCACAATTTTTTCTATACTTAAAAAGTATTTATATTTTGTGAATTAGTTTTCTAGTAATGTATATTTAAATATTATTGTATCAGCAAACCCTCTTTTCATTATTAAAAAACATGTAAAAAATCATTTGTTTTGACTAAATTATTTAATTACAATACTGGTGGTCCGCAAGACATTTTGTTATTGTTTTTAGTGGTCCGCGGGTGTTAAAGGGTTGAGAAACTAAGCCTAAACCATCAAATAAACATCCGTTATTTTATTTATAATATCATAATAGTTGCTTATTAAAATTGTTAAACTCTTACTAAATGAACCCTTTATTTACAATTCTTTCGTTCAAAATAGAATCTTTAATTTTTTTACGACCTCTTCGTTAGCTTGTCTCCATCCACTGTTGGACTTAAGCCTCTCCACCCCCACGCCATCTCAATCGGTCTCTCGCCAGTGTTCTCCAGGCCCTTCCCGCCGTCACAATATCATTGCTCCACCTGGCTGTCTCCCGACACTTCTCCGGCCCAACCCTGGCCTCTATTCAGTAACCCTCTGGTTCCATCTTCCATCGTCCCGACGACACACAAATGACCAGTCTACTGCCACTTCATGCGTATCCCTACATCGGTAACCCTGGTGCGTCTTATAATCTCCACGTTGGGTATATGGTCTCTAAGCGAGATACCCAACATGGATCTTTCCATGGCTCGTTGTGCAACTTTGATTTTGTGCATTGCTTCTTTAGTTTCCGTCTATGTCTCGCATCCTTAGGTCATCAATTTTTACGACCTAATTTCGTTAAATAATCTATAATATTTAATATTCTCAAAAATCACAAAATTACGTAGAATTGATTTCAATTATATAAATCCTCATTCGCCGCTCATCAAGTGCAGTAAATTTAACAATAAACCTAGTTAACACTGTAGCCTAATCACGAAAAGCGTATTTATTGCAAAACGTAGTTTCGTTATCCGCGGCTCCTTGTTTTACGAATCTCGGAGATGTTAAACCGCTCTGGGGTCACGACGTGGAATTAGGACGGTCAAAATGTAAAAAACTCATCTTCGATCGATCATCGATAATCACGGGGCCGCCTATCGGTGGAAGGAGAGAAGCGCGCCTGACAAAAGCGCCAAAGCGCGAGCATTAGATAGCTTAAACAGACATAAACGCACATACTCGTACATATGCGTGGATTCGTTTTTAATTCATAATTGGAACTTTGAAGAAATGAATAACGAACACTTTTTTTTGTCAACAAACTATTGTAGCACCTGACGACAGATGTCGCAAAAAATAAAAAATAAAAATTGTGATACAATAACAGCGATTAGATTTTAACAGTTAATAATGTTAAAGCATCATAGTGTGTCGGCCATAACAATTTACTTTTTTTACCACTTTTTTTACATATGACTCTCGGCGTTATCATCGGGAGAACAATAACAATCAGTATCAAAATTCCAAATTATAAATGAAATATTCTTTAAAAATAAATATTATTGAGAGTGGTAATTAAAGAGTTGTAAGTGATAATAACAGAGCGGTAAGTGGTAATTCGTAAATTTTTAATTTGGTGATAGCTTTTGTCAAACTTTTTAAAGAAAGAACAATAATTTATCATGGCCATAAAACCCAAGAAACTGGAAAACGAAGCTTCGAGAGAGTAAAATCCTTGCTGGAAAACCTTCGAAAATGGTTCAGTTGCAGTACAACATTCCTATTTAGAGCTGCTGTCTAACCTCCGATTGCAGAGGAATGAGAAGAATGAAAAATTCGTAAATTACAGCGGAAAATAAAATAGCACAAGTGTAATTAAATCGATTGATAGAAAATATTATAGCAAGGATTTTTATTTAACTAACTAACTAACTAACCATCCTGCCGTCTCCTCGAAAGGGTAGGCAGAAAGAATGGACTGTCACACTTTAACCGATGCGGCACTCCATCCTTCTCTTTTCGCCCCGCGGGAGACGCGGTGTGATGGGTTGCGAACCTCATCGCCACCAATAGGCATCTCCCGCGCACACTTCGATCTTCCAAGTGTGCGCGGGAGGGTGCACATATTGTTTATTATATGATTTAATTAATGTTCCACGTATCCACCTTCTTTTTTTAAATTAGCAGTAATTAGGCACTTAAAACCAACCAACACCAGCAAGAACTTGAAAAGAATATTGAAGAAATTATTCAAATTGTTATTGCAACAAATGAAAAATTTATTTTTTCACCTGTCAAAATTGTTTATATAAACGAATAAAAATAATTTAACACAAAATGTTCTTTTTAGATGGTGCACATGTTGTCCATTTAATTTATGTTCCACGAATCAACCGTTTTGTAATTTAGCACATAATGTAATAACACCTAATGTTTTTTTCGATGTTGCACATGTTGACATGGACGATCCGGACTTTTGTGTTTATTTAATTTATGTTACACGTATCCACCGTTTTTTAAATTAGCTCTAATTAGGCACTTAACCAGCAAGAACTTCAAAATATTATAGAAAAAATTATTCAAATTGGAATTCTAGGATTTTTATTTATTTATTCAAATTAATATTAATGTATGCGGTTAATCGCGTGATATCTAAGTAGTATTAGGAATACATAAGTCAAAATGGCAAGATGTTATGAATCTTTATCTGGTCCGTGTTCGGTAGTCGTGTTGGAAGAATATCACGATCGTTTCACAAGAAGCCACTCGTGAAATTTGAGCTCAATCCTGCGGGTATTTCATACAGCGAGTGCTGCGGCAGCATGAAGCTGATTGATTAAACACTCACAAGATGAAAATTCGTTTTAGAAAGTGATAGGTTAACAGTTTACTGAATGATAGCAATCATTAACCAACACGAAAGAATTACGATTATGGCTAATTCAATGTTAAACACTTTAAGTTTTAAACATAAGTGAATTTCCTGAAGGTCATGCTATAGAGTATAAAAACCTATAATATTATTACTTTTATAAAATAAACATAATAAAATACAATGATTGCTCATCTTTTTACATAAATAAAACAACGCACTACTTTAATTTAAAAATAAAAGAACACTTAAGATTTCTTTCTAATTGGTAAATTACTTATTCAAAAATATTTTTCATTTAATGAAGATAATGGCGTTGAAATTTACACATTAATAATAAAAATATAAACTAACTAACACTAACTAACCATCACGCCGTCTCTCAGCGAAGGGGTAGACAGAAAGAATGGACCGCCACACTGTTCTGTCCAGACATATATCTCTCGATTCCTCTACATTCATACATCGTGCAATGCACGTACGTCGATTTCTTAGACTTCTTACATGACCGATATTTAATATTTGATTGATTTGATCGTGCCAAGTTTTTACGGCTTTCCTCTATTTCTAGCTCCGTTTACGTCATTTACAAATACCTTTTTCAAAATTCTGTATTCACTCATTCTTTTCATGTGTCCAAATGATCTCAACGATCCTTTCATTATTTTGTTCATATCACTTTCATTCGCACCGCATTCACTTTTTATATTTGCATTTGACACTCTATCATATATGTATATCATATACAAATTCGTCTTAAAGATCTCATTTCTACTGCATTTATTCTACATTCATCCTTCTTTTACCACTTCCATGCTTCACTTCCATACATGAAAGGTGCACGACATAATAAAAATAAAAATTAATTAATTAACAAAACATGAATTAACAAAAATAAATGTAACGACATAATAAAAATAAAAATAAATGTATATATTTTTTTTAAAGTCTAACGTTGATATTTTTATCAGCCATAACTTAACTTCAAGTCCAATAATTGATTTGTTTCTTCTGTCTCATAACCCCTAGACATAATTTTCAATTGAGTTCATATCGTATTTTCATTTAGTATATGAGTAACCTATAACAACAATATCTTCTGCGAAACGCATGTAGTTAAGGTGTGTGCCGTCTATGATTATGCCTTTGGAGTTATATATTAATTTAATTGTCAAAATGTTTATAATATCGTAACGTCTAAGAGATCTCATTTCTATGGCATTTATTCTTCTTTCATCCTTCTTTTGCCAGTTCCATGCTTCGCTTCCATTCATAAACGTCGGTACAAGATCACCACTGTGCACTGCCATTTTAGCTTTTTTGTATAGGTTTTCTTTTTTAAAGGAGTCTGAATTTATATTTACTTCTTATTTCATAAAAATGATCATGATGATTGCTTTTTTCTTTCTTAAGAACTCTTGAGATACGTACCAACTGATAAATTTATTATCATTAAACACAATTATTTATTGACATCAAATTCACAGTTTAAACTATAATACTCTTGGTGAGTGTGTGTGATGACACAGGCGAATAATGGTATCAATTCATCACTGTTGATCTCGCCCAATCTCCTTGCTCACGCTCACACTGTCTTATATTTTACATATCTCAATTGCGAAAGTGTTCATGCCTTCGGATGCGAGCCTCATCGTCGCCGTGCTCCCTCTGATCGGAATAACAACCTCACGAATTGTTGCATACTAAATCGTGTTGTTCATCACCGCTATCTCCAGATGCGGTCTCTCTGCGTACTCCTTCGGGTCACCCGTTAATCATTTGGTTTGGCGATGAGCTAGGAATTTTAATAAAGCAACTGACTTGTGAAATGACGACAGCAACGAAGGTCCCGAGTTCGATTTCCGGCGATGGCAGTGTGATTGTCACACAGTCTTTGGTCTGTTGTAGAATTCTCGTGCAAATAAAATGGCAATAAATTAGCTACCTATCACATGTCATGAGAATCAATATGATAGATAGCTATGTTATTTACATCTGGCTTGCGCTGTAATGATGTAAGAGCGATTAAACAAAATAATAAAAATAAAAAAAACAATCATTAAATATGGACCGCCACTCATTTCTATCCTAATATGCTACTGTTGTTTTTTTTCTTTTAATTCATCTCTAAACTTCCGCGATTTCACTCTCCCACCACATCAATAACATACGTATTTTTTACTAATATATATAAGATTTATTGTTGATGAAATCGTATGTTTTATAGGTATTATTATTTTACTTTCGGGGTGACGTTTTTCTTTAGAATAATCTAATATCAAAATAACAATTTATTATGTTCTAACAAGACGTACAGTATTTTTCCTAATAAAAAAACATTACATTATGGAATTCCACAGTTCCACCTTAATTATTTCCATAAAACATCTATAAAACAGACATTTTCATTCGTTTTAATTATGTAATATAGAGATTTACAACAAAGTCCAAGAAACAATTTCTTGTTTTTCGAAACAAGGTTGTATTAATATCGTTTGAATTAAACCCTACACTTAGGGTAAACACTAAGAATTTTTAGATCTAGATAATTTCAAATAAGAATGAAAGAAATAATCATAAGAAAAATCACTGTTCCAAATTTGAATATATCTTTTTACATCTGTTTATCTTACGTATGGCCTTTAACCCAATTAATTGTTTGAAAGATTGCGCAAACATCGCGATATCCGTTTGGCATATAGAAATTAATCTTGGTTGCGTCTCTTCAGCCGTAGTGAAGATCTGGAGCAAGATGTATCTTTCGAGTTAATGTGTTATCATAAATCACACAACTGAGGCAGGCACGACAACTTAAATATCAGACGTTCTCAAACGTAGCGAATATCAAATCATTGGAGAAGTTTTAATAATTAGATCATCTTCAATCCTCAATATCCACAAAATCATGTTTAACAACAACGACAACAACAAACTATCACTCATGTTTTCCCCCAGGAGTAGGGGGAGAGAATGGATCTCTCTAGCTTCCTCCACATTCATACATCAAGTCATACACGCACGTCGATTCTACCGGGTTCTGACATGACCAACCTTTAATATTTGATTAATTTGGTCATGCCATGTTTTCTTTGGTCTACCTCGACTCCTTACTCCATTTGCATCGTTAATGTATACTTTTTTAACCATTCTTTCTTCACCCATGCGCTCCATATGTCCGAACCAACGCAGTACTTTCATAATTTTGTTCATAATACCTTCTTTCGCTCTACATTCCTTCCTAATATCAGCATTTGAGATTCTGTCGTGCATCATTCTACCAAACATACGTCTTAGGGACCTCATCTCTGCCGCATTTATTCTGCTTTCATCTTTCTTCTGCTAGTTCCAAGCTTCGCTTCCATACATAAGGGATGGGACCAGAACTCCATTGTGAACGGCCAAATCATGTTTAACATTATGTTTAGAAAAAAATAATTAGAAAAAAATAACATTTATTCGTGGCTCATTTACCAAGATCATTGTAATGCCTCCCAACTGAGGTAACCCGCTATTTATGTATTTTCTTTTACCATTATATAAAGGCATTTTTAGCACTCGAAAATGCAAAAATAGGGAACAAATGAAACCGATCATAGATGAACATCTATAATTTTACTTTAAAATTAAATGTATTTTATGACATACTAACTCTATTTTAATCAGTGTTTATTTAATTACGAATGTGGAAAGTAGTGATTTAATTGGGTGAAAAAAATAAAAACTGTTTAAAAAAACATTCGTTTCGAAATATCAAGAAAATTTATGACCAACCTTTAAAAAAAATTTCATGCCATGTTTTCCTCGGTCTGCCTCGAGTCTTTACTTCATTTACATCATTAACGTGCACTTTCTTATCCATTATTTCTCCATCCATGCAGTCCATACGTCCGAACCAACGCAGCGATCCTTTCATAATTTTGTTCATGATACCTCCTTCCACTCTACCGTAGTTTCTTACATCAGCATTTGAGATTCTGTCGTATATCGTTCTACCACACATACGTCTTGACTTCATCTCTACCGCATTTATTCTGCTCTCATCCTTCTTATTCTAGTTCCATGCTTCGCTTCCATACATTAGAGTTAGGTCCAGAACTCCATTGTGAACGGCCGTTTTAGCTTTCATTGATAAATTCTTGTTTCCAATAACTATGTAACATATATCAAATAATCAGGCTGTACTCGGGCTACTAACAGATGCGTAAATTAAATGAAACATACGATTCAATTTCCATTAATAATCTATCAATTTCAATCACCTTGCGAAATCTGGCAGGCGTTTAAGAATAACTGACCTAAAGCATTAAAAAATTATAATGATTGATAGTATAATAGGTCCATGATCAGAAGACCTCTTGCTTCACCTGCGTCCTGGCTAGATCTCGCTGGGATGTACGTAGCAGATTGATAATACCTTTGCGTTGATTTTTTTGCGCTTCCGCTTTGGAAATCGTACATCGAAATGGTTTATCGCGTGGCGAAACTCCGGTATGCTTTTGTTTATTGTGACGTTAATTGTTTTTCATGCATTGTTACAAAATCCCGTTTTGACACATGTGTATATCTTGTAAAGGTTAATCTATGATCATCGTATATTAAGAATATTTTATTATCAATGTTAACTGAGTAATTTTTTAGACATTTAATTCTAATGAGAATCAATAGCTTAAAATTCTAAACAGAAATTCGGTTCAAATAACCTATCAATTTGTTGTATTCCAATCGTATTCTTCTTCTTCTTCCTCAAGCTATTTCCATCCACTGCTGGACAAAGGCCTCCTCCATTTGCTTCCATGTCATTTTGTTCTGTGCAGACAGCATCCAGGTTATTCCGACGTGTCTGTTTAGATCATCCTTCCACCGTAGTTGCGGTCGCCCTGCACTATCTTCGCCGTCCACGGTCTCCAAGTCAGCAGTCTCTCCAAGACTGCTGACTTCTATCGTATTATTGTTGTAATACAGCGCGAGCCATATCTGTGTAAATGGTATAGCTATCATATTGATTCTCGTGACTTGTGACAAGTAGCTAATCTATCGGGATATTATTGTCACGTGAATTCTGCACCAGACATAAGACAATTTGGCAATCACACTGCCATCGCCTGGAACCGAACCCAGGACCTTCGGTGTGGCAGTCAAAGCACTTACCATTCTACCACTATGATCGAAATTTAAAAAATAACACATTAATAATAAAATTGAAGTTTTAGTTGAATTGTGATTATATAAAAATAAATTTATAAATATCACTGTGTGGGTTGCATCATCTTTCTTCTTCATCCTACTCTCGTTCTCCCCCGCACCCTACGGACAGTCAGTCTCCCGCTTTTTTTGAGTTTCAACTTGTCATCTCGTTAGTTTCGACTTTACGTTTTATTCGAGGGCATGTGTGATTATCCGGAAAATCGGTATCCGGAACACATCCGGTCCCAATTAGTCCAGATAAACGACATTCTGCTGTATATAGGTTTATTTTAAATTTATATTTCAATTTAATATAGTATTATATAAAGCGTATATTGATTATAGCCAACTAATTAATTAACTATCATGCTGTTAAGGGTAGGCAGAGAGGAAGGACTGCCACACAGTTCAATCCTGACACAACTCTTGCGTCTCTTCTTCATTCTCATTCACCATGACACGTACACTCGTCGAGTGTTTCGACTTCGTACAAGGCTGCTTATAAATAATTTATTTACTTCGTCATGCCATGTCTTTCTTGGACTTCTTACGACTTCTTTTTCTGTATTTTGTTAAGATAAGTGCAGTTAAGCTTATCAAATTTCGTCTAAAGTTGCATAAGAACACCCTGACTTACAAAACTTCGTGATAAGATGATATCACGCGCGAGACTTCGTAAACAGACGTGATTATATTTATTACGTACATTGCTTTTATTACAAAAGAAATCTGATAAAACTTATAGTTTTCTTGGAATGCAAAACACCATGAAAATATGTATTGTTTGGCAATAACTGTTTATCTTTATTATTTACAAATGATCAAATTTTACAAATCGTCAAATATGAAACATTTGATACGGAATTAACGAAGAAAGTATTATTTGAAGTGTTGAATATTATGCAATGGAACACGAAATGAAGACAGATGTAAGAAAACGTGGCATGGTCGAATTAATCGAATTTTATATGTCTGGCAGGCTAGGAGTCAGATAACTCGATATACGTAAATGACATATAGAAATGGTAAGGAATTGTTGGAAGTATGTCAGGAAAAAAATCTTTGGCAGTCCATCCTATCTACCTACCTATTCGGCAATGCGGCGTAGTGGTTAGTTAATCAATAAATGAAATCTTATTCTTCTTCTATTTCCTATAGTTATTTAGATCTGTTCAGACAGGATATCAGAGTATAGCAAATGATTTTAAATAACTACATCCATCTTTGTTTTTACATCGATAGCGACCGGTTTCGCCAGGCTCACTGGTATCGACAAACTGAGTCAGACTGGGTTTAATTTTATTATTTTTAAAATGATCTTCCATTAAAATATTTCAAAAAAATCATTAGATAATAATTAAATAAAATATTATTTTTAAATACTACCACCACTCTTGTCTTTTTTTGACGGCTGTGGTAGTAGTTATTTTAAAACGTCTTTTTGTTTCAAGTTAAACAATAATTAAATTAAATAACACATGATAATACCTTAAAAGGGTGAAACATGTCATTCCCATAAAATATAATAAAACTTCTAGAAAACTGTCGTTTTCATACGTATTAATCAAATAATATTTTTTGAATACAACTTCCACTTCTGTCTTCATTTAGCGGCTGTCAAAATAAAGACAAAAGTGAAAATAGTTATTTAAAAAACATACTCTTATTTACTATATAATTTAGTAATAAAATTTGTAAATTAATTTATTATCGTTTTTATAGCTAAATACTTTTAATGATGTATTTACGTAAAATATTGATTAAAATCTTAGTGATTTCCTAGTTAATTGATTGAATACTTTGCTTTTGCTTACGTACGCGGTGATGAGCAGATGCCGGAGCCTTCGTGATCGGCATTTCATCTCGAACTGGGGCAAGTCGTGACAGTTCGCTACGTAATACCTCCTGGGCGTTCTAGCCGCCCGATTTACCGCGCAAGTGTGAGAGACACACACACCGAGGCGCACCTTATTACTCGTCACGTATTCAAAGTTAATTGTATTGGGTGTTGGGATTAAAAATAGTTTAAAGTTTAAGTGGTTCTGCCCATAATGCGTATAATTATAATTTAGCTGTGGTTTTGGTAGAATCACGGTTTTGTTCAAAACTCAAAATATTCGTATGAATTATTGAAGGCTAGTTATCACAAATGTGCTAAGTGGTTTAAACATAAAACAAAGAAAAAACTATCCATTGTAACGTGTCACGTTCCATAGTGGCATCTTAATGGTGAAGTTTGAACTACACTATATTATTACATGTAAATATAATTACCAATGGCATTTCTGGAATCACGGTTTTGTTTGATTCAAAATATTCTTAAGAACAATTGAAGCTCATTATTACAAAAGTGCTAAAAGTTAAAACATAAAACACAAAAAAGGGTTTTATGTACATTTGCCATGTGCAGCTGTCACACCGAAAGACCAAATAAGATAGAAAAGCAAAGTAGATGATGGCATCCTAAGTAAAACAAAAAAAGGATTACTCAGATGGTTTGGAAATACAAAACGAATGGAAAAGAGAGAATGTTTAAAAAATGCATGTAAGCAGTGTGGAAAGTGAAGGCGAGAATGACTGAGGAAAACAAGACGTGACCAAATTAATCACGTAATAATTTTAGATAAATGTTAGATGTTAACACAGTGGAATTTCATAACGACGATTATTTTACGAATCAAAACACGTTTTTTTCAGATTTTGTGTTTATTTTTCTCGGCTTGTTTCAAAATCTATACACCTTCATCATCGTATTATTATTTATTAACTTTATTATGATGACTTGTATTTTAAGGGCGCCGTTTTGTAAAATCAATTACTCCAAGGGCGCACTAGGAAATGACTGACCGAACAGTGCAGTCTTCAGAAGTTTTTTAAATTTAACGTCACTATCCTTATATTTAATACTAACATGGAGGCTATTCCACGCCAACGGACCCGCAACGCTGAAAGCACGATCATAGAAACATGCTTTATTGGCTCTGACTGGAATTGTTATGTTATTTGCACTTGTTTCTACTGATAAACGAACGATATAGGTTATATCGTTCTCCCGACGATGAAGGTTCGAAATATGTCGAGAAAAACAAAGTCAAGGATGGAAAAACAGCGTTTTAATTCATTAAAAAACGTTAATCACTTACTAAAAACGGCCACATTCAAAGTAAAAAAAAATTAATGGCATGCGTGTTACGATGGCTGAATTTAGAGGAATCTCTAGAGGCATGGCAGGACAGAGCGGTGTGGCGGTCCGTCCTCTCTACTTATCCCTCCGGGGAAACACGATTGTTAGTTAGTTAATGAGTTAACTTATTTTTAAATATGGAGTGTTTAGCTCAAGTTCACTTTGAAATACAAGTGTAAGTTAAAATATGTCATATGATTAAGGGGTTACACCACACTGAATTTTTAAAAAAATCAGAGAAGATCAAAAGGATTCAGAGGACATGACAGCAACAATAGAAGACCTCATGTACGATTCAGAAATCGCAGACTAAATGTAATAAAAAATAAATTTTATTTAAAGACGCTGAGGTCATACTATGTGTTTTTCTCGAAACTACTTTTTTCAAAACGGTATTCACGATATCTCCCGATCTACTCGCCCGATTTGGTTGAAAATTAAAATAGTTATTTCCTATAATATTATCTACAATGTGACGTAAGATTATTTTTGATTATGTGTCATGTTCAAAAGTTATAAATTTTTGCTAGTACAACATATTTTAACATATCGGCTTGTATCTCCGCCATTTTTTTTTAATATTTAATATTGTTAACTGTTTATAAAAATACTATGTACATGTATAAAATACAGATTATTATATTATATATTATGGCTGTGTTAAAAATAAGTTTATTTTTATACCTATTTTTCCGAGCGCCGTGGTGGTGTAACCCCTTAAGATATTTTCGCTTGGATTCATTGTACAAAATAAGTAAACGGTTATTACGTAATAAACGTATGCTAAATAGCCTCCATGTCTAACGTAGGTGAGGTTTGTAGGTGATATTCACGAGTCTACAATGGGGCTCGCGATGCATCACAGAGGATGAGAGTAACTAGGTTGCCTCACTGAATATTCAGTCCAGCACTTGCGTCACTTTAGAATAGATATCTTCAACCTTTTGAACTGTACTTCTCTCCAAAGTAATTTACTCATCCTCAACATTTCACCAACAACTAAAGATATATTCATTTTCCAACTTTTAATGTAGTTAAATTTTAATATCATTATAAATATGTTATAAACATTTATGTTTGTTTATAATTCATCAGACAATCTCCACATTTACTACAAAATAAGTGCTTCATCTTCATTTTTTTAGATAAACTCTTAAGTTATAATGGAGTTCCACAGTGTTAACGCCTTAGCGTTAACACTGTGGAACTCCATAATAACGAATTTTTAAGAATTAAAACACTGTTTTTTTCCACTTTTGAGTTTATTTTTCTCTGCATGTTCAGAAGGCTACAAATTCATCATCGGGAGAACGTTCTCCCTATGATGAAGGTGTAAGCCTTCGAAACATGTCGAGAAAAATAAACTCAAAAGTGAAAAAAACATTGTTTTACTTCATAAATTTTTTTTTTTTTAAATATATCATTTTTATCATAAATATAATTATACTTTTTATTTTTATTGAGCTCAGACATATTTTTGTCACAAGTAACCTTTTACAATATATGCAATTTAAAAAATTGTATAAACGTTAAAATTGTATGCATTGAAAAAAGATTCTTGTAACCGAAACATGTCTGAGTTCAGTAAAAATAAAAAGTGTTGTAATACAAAGTATAATTATATTTATTCAAATATAAATCCACAACACATGGTGAAGGCGAAATTAAAAAAGAATGTAATTTTTATCTTTGGAATTGAATTTACAAACACTGTTTATATTCCACTTTTTTTTATTAAATACTTTGTGTTAACGCGTTAACTTTCAAAAAATGTTTTTTAAATAAGATTTACAAAATTCGCCCTTTCGACCGGCAGTTTGAAATGCTGAAATACCAAAGTGTTTCCGCCAAAACAATGGATTATCTGATATTTAATAATGTTGAAGTAACATAGTGTTTCGGCCAATACAATGAATACTCTAAATGAATAGTTATTTACCTCTGGTCCAGTACTCACCGTTTAATTTCAGCTCATTTATATAGATTAGTGTCGCATGACGTTACCTTTAAATCTTCTTCGGTACATCTATTGTATTGTTTATGAGGAAAATAATTTATTAGCACACAACACATCACTTCGGTGTATCTCGTGACGACATTGCGACATTATTAGCTCTTTCTAATACAAAATTGTATGACACTTTACTTGTAATTACAAAAGAATCTTCGATAACTAACAAACCTTCCCGCCGTTTCCCCGGAGGGATAGGAAGAGAGGATCGCCACACTGTTCTATCCTGGCATAACTCTCGCGCCCTTCCTGCATTCACACATCGTGACATGCATACTCGTCGATTGTTCCTACTTCGAACATGGCCGCCGTTCCTGTCTTCCTTGGCCTTCTTCGCCTCCCTTTTTATTCACACTAATGTATTTATTCACACCATTTTAGCATTTTCCCCTCATCCATTCGTTTCATATATCCAAACCATCTTAGTGACCCTTTCATAATTTTATTTATCACGTATTCATACGCCTTACATTCTTTTCTTACTTCATCATTAGATATTCTATCATACATTGTACATTTTATATATTACATACACTTTCTTTCTTCATCATTAGATATTATATCAAACATCATACATTGTTTTGTTAAGAGTTGATGACACTTATGGTCTTTATTAGTCGATGCCAGCTTACCTGGCGAAACTGGTCG
This sequence comes from Lepidostoma basale, assembly GCA_022606425.2. NCBI lineage: Eukaryota > Metazoa > Arthropoda > Insecta > Trichoptera > Lepidostomatidae > Lepidostoma > Lepidostoma basale. The sequence goes on from JAHDVF020001348.1 coordinate 384,317, forward strand.
TTGTCGAAATAAAGAAAAGAAGTGGTTGTGATAAATAAATAAATATCATTTTATTTTTATTTAATTGCAGTAAATGTTAGTTTTATTATTTTAAAAAGGTTCGAAGAACAGTGATTTAATATGTTTAAAAAAATATATTGTTATGTTTTACAACGATTTTTTATAATTATTAAAAAAGCGAAACTTTTTTCTTACATTGAATTTGTAAACTTGGCTATAAACACGTTATAATTAATATAATTAACTAACTAACCATCACGCCGTCTCCCCGAAAGGGTAGGCAGAAAGAATGGACTGTCACACTTTTACTGATGCGGCACTCCATCTTTCTCTTTTCGCTCCGCGGGAGACGCGGTGTGATGGGTTGCGAACCTCATCGCCACCAATAGGCATCTCCCGCGCACACTTCGATTGTGCATCACCCACGAAATAAATCTAAAACATATAATATAAAATACAATGATATCAAATAAAATAACAAAATAAAAATAATTTAACACAAAATGTTCTTTTTCGAAGGTGCACATATTGTCTATTTAATTTATGTTCCACGAATCCACCGTTTTTTTTAAATTAGCACATTATATAATAACACATAATGTTTTTTTCGATGTTGCACATGTTGACATGGACGATCCGGACTTTTGTGTTTATTTCATTTATGTTACACGTATCCATCGTTTTTTAAATTACCTGTAATTAGGCACTTAAACAGCAAGAACTTTGAAATAATATTGAAGAAATTATTCAAATTGTCATTGGAACAAATGAAACATTTATTTATACACTTGTCAAAATTCTTTATAAAAACGATAAAACTAATATAATAATTAATATAATACTTCAAATTCTTAAAATCAGTTTTTATAACGCATCATTACATTACTGATATGCAAATAAAATTGACTAGTTATCTGGCGTACCAACAACATCATAATTTACTATGGCGTGAGAAAATTTCGTATTGACATCACCTTTCATAATAAATTCAGAATCCGTGTTGAGTGGTATTAAAAATTCGTAACGATAACTTGAATAACGTCAAAAAGCCTTTATATATTTGGAATACCTTTGGCTCACAGCAGGTGATAATATCTTTATTGATTGAATCTACAAACAATATAATAAAATTAACACGTGACGTGTAGACACCAACGCGTGGTTATGACAGAAACTCGAAAGCTCGTAAATCCAGAAAGCTTCTAAATCAGGTTTCCCGACTTCGAGGTGTGTCTGCTCCAAAAGCGATACTAGAAAAGCTTAAAGCTCGTTAATAATATCAAACATGACTTGGCAGAGACTTTTGTTGTTTTATTTAAATGGTTTCCTGTGTTAGACTAACATGTTTATTACCCTTGTTAAAACATACTTCTATAATAAAATATTCTGAAGACACAACGATAGATTTCTTTTTTGTGTATAGAATATTTTAATTCTTTATCACAAAATGTGGCGAAATGTTAATTGTTATTATTTTAAATAGAAAAAAGTTGTTTTTATTTACTGAAGTTAATTTATTAAAAATATATTTATTTATTTAATTTACAACAACAACAAACCATCAGGCCGTTTCTCCACAGGGGTGGGCAGAAAGAATATACCGCCACACTACTCTATCCTGACATACCTCTCTAGCTTCCTCCACATTCATACATCTAGTCATACACGCACTTCGATTCTTCCGGCTTCTGACATGACCAACCTTTAAAAATTGATTAATTTGGTCATGCCATGTTTTCCTCGGTCTACCTCGACTCCGTACTCCATTTACATTGTTAACGTACACTTTTTTAACCATTCTTTCTTCACCCATGCGTAATTTATATTTTGTATAAATGTTGAGGAAGCAAGCGAAAAGTGTAGCGATAAATTATTTGTTCCCACTCCTTCAGGGAGACAGTGTTATTTATGGTTAATTGTTTTAATTCATGAATACAGATATTCTTAATAACTTTACAATTCATATAAAGAAATCACATATTTCTCTCTACAATAATAATAATTATTATATAACACATTTAAAAATACTAGGAATAAAACGGTCTCATATCCAGATCTTTACAAATTAAACATATTGTGTATTTCTAGATTACAGTATATACAAGAGATTTCTGTTTTTTTTTTTGTATTGCATCGTTTCATTAATCTATTCATAAATATGTGTTCATTAAATTATGTTACTTATAATTAAAATTTTGTTTTTTTCCGATTTTCATTTATCTATATCTGAGAACCATAAAGTCTTAATAATTATCGTGTCAGATTTTCTCTATGTTAAGATTATATTACTTATTATATATTTTTTTTTATTTCCGAAATTCGCATATCTACGAGTATATCTGAGAACCATTAAGTCTTAAGGGCATTATTAGCAGAAATAAATTATGATTATCATTTCAGATTTTTACTAGGTTAAGATTATACAACTTATAATTAAAATTTTGATTTCTTTCCGGAATTCATCTATCTATATATGAGAATTATAAAGTCTTAAGTGCGTTATTAGAGGAAATGTGTTACGATTATCATGTCAGATTTTCACTTGGTTAAGATCATATTAGTTATAATTAAAATTTTGATTTCTTTCCGAAATTCATCTTTCTATATCTGAGAACCATAAAGTCTTAAATGAATTATAGCCCGAAATGAGGTATGATCATCATGTTGGATTTTCATTTTGCTAAAATTTTGTTGAGAGCAATTGCATGTCGAAACGATTACATTTTATTATGTTGTGTAATGTGTTTTTGATATACAATTCTATATAATGGATACCGTGTCGATGATAACAAATGTACAAGACTAATTTAGGCCAAACAATCACTTAAGACATTATGACTCAAATATACGGAATTATATAATTTGTATGGCATTTTTTTGTATTATTGTTGTTTTTAAGATTTTGTTTTATTCGGATCCTAATTTACGATGAATCCTCTCGGTGTATTTATGATTTTACGTGAAACGTTTTACTGCTCAATAAATCAATGGATAACTCGGTGCGGTGAGCAAGATTTACTTTGGACATCTTACTTAAAAACGACCGTTTCTAAAGGTCAATGGCAACTTCTGATTAACTTAGAAAGCCGGTAAAATATTTTATTACATCAAAACCTATTTTCGTCATAACTTGAATTTTTAATAATTGCATATATATATATATATATATATATATATATATATATATATATATATATATAATATATATATATATATATATATATATATATATATATATATATATATATATATATATATATATATATATATATATATATATAATATAATATATATATATATAATAATATATATATATATATATATATGTATATATATATATATATATATATATATATATAATATATATATATATATATATATATATATATATATATATATATATATATATATATATATATATATATATATATATATATATATATATATATATATATATTTATTATCAAAATATTTTCCACAAATACCCTTAACACATGAAAATAATTTCATCTCTAATAATGTAGCCTTTTTCTTGTTTTAATTTATATTTACTTGCTTTTTTGTTATTGTTTTAGAATAACTATGTATGAATTTAACAAAATAATTTTTTTAAACATATATAGATATTCATAACAATTAATAAAAATTAAATATTGTTTATGTATTAATTATTATATTTTAATAAACTAATTGCCTAAATACTGTGAGGTTATAATAATGACTATTTTATAAAATATAACACCGTTTCTCGTAGAAAAATAAATCCCTAATTGATAGTCTTTTTATTGATAAAAAAAACATTAATAGTCCAAACTTTAGCCTTAAAGTGTTGACCGGTTTTGGCAGTTCTATGGCATGGATAATTTTATAAATTTATACAAAATAGTTTTATATATAACTCGCGGTATGAATATGGAGGTGGCTAGGGATGTGTGTCAGGATAAGTATGGCAGTCCATTTTCTTTGCCTACCCTTGCGGGGAAACAATATAATGGTTCGTATTCAATCAAATGTGTTATTGTATTTTGAAAAAGTGTAGCTTTGATGATAAAGTCAGTTTCTTCTATATTCGCCTTCACTTTGTGATGGTTATAAAACAACCTTTTTCGATGCAAAATAAATGTACATTGAAAAAGGTTGTGTCATAACCGAAATATATCTTTGAAATATGTAATAAAGTGTAATAAAAATACTATTATATTTTCAAATAATGTAAGTTATTCGAATGTTTGGTCAGCTTACACAACAACGTATATATTTTTTATTGTTAAAAACTCTAGGCAAACGTAGCTTATACGTGATTTTTCTATCGGTAACCGTTTTTCACATGGATACCTAATTACGTGAATGTCGGGTGCAGCGTGTATCGAGGCTGCTCCACGATTTAAATTGGATCGCGTCACCCAGATGGCTGATGGGTCGTCCGAGTCACGTCCCCGCCAAGGCAGTCCGATAGTGATGGAATGATGAAAAATAACCATAGGGTATGTAAGAGGCAAAGAGGCGCTCAGTTCACAAATATTTAATAAAAATTTAATCCGAAATAAATATACACCTGAACATTAGTGTCAAGTGATACAACCTTTAAGTTTTCCCTCACATAATTTTTGCACGTTGTCTTTTAGTAAAGCTTGCCTTCAAAAACAACTATCACTAGTGAAATTATTACAGTTATTTGAGTTTTCTCATTGAACAATTTTTTTATGAATTAAAACACTGTTTTTTCCACTATTGAGTTTATTTTTCTCGACATGTTTCGAAGGTTTTACACCTTCATTGTCGGGAGAACGATGCAAAACACGTTCATCATCACTCTCGATGATGAAGTTCTAAAGCCTTCAAAACATGTCGATAAAAATAAACTCAAAAGCGGAAAAACAGTGTTTTTATTAATAAAAAATTCGTTATTATGGAATTCCAAAGTGTTAACCCCTTACGTTTATCTCAAATAATTGAAGAGTATTATATAAGCAATTATGGTTTCTTCAATGCAACAACTGTTGTCGAAATATGTTGAATTTATGAGTGATTTTGTAGTGATTGTAACACCTGATAATGTTAGCATTGGTTTGCGAAATAGCTGTAGCGACAATTTCATAGAAATTAAATAAGTTCTGTTTGAAATTGTTTAAATATTTTAAATATTCCCATAAACATTAAAAATAAAAATTTAACTCCTCTGTCCGCCACTAAAATCTGAAATAGAAATTCTCCATAATTTGTCCTTAATGAGCATGACTCACTGTTAGAACAATCTATTCGACCTCGCGCACACTTTCTCCTACCTCTCTTTCTTCCCTTCAGTTTACATTTCTTTATTCATATGTTGTTCTCTGATTTCATATTAGGTTTACTCTCTCACCCTGACGAAACTCCGACGGGAGCGAAACCGATTGATGTTACCAAATAAAGTGGTTTTGATACAAATACTTATTGTATTATTATTTTATTTAATAACGTCACACCACAAATTAAGTGCTTCATACGAGAGTTAATTAAAACAGTGTTTCAATTAAACAGTTAACAATTGTTTTTATGTACTAAACGTGCTCATGAAAACAAATATGAAAAGAATTTAAAAAATCAGCTGTTTACCCCACTTCAGCTTTGCCCGCTATACCCTTTCACGTATTTTAGAGTGGTCACAACGTCCGACAATGCAGAGGCAATTTGGTAGACACGACAATTGTTACGTTTATTATTTTCGATTGCCCACATGAGCTTCTCGTGTTTTGGGTCAAATTCCTTCAAACCACAGCAATCAATTTAATTTCTTTAAATTGTTTACGTACGCTGGGCTAATTTTCTTGTCATACGACTACCAGAGTTACCTTTTTATACCCATTTTCCAACGTTCGAGTTTCACCTTCAATATCGGTTCGTGACATTAAAGATTGTTCGTGACAATTCAGAATTTTATTTATTTACTATCATTCATGTTACATTATTAATTATCTTTTGAAGGGCTGTCAACAGAATGTAATTTCGCAGATTGGAATAATAAAGATTAAAGCAAAATAATATGTTATCTTATAAAACGTAAATACCTACGTGTTATAAAGTGACAAGAAGATAATATATTGATTTCATAAAATCTCTTGATGGAAGATCATTTTAAATACAATAGTAATTAAATAAAACCATGCTTTTTATTTACTACGTCCACTATTATCTGTCGGAATAAAAACGGAAAGTTGTTATTAAAAACATTGTTTTCTATCATTTTTTTAATGTATACAATGACAATAATTAATACAAACGAAAACCTCTGTTTTAAAGAAGTTTTATAATATTTTATGCAAATGATATGTTTTGTCTGAAAATGACGTTTTATTCCTATTCAGTATTTAATATAGAGTTTTACACCACTGTTCCAGAAACAATAAACAAGTAAACAATGTATTCCGAAATTACCAAAATTTAATGCACACAATGTATTCCCTGTTAAATTTTGATGAAAACGTGTGTTTTCAAGTAGTTTTACTGTACATCAATGGAACGAAATATTCTATATGTCTTTGATTAGAGCATAATCAGATGAATACACCTCTCCAATTTAATATAATATACATTTTAGATTCTCTCCCATTTAATATAATATACATTTCGTGTTCATTAATAATTAATACTGAATATAAATTTTAGCATCATATTTAAAATGAACAGTAGATTTATACAATGCAAACCGTTTATGAGATATTTATGATATATTATTGTTTATATATTATACTTTCAAAACTTGTCTTAATATATATTGTACTCAATTAAGTGGAACAAACAACGAATAAGTTTATTCAAATTTACTTTAATAGATAACTAAAGTGTCATTATGTCTTAAGTTTTAACCAATTCAATAACATCGTAGTTCCTAAGTTAACATAAAATTTTATTATTTATTCGAAATCACAAAAAGCCTTTGCTCATGTTGAGTAAAATGCTAAATTGGCAATAGATTTTACCCGGAAATGCTATAATTTAACGCGTAAGTGCGTTTTAATGTTGGCAACACTCGTGACACAAAATGTTAATGTGTGCCTAAATTAATAAATCAGACCAGAAGCCCCCTAAACATCGCTTCTTAATGTGCCGGACTCCCGTTCGGCTACGCCCGCAGACACGTTCGAGTAGGTAAATTGTCGTTTTTTTTGCGTAAAGAAAACATTATCTGTGTGCCTTTGAGATTACGTTACACGCAATTTTATGCTCTAAATGCACTCCATCTATAGCCGGGTGTACATGCTAATGGGTATTTCAATACGCCAAAGCATGGCGGTACGTGCTGCGGTGGTCGCTGACAACCAATTTACTAACAGTGTATACAAATAATGTGGACCCAAATAGGGACCTTGAGGAATCCCTGAGTTACAAAAATCAATTACAGCTCCCTTCACTTAATGTCACCCAACTTAATAGCCAACAAAATTTGCTTACAAATCTGTAAAGGCATTGCCTCATATGTATATGCCCAAAAGTCATAATAAAATAATTTATCGGAACTGCGTATACTCGTGATACGGAAGTGACAGATATTTATAGTTATTTTCAAATACTTGGATTACTAGAAACTAAAAAATATAATCAAAATTTTATTTATTAGATTTTATAAAATTCATAGAGCGTTTTTTTTACACTATTCATTTTTGTAGACTTCTGATAAAACAGTGTTTAAATTATATTTATATAGGTACAATAATATATTGTGAGCTTAATAAAAGTTTTTCTAAACACATTTTTTATAATACAGTTTACGTTTTAAAGGGATGATATTTATTATTATTACTATTATTTATGACGAATTTTTATGAAATAAAACACTGATTTTTCCACTTTTGAGTTTATTTTTCTCGACATGTTTCGAAGGCTTACACAAGGCCTTCGAAACATGTCGAGAAAAATAAACTCAAAATTTGAAAAATCAGTGTTTTATTTCATAAAAATTCGTCATAAATAATAGTAATAATAATCAATTATTACTTACCTTGTGTAAGCCTTCGAAACATGTCGAAAAAAATAAACTCAAAAGTGGAAAAAACAGTGTTTTAATTCATAAAAACTCGTCATTATGGAATTTCACAGTGCTAACGCCTTAAATTTATCTAAATTTAAAAAAAATCTTTATTGAATAGTCCATTGTTTTGGCCTAAACAATTACATTAACAAATACCTTAACATTTTGAAACTGTTAAATTAAATAACTTTGTTTTTTTATCACAATTGTATTTTATTTTACGCGTCAGCTGTTTCATCAACCTATGTTGACATCATCAGGTGTTACAATAATTATTATTGTAACATAATTATTATTAATTATTATAATCATTATTAATTATTGTAACACCTGATGATGTCAACACAGGTTGATGAAACAGCTGCGCGTAAAATAAAATACAATTGTGATACAAAAACAAAGTTATGTAATTTAACAGTTTTAAAACTATTTTTATGTTTCTATACTTGGTATTGATTTGCAACAAAGTCTTATATATTTGCTGGTTTTTGAGATGTTACTTGGGCCTTTAAAGGTGGTAATAAATATGAATCATGAAATTAAAGTTTTATTAATATAAGCGCCCTTGAGGTGAGCTATTCACGAAAACGGCGCTATACAAATTAGCCTAATTATTATTATTATTATAAAAGAATTTGATATAACAGTCAATTTACGTGTTTAAACGTTTGTGATGTTAGTGTCTGTAAAGTTATTCCTGTTAGCGCTGGGAGATCCGATGTCCGATAGTTGAAACTGCAAGAACAGGAAGCAGTAGCTAGCCACTGTAGCAATTATCTGTGAATCATAAAACGAGACAAATAAAAATTTCACTTCTTCTTCTTTTAATAGATCTGACGATCTGTGACACCGAAATCATTCACTTAATTACATATATTTGCCATCACCATTTATGCGGTTTCTTAATAATTAATGTATTTAATTGAAATTTCTTGGTAGAAGTTCATTTTAAATAATGAAAATAAAAATAAATGTGTACAAAATTTCTTTATTATTATGTATTTAGTGTGCTTCCACTTGTGTTTATGTTCGTCCGGTTTTGGCTGCTTGCTGCCATCTTCTGGTACCTAAATTAAAATTTATTTGGTTTATATAATAAATGATAGTGGTGGGGGTTAAACATATTTTTCCCTGATTCTAAGTAAAGTATTGCTGTTATTAAGTTGTTGTTGAAATGATTCTATATAATGCAAATTTTGGGTTAGTTTATTTACATTATATACAAATTTATTTTAACCCTCACCACTATCATTTATTGTATAAACCAAATCAATTTTGATAGAGGTACCAGAAGATGGCAGCTAGCTGCTGAAACCGGTCGAACATAAACACAAGTGGAAGTACACTAAATGCATAATAATAAAGCATTTTGTATATATTTTTTTTTGTTTTCATTGTTTCTTATTAATCCGTATTAGAAATTGAAGAATAAAAAACGTTTTGAATGTTTTATTATATTATAAATTGTTGTTGGAAGTTCAGGAAAAACGTCATTCGCATTTATCCGTTGCGGTCAGTATTCAAGTTTTATATGTACTATTATAATATTACATATCATATTTTCACAATTCTCTTTCACATACCAGTTTCGGAAAATTCGCATTGTTCTTCAGTGTGAAAATGCAAAATAAATAAAAGGAGATGAGTTGAGTATAATCGAAGAGCTTTCTTACCACAAAGCTTTACCTCAATTTTACTCACCGCAAATAGTACAGTAAGATCGACATCCATGTATCCCATACATTTTGCTCTCGATTTCTTTTTGTATAGTAATAGTGAAACGGAAATAAGTTGTAGCTGAAAATTACAAAGTCAACATTATGATGAGATAAAAATAATCAAATTAGTACACACAAAAACACCTAATAGACTTACATTTAATAGTAAAGATGGAAAGCGATTATAGAGACGACTACTAAGCTGCTGGTTCGATCAAATCAGGATGAGCGAGAGAGAGAGAGAGAGATAGAGAGAGAGAGAATATTTATTTCCTAACGAAGGAAAAAATACTTTATTCCAAATAGTCGGATGTAACTTAATTGGATATAATCGAAACCTGTTGTTTCTTCAACAAGCAATTCTTTGGAAAAATATATTTATTTCAAATTTTTCTTTATATTTTATTTTATTTATTTACTTAATTTTATATAGGAGAATCGTATCTATTTATTAAATGAGCGTCTCTTTTGAACATAAATTGAGACAATAAATATATTTTTTTCAATTTACTGAAAATTAATTCATAAAATTATTATACTAAAAATAAACTAAACTAAACAATGGAACATGTTACAAATTACGCCAAGATTTAGTAAAAAATACATCATCAAATTTAAGTTACAATTAATTATTAACATAATTAGGTGAAAGTTTAAACGTAAAAAATATTAAAACTAAACGTAATGAGATTAATCTAAATCACATTTTAAAAAATGTGATTCACTTTGTTTGAAGATTTAAAATTTAATATTTTTCCAGTAAAATAAGTTACAGTGTCATACTACATAACTGAATTATTTTTATACTATGGTGTTTGAATTTTGTATATAAAATATTTTATAAGGTAACGTTGGGCTGACAACTTACATCGGTTTTAAAATCAAGATCGGCATCCTTGTTTTGTAAGTATGTCTTGTGAAGAATTACAGCTGTACTGTTTATCTGTAAATATTAAATAGACTTATTCGAAATACTTGAACCAGTTAATTAGGGTAAGCAATAATTTGAATTGAAGTTTGTCTCATTTTACGAAATGTAACTAACTAACTAACTAACTGAACATCACAAAGAAAGGACTGCCACATTTTTCTTTCCTAACACATTTCTCTCGATTCCCCAACATTCATACATCGTGTTATGCACGCGCGTCGATTTCTCCGACTCCTCACATGGCCGACATTCAATATTTGATACGTTTTCCTCGGTCTTCTTCTATTTCTGGTTCCATTTACATCGTTAACATTTAATTGTTTTACCATTATTTCTTCATTCATTCTTTCCGTATGTCCAAACCATCTTAATGATCCTTTCATTTTTTTGTTCATAACACCATCATTCACAGAGTATCATACACAGAGTATCCATAAATTCGTCTAAGAGATCTCACTTCTACTGCATTTATTCTACTTTCATCCTTCTTTTGCCAGTTCCATGCTTCGCTTCCATACATAAGGGTCGGTAGAAGAACACCATTGTGCACATTTACGAAATGTTTTATTGTTTATTCAGTTATCATAACTTGACACCTGAGAGCGCCAGCGTATATATCGGACCTCTGCGTGACACCCATGCCAACGAAAAGGCAACGTTCACTCCGATCAGTAGAAACAAGTGCAAACAACATAGCGATTCCAATCAGAGCCAATAAAGCATGTTTCTATGATCGTGCTTTCAGCGTTGCGGGTCCGTTGGCGTGGAATAGCCTCCATGTTAGTATTAAGTATGAGGATAGTGACGTTAAATTTAAAAAACATCTGAAGACTGCACTGTTCGGTCAGTCATTTCCTAGTGCGCCCTTGGAGTAATTGATTTTACAAAACGGCGCACTTAAAATACAAATCATCATAATAATAATAATAACTTTATGTTAGAAAGAAGTTATTGGACAATAATATAAAGTTATTAAACCGACTGAATTTCAATATTTTGAAAATTGTACATTTGTTATTTCGACATTTTGTAAATGTAGTAATAAAGACAAACATGACTACTCAAAATTACCAATTCAACGAAAAATTGTATTATAATGTTTTACCCTAAAAGAAAATGAAACAAGAATGTTACCATAACCCGAGTACTTAATCGTAAAAACAGCTTTTATTTTTTGTTTCATTTGATAGTCTTAAAAAAAGCATTTAAATCACCTCTTCATTCATAGTGTAACCAGCGTAGCAGACAATGAAGACCCACACCCATTCATTAATGACCATTTCTATAGTGTGTCCTATTTCATTGATGTACACTTTATATACCAAATCGTATGTGACGTCTACACAACGTATGACAGAATAAGTGAAAGTATAATTAATGGAAAATACTAGAATCCTATTGACTTCCTCCAAAGCTTCGAACATATCGTTATAAGTTTTTTTTAATTGGTACAATTCGTTGCTGGACTTTTGCGAGTATCTGAGCTTTGATAGACTATTATTTAAACGTTCGAAATTATACTGTACAGTCAAATATGCCAAAACTGGTAAAAGCTTTATTTGGGATAATACAAGACCCAATATTTTGGTATGTCTCGATGTTTTTGAACTATCACCATCTGTTATACCGCATACAGTAGAGAAGCCCAATGTCATTTGAAGAACAAAGAGTAAAAAAATGGTTTCGTATATAGTTTTCTTATTCCCGTTGTTAAGATCGTATGCATCGCGATGTTCGTTATAAAATGTAACAAATTTTTCCAATATCGACATTATAGAGTTTCTCTTAGCTATCATTGTAAGAACGCGCATGGCTGCTGTAATTTCGTATGTAGTTTTAGTAAAACCGCTGAAGAAAAGTATGGTTTTATTCAATACAATTCTTTTCCAAGAGTATGTAGCAATTGTGTAATCCATCGCGAACAAAAGCAGTGGAAGTAAAAACGATTTTATTAGTTGTAAAAGTGATCGTTCAGGAAACAAAGTATTTCTGTTTATGGCGAACGGTAGACATCCAAACCATTGAGCATAGAAAAAGTAAGATTTTATAATTTGATTTAATGATATCATTTTAAAATTCTTAAACATTTTGAATGGTTATTTTGTTAAATACGTATTTTCAACTGTTTTTCATAAATTTTATAAAAAAGTGTGACTATCAAGAAACCAAGTTTTGACGTTTATAAATATATTATTTTACAGTCAGAACTGTTAACTGTGTGTACTGCAGATTGTATTTAACTTCGTATTTATAGTGGATTAAACTAATAATACATAATACAGGGTTTTCACTGAGATGGTTAAAAAAATTTTTTTTTAATAAATCAAATTTTAAATATTTTTATTAAAACTTAATTAATAATATTTATAATTTAATTTTAAGCTGTTTGTTTAAATCTCAATAAACTACTGATCCATCTTGTTTGGATTCAATCCTTTAATCCATCTGTTTTTTTTTGTAATAATTTTGTTACAGTTTATTTTTCATTTTGGATGCTTAAAATGGTTAAATAGTCCATTGTTTTGGCCGAAACACTATGATACTTTAACATTATACACTGTTAAATTTAAAAAAACTTTTAATTGTATCTCAATAGAGACGAAGATGCAAATTGGAAACTGAATATGGTTGATCAAGGTGTTTACAGGACTTATGACCTGTCATTGGTTGGGTTAAGCGCACGCTTTATGTAATTACAACATTCTCCATTCCACCTTTCTTTATGACCATATCTGACAATTTTTTTGGAAGTTGTATATATGTTAAAGTCCTATGCCAGATTTCACATGTCAGTTTCAATGTGCCATCTATGAAGATTTTGATTACATACATTGAGACACAATTAAATCATGAATTGATAACCCACGGTGGGTGAAATCCAGTATTTGTATACAAGTATAAGTATACATTCACTAAAAATAAAAATTTAAAAACTTTGTTTATGTATCACAATTGTATTTTTATTTTGCGCGACAGCTGTTTTGTCAGCCTATGTTGACATCATCAGGTGTTACAATAATATATCAAATGTCACATTTTCTTCCAAGCCCGGTCGCAGAAAAAAATCGTTGTAATAATATCATTGTTCCAATGATCTGTTTTATTTTTTAATAACTTTTTGGAAACATTGTGTTTTCACAACACTTTTTTTCACTTTTCACAAACATGTTTTGGGGCACAAATTTCCCCTCTTCAGTGTATGAATTTTAACAGTTAAACGATATTGAGTATTATATTAGTTATAACTCAATATCAATGCAGCAGCAAGACTCATTAAAGGCATTCCAAAAAAGTCTCATATAACACAACATCTCAAAGAACTTCACTGGCTTAAAAGTCCAGAAAGAATCCAGTATAAACTCTGCTGGACAGTCTTCAAAGCGCTACATGGAATGGCACCAAGTTATATATCTGAACTCTGTATAACAGACAGCCTAAATTCAAGGAAATCCACACTTCGCTCGGCGAACTCCTCAGCAATAGGAAGATTAGTTGAGCCGAAGCGTTGCCCCAGTACAAATTTCGGGGATCGAGCGTTCGTGGTAGCCGGTCCATCAGCTTGGAACAATCTCCCTTCACACCTTAGATGCATAAATGATCCGACGGATTTCAGATCTAAATTGAAAACCCATCTTTTTCATATTTCATACCCAAGTTAAACATTTATACTTTGTTCTACTATACTTTTAAACCGATCGCTTTTTAAGCGGTTACATTTAGATTTTTAGATTTAAAACACGTCTTAATGCGCCCGTGAGGTGATTACATCACAAAAACGGCGCTTTAAAAGTTAGCATATTATTATTATTATTATTATTATCATTTAATTGTTTAAATTCATACACTGAAAAAGGGAAGTTTGTGTCCTGAAACATGTTTCTGAAAAGTACATAAAAGTGTTGTGAAAATACTATGTTTCCAAAAAATTATTCAAATGTGAATCCACAACACAAAGTGATGGCGAATATAGAAGAAATGTTTTATATTTATATGGACCCCTCAAAATGGTAATATGAATATTTATTTTATTTAAAGTAATCCGTTCCGATGGACCCTGTACATGGTAAATGTAATTAGTTACGATGATAAAAGATAAAATCTTGACTGGAGTTATTACCTTATTGGTGGATTATTGACTTGTCCTGATTAATGGTATGTAGTCTTTATAATTCTCAATTGACATAAAAATTCGAATTAAGAATATAAATGATTAATAATGCATTGAGATTAAAGGCTCACTCTAAATAATGAATAGCCAAGTTTATTTCATTATAAATATGTTGTAATTAGTCTATCAAAGAATCACAATAATATATTAAAAATTATATTGTATATTTAATATGTAGATGATTTCACATATATTAATAGTAAAAAGATATACGAGGTCTGTTCAAAAAGTATCGCGAATTTTATATTTTTTCAAAAAGTATTTATTTATTCATGAATTTCTATTTTGTCCCCTTCAAAGTAATTCCCCTCGGATATAATACATTTATGCCAACGTTTTTTCCAATCCTCGAAGCACTTAAAAAAATCATTTTTTGTGATCTTGTTCAGCTCCTCCTTCGATGCCGTCTTTATCTCCTCAATCGTGGCGTAGCGTCGTCCTTTCATGGGCCTCTTCAGTTTTGGAAACAGGAAAAAGTCACAGGGGGCCAGGTCTGGGGAATACGGTGGCTGCGGCACCATTACTGTGTTGTTTTTGGCCAAATATTCGCGCACAAGCAACGATGAGTGAGCAGGGGCGTTATCATGGTGCAAAAGCCAGTTTTTGTTCTTCCACAAATCCGGGCGTTTCTGGCGGATTGCTTCGCGCAAATTGCGCATAACTTGCAGGTAATATTCCTTATTGACCGTACTACCCTGTGGCAAGAACTCATGATGCACCACGCCCCTGCAATCGAAGAAAACTGTGAGCAAAACCTTCACGTTCGACCGAACTTGGCGCGCTTTTTTTGGTCTTGGCTTATGCGGCAGCTTCCATTGGGATGATTGAGCTTTGGTTTCCACGTCATAACCATAAACCCATGATTCGTCACCAGTTATGACCCTCTGGAGCACACATTTGGGTCGTCACGGACCGAGCCCAACATCTCCTGAGCAATGTTAACGCGATGCTGTTTTTGGTCGAAATTGAGCAATTTTGGCACGAATTTCGCGGAGACCCGACTCATGCCCAAATCATTGGTTAAAATCGAATGGCACGAGCCAATCGATATGTTTAGGTCCTCAGCAACTTCTCTAACGGTGATTCGACGATTGGCTAATACTATTTTCTTCACTTTATCAATGTTTTCGTCTGTTGTTGACGTGCTCGGGCGTCCGGCACGCTCTTCGTCGTTCATATCTTCTCGGCCCTCTGAGAACATTTTGTACCACCGATAAACGTTGCTTTGGTCCAAGGTAGCTTCACCATATGCCACAGTCAACATTCGAAATGCGTCCGCGCACTTTATTTTGTTTTTCACACAAAATTTGATACAGATTCTTTGATCCATTTTTTGGAATAGGCAAAAATCGAAGACGAGCCAAAACACATCCAAGCAAAACAGCTGTCAAAAATTAACTGAACATTCAAAATGGCCGACCTTGTCAGCATAAGTAAGGGACATGAGTACCAACATAACGCTACAAAAAAATCAAAAATCAAATATACGTAGCCAGCGGAAATTCAAAATTCGCGATACTTTTTGAACAGACCTCGTATATGATTAGCGTGAATGGAAAAATAAGTCGAATTCACAATATCTAAAAGATCTTCACAGGGTCAAGTGTCCTGGAAGAATTCAGAATAAACTATGCAGCACGGTTTTTAAAGCGCTTTACGGAATGGCACCAGCGTATATATCTGAACATTATATTGCAGGTAGCCTTAACTTGCGGCAATCTACGCTTCTGCCGGCAATAGGCAGATTAGTTGAGCCAAAGCGCAACCCTCGGACAAATTTCGGAGATCGGGCTTTCGCAATGGCAGGTCCGTCCACCTGGAATATGCTTCTCGCACGCCTCAGATGCATTGACAATTTCGCAGATTTTAAAGCTCACTTAAAAACCCACATTTTCAAAATATCGCATAAAATGTAAACAACAGTTATCTGATTTCTGGTGTCAGATGCAGCTCTCATGACTAAAACATTGTCAAAGCGCCCTTGAGGTAAGCTATTCACGAAAACGGCGCTATACAAATTAGCCTAATTATTATTATTGTTACTAGTTTTCTTATACCCAAGCTTCATCAGTTACAATAGTACCCAGATGAAGCTTGGGTACAAGCGAAATCAGTTGGCATCAATTATAATAACAATACCGTGGTTAAATACAAATTATTCTATATCTATAATTTTTAAATGTCTAACCACAAAGTGTTAGACATTTAAAACTTCGTATGAAAATTTAACAAATTGATTAATCAATTATTAAAGGTGGTAAATCGACGAGTGTGCATGTCATAATGTGTGAATGTAAAAGAGGCATGAGAGTTGAGTCAGCCGGTTCATCATATTTGTGTTCCCCTTCGGACAAACGTCGTGATGGTTATTTAGTTACTTATTTAAAAAAAAAAAAAAAATTACTGATTAGTAAATGACGTTTTCTTTAATACCTACATATAGCTTTGTTTTTATAGAAAATATATAGTCTTAATATGTTTTAGTAAGCATTAAATAACCGTTCTTACTACAGCTGCGGTTATTTCAATAATAAATATTTTGGGGTATGACCAAAATTTAAAACATGCATTTTTTAGTCTTGTTCCAACTTATGGAGTTTTCTCAATGCGCAAGTCATCAGGAATCTAATCTAAAGGGTTTGCTACTGCAAACTCTTCGTAAACAGCACGTTATGGGGGGTTGTTTAACGTTATATAGAAATTATTTGCATAATAAAATACGAATAGCAATTTAATTAAAGAGCAAATACTTAATTTTAATCCTTTATCATTCAAAATCGTTTCAAAACCTATTAAGCGTGTAAAAATAAATTTGTATTGATTATCTTGTCTTAAACAAACTATATGATGATTGATTATGTATGTATTCAAACATATACCAAAAGATACCTGTATGTATATGTTTACAATCACTCTTCATTCACGTTCTTACGTGTATAGGTGCAGTGAATTGTTAAGACCGGAGGCGCTTCGAAAACTTTCAAAACTTTTTATTTTATATCTACGTAATTAAAAAGCACAATCTTAAAGTTAAATCCGGAGCCTTTTTGATTTTGAACGTTTTAGGTATATGGTAAGTAATCTTGAATACATTTGAAAACTAACTAACTAACTAACTAACTACCACGCCGTCTCCACGAAGGGGTAGGCAGAAAGAATGGACTGCCATACTTTTCTTTCCTGACATATTTCTCTCGCTTTCTCAACATTCATACATCGTGTCATGCACGCGCGTCGATTTCTCTGACTCCTCACATGGCCGACATTCAATATTTGATTTATTTGATCGTGCCACGTTTTCCTCGGTCTTCCTCTATTTCTGGTTCCATTTATATCATTAACATATAATTTTTACATTTGGATAAATAGAATGAAAAAATTTTCTATTCTTAAGAAGAAATTAGACAATTTTTTGTCGTCTTAATAATATAATACGTTCACAATAATAATCTTGCGTAACTAACTAAACATCACGCCGTCTCCCTGAAAGGATAAACAGGAATAATGTACTACCATACCAAGTATACTTCTCCTCTTCTGTTCCTGACATACTTCTCTCGATTCATGAACATATTAACTCGTAAAACGTCGATTTCTCAAATTCTTCACATGACCGACATCAAATATTTTTTGGATTTCAACATGCTAAGTTTTCCTCGATTTTCCCCTATTTCCTGCCAACTATTAAATTAATTAATTAAATTTTTTTATGAATTTAAACATTGTTTTTTTCCACTGTTGAGTTTATTTTTCTCGACATGTTTCAAAGGCTTACACCTTCATCACAGGCAGAACGATATAAACTATTTGTTTATATCGTTCTCCCGATGATGAAGGTGTAAGTCTCCGAAACATGTCGAGAAAAATAAACTCAAAAGTGGAAAAAAACAGTGTTTTGATTCATAAAAAAATCGCTATTATATTTTAATGAAATTTTTGTTATTTTGTTCATTACACTTTCTTTCGCAACTTTTGATATTTACATTTGACACTATCATATATTGTATTGTGGACAGTAATTTGGTATACAAAAATGTGGAAAGTTAACAGGAAACTACCACATTAAAAAGGCCCAAGTGGCAACCAAAGAACCAGCAATGGATTTTGCTGCAAACCAATCCCTAGGAGTAAAAGAAAACAAACAAAATCCAGATCTTGTCAAATTGTAATATACAGAATAAAAAAATTAAATAAATAAATACAGTTTGCTCCAACTAATACTGATGGAAAAAAATTGAAGGACAGCGTGGTCCTGATAGAAGGCAAACGTCTTGGCTGTGCAACATAAGAGACTGGACCGGGATGAGACATGTGGGGGAGCTGTTCCGGGTTGCGCAAGATAGAGAAGACATTGCCGGAGTGATTGCCAACGTCAGGGGGACCTGATAAAGCACGCGAAGAAGAAGAAGAATAAAATAAATATTTCTTATTTATATTGTTGATAATGCCACCAGTGTTTGTGTTTCACGTGCCACCAATGGCTATCGTGGCAAGGTCATGACCTCGGGTACCTGTCGGGTCACCCAACACTCTCACAACGTGAGCCGGGTCGCTCACCGGTAGAATACACCTGTTAACACAATACGCGCCTCAATATAACTGTCTTTCTTATTTCCATCTGTCTTTCATTGCATGTAACAAAGTCTGTTGAATTCAATTATATTGAATATTTATGACGTAAGAACTTTGCACTATGGTCCCATGAGACTAAGACTCTTTGCATGCCTACAACATGGATAGTATTAATGAAGACACTAGTTATTTAGAGCACGTATTATAAAACGTGTGTTTTTCAAACAATTATATAATCTTCTTCTTCATCTTCTTCTCGGTGATCTCATTAGTATTGTTAATAAATTATTTTTATTAAAAAGTGGATATTAGCAGTATTACAAAAAAGACTTCATTAACTGAAAAGCAATACAAAATATAATACTACATTTAAAAAAATACAAAAAACGTTTTATTACTAACGGCAAAAGCTAGGATGGCAGTGCATAATGGTGTTATTGTGCCGACCCTTATGTATGGAAGTGAAGCATGGAACTGGCAAAAGAAGAAAAAAGTAGAATAAATGCAGTAGAAATGAGATCTCTAGGACGAATGTGTGGCAAATCTGTATAAGAAGTGAATTTGGTGCGAATGAAAGTGTTATAAATAAAATTAGGAAAGGGTCATTAACTTTATGACCCTTTCGCCTTACCCTGATCCTACCCCGCCGGGGAGACGGCGTGATGGTTAGTAAGTTAGTTAGTTAATGGGCACACCTCCGAAGATTTTTTAAAGAAGATTAAAAGTTACTAACGTGAACATCAATATGAAACAAGAAAGAAAAATAAACTAAGACTCCCATTCAGGAAAAAAATCAAATCTCAAAATTTCCTTATGTATAAAGCATTTAAAATTCAAGAAGATACATGGAGGATGTCAAAAGTGTCATGGAGGATGTCAAAAGAGCATAAAAAAAATTACAATAGAATTAAATAAAAATGTAAAGAAAATGTAACCTTATATTAATGTGTATGTGGATTATTATAATTGATTGTTTAATTGTTTTTATTAGAACATATATCATGTACATGTGTACTATTTCAAGTAATTAAATAAAAAATAAATTGGCTACATTAAAAAGAGGAAGACCGAGGAAAACGTGGCACGATCAAATAAATCAAATATTGAATGTCGGCCATGTGGAGGAGTCAGAGAAATCGACGCGCGTGCATGACAAGATGTATGAATGTTGAGGTAGCGAGAGAAATATGTCAGGAAAGAAAAGTGTGGCAGTCCATTATTTCTGCCTACCCCTTCGGGGAGACGGCGTGATGGTTAGTTAGTTAGTTAGTTAGTAATTATTATTTAAAATGAAACTCTAACAAGAGTTTCAGTGAAATCATTAAATTTAATAATGCATTTTGCTTCGTGATTTGAATATTTATCACGATTGAATTCAGTTTTCTTCCACTCTTCACAAAGTATTCAACATAAACTGACCTGCATTTCCCCCTTACAAAAATGACTTCTTTCACCAACGCTTCTTTCGTCTTTCTTTTATTATATCTCCTCTTGCCGTCCGCTGCGATTGATTCACGAAATCTTTTCATTGTGTTTACTTGTCTTTTATTTTCAGTTCAAATTTCTTTCGGGCAACTCCGGCGAACAAAATGTACCGTATAAAATGTCGCTCGAGAACTATGACCAATTGGAACGCGGAATTCAAAGATAATAATTTACTAAAGGTTTATGGATAACTCTACGGTAACAAAAGGTAACTTCGCCGCGTTGAAAATCGCGTTAAAGGGTGAACGTTGTAGCTCTAGGCTCATTTCATAATATGAACTTACTACTGTGATAAAAAAAAATGTGAATTTTTACTGCGTGGTTACTATAAAATCGTGATATTATTTTATTTTAACAAAACTGTTAACAAGTAATATTATTTGAGTGCTATGCGTCGTTTGCGTGAATTGCAATGCCACGCTTGCCAGACGGGTTGGCGAGGTGTCCTTCCACGTTAGCCTGTGCATCAATATTATCCACCGAAGTTATTCACACTCGATCTCTAACATTTAGCATAGTTTGCAGGGGAGACCAAAGTCAAGGAGGTGTGTATAGGTACTTAGGATCAGATCAATCCTCCAGCGTAGCATGGCCATCACCACGGTGATGACCATGCACCGCTCGAAGAGTCAATAGGATCCCCGTTACTCCCCCCTACCATTAGTACCCCATTTACAAGTACACCATTAGCACATACTACCCCATTATTACAAGTATTTTATTATTATATTTAATAATGGCACATCACAAATTAAGTGTTTCATACGATAGTTTAATTATTAGTGATACACGTATAGGTAATCTCACATTTATTATTTTGTATCATTGTTCAAGAAACGATAAATGCATAACTGATTATTTCGTTTAATTACTAATTGCATTACCTTCCGCTTTCTCTAGACCCGCACACCTCGGAATCAACCATTAAAACAAAAACAAATAACGCAATACAAAGGAAACGTTTTTTTTTACATTTTCTTAGTTCGTGATTTCGGTTCCTTATAATGATCTGTCTTTTCCCATGTCATCACGGCTTTGTCTCTACAGTCGAGTGATTCCGGACCCGATCAGGCGTAACGGAGTCATGATCTCTTAACTTCCTCCATTGTCCCCGGCTCTCTCCTCCCTAGCTGGACCATTAGCGGGATTATCTCTGTAATTAAGTGTAATGAGACGTCATATTCCTACTATTGCGGAGACCCCCTTGAATCGCAAAACTAGCATAATGCATTATTAAAAGAGTTACAATAAAATTAAATAGGTAACTGCATCTGGGAAGCACGTTTACAAGAGCTAGAAAAACGGAAAAAGATATCGGAAGAAGGGTTGGAGCTAAAAAAATAATTTAATGTTGCACTCAGAGTCATTACCGCAAATAAATATATATCTACTGAAGCAAAGATGGCAGTGCACAGTGGAGTTCTAGTGCCGACCCTTATATATGGGAGTGAAGCTTGGAGTTGGCAGAAGAAGGTTGAAAGTAGGATTAATGCCGTAGAAATGAGGTCACTTAAGAACAATGTGAAATAGAATATCTAACGATAAAGTAAGAAAGGAATGTAAGGCGGATGAATGCGTGATACTTAAAATTATGAAAGGGTCACTAAAATGATTTGGATATATGGAACGGTGGATGAAGGAAGAATGGTTAAATAGATATATACAAGTAGTGTGAATGGAAAAAGAAGTCTAGGAAGGCTAAGATGACCAAGGTGCCGTGATCAAATTAATCAATTACTAAAATGTAGTGTAAACTTTCAGCATTTGATTAATTTGGTCATGCCATGCTTTCATTTGTCTTACGCGGCTTCTCTTTCTACTCACTGCTTGTATACAACATTTTAACCATTATTCTCTCGTCCATTCGTTCCATATGTTTTAATTTTTATTTCAATTTACAAAACTCAATTGAAAAATTATATTTATTTTTATCAAATTTATATGTTTGTTTTGTAAACATCTTTATTTGTCTAGTGCTTCGAAAATTCCTTTGCCTAACTAGAAACATAACATTCGAAATAGAGTTGAATTTGAACCCAAGTAATTTCGTTTCTTCGTTCAGGCTTGTTTCTTCCTTATTGAAATGACTAGAACGCCTTCACTTCAATCAATCATACAGTGTAATGTTGGAATTTTGCATTCAAATAGGCAATTTGAATCAAACGTATTTAGATGAACTCTCCTGCATCAAACCGAGTTAATAGTCGCCAGAACATTGCCGATACATAAATATCTAGAAAATATATCAACCAAAAACAAAAAGTGTTACAACAAAACTGATTATTACTAATTACATTTTAAAACAATTGAGGACTTTCGAGATGAAGACACTGAGGATGATAGCAGGCAAGACACTGAGAGATCGCGTGAGGAACACCAGAGTAAGATAGATATGTGAGGCTCAGGATATTATAATATAAGATGGAATAGACAGTAAATATAAACTGTTAAATGAATTTTTTTTATTTAACAGTTTGTAATGTTAAAGTATCATAGTGTTTCGGCCAAAACAATGGACTATTTAATGTAATGATAGTTGGCTTGTTGTCAGCCGGATCGTCCTGCTGACAAAAAGTGCACCATCTCAATGAACATTATGTGTTAAATTGTATTTTATATAATTTGTTTAAGATTTATTTTAAGGACGTTATACGACCGAAGTGTGCACGGGAGATGCCTATTGGTGGCGATGAGGTTCGCAACCCATCACAACGCGTCTCGTGCCACATCGGTTAAAGTGTGGCAGTCCATTCTTTCTGCCTACTCTTTCGGGGAGACGGCGTGATGGTTAGTTTTTGGAATAGACAGCGAAGGGACTGGTACGGTCATGTTCAAAGAATAGACACCACCAGACTCCCATATATTATATTGCACTACATCAGCCTCGCGGGACTCGTCCTCGTGGAAGACCTCCTAAAAGATGGAAGGACAGCTGGACATCTACCTCACAGGAAGAGCAACCCTCTGGAGAACAGACGACATGATCTACAGCAAGGAAAAAGAGAAAAACATTATAAAAAGTATAATAGTTTGATAAATACTCGTATAATTACATTTCTTTATTACATGAGAAGCAGTTTAAAAAAATTATCTTAGTTAATTTCCAAGGGATCGGTGATCATTTTTTTTTACATAAAGGGGCTATAGGCCATATTAGTTTGAGAACCTATGCTTTCGATGGTCATAATAACGGTTAGAATGAGCAATCTATAACAGTTTCTGGTATAATTAGCTTTACCGGAATATAGACATTAATCGGCATTTTTTTAATTACGAAATCGATTTTTAATCCGTTATCGTTTTAATTGGAAGAGTTTTTAATTAATATTTTACTAATTAAGCTCTTATATTGCCATCTTTCGATTCTTGTAATAACTTATTCATGAGTATGTAAATTGGATTTACTACTTTGATTTCGATTGCTCATATTGTATTAAAATTAAAATATTAATAAAATAAAACGATATTTTCTAGATACTTCCACTTTTGTATTTATTTCGACAGCCGTCGCAATAAAGATAAATAAAAGTGTAAGTAGTTAAAAAAAAACTTCATTTTATTTAATTATTATTTAAAATGAACTTCCATCAAGATATTTTAGTAAAATCATTCGATGATCTTGAAATTAAAATGGTTTTGATGTTTCCATAGAAATCGCATCTACTTCTTGTCATTCCTAAAATATTATTAATTATTATTGTTTGTAACTCGTCCAAGAATTGAAGCAATCAAATTTAGTTTAATTTAGAGTACACCCCATACAACTATTATTAATAAAATTGAAAATATATCAATTATATATGTTCACAATTAGGGCACAATTAAATAAAAAAAAATCTAGGTTTTTATTGTTTGGTGATGAATTTATTTTCATAATTATATAAAAATTCAATAAATTAAAACAATTCTTGAATTAACATAACTTCTTTCAAAACATTCATTTAAAAAAAATCATATTAATTTTTTCTATTAATTTACAATTATTTTTTGTTTTCATTAATTATCAAAATTGAAATTTGCTTTAAAAATAACAATTATATAATTTTTCTTTCCGTGCTGCATTTGACGTTTAGAACGGAACGAGTACCAGGAGCGCATTAGATGTAGGAGTGAGATTTTCCTATGCCGCGTGCCACACACGCGCTACGGTCACGACTAGCCCCGCCCAATGCCCCCACCAACAAGCTCCAGTAATTGACAATTATCTCGAAAAATCCAACCAACGCCAACAGCTAGTTTCTTACGTAATGTTAATTCCGGCCCTTTTTACTCGGGATTCCCAATTTGCCAGTATAATTCTCATTTATTGTATCCTCGTACTGTATCACAAGTGAACATGATCGCGGTTACACCTGAACCTTTCTGCGCTCCTACTACTCCCGATAATAAATGACCGGTTAGTTCACTTGCCATGCACTCCCGTGCCATGGTAGAATACTAGAGCGAAGCGATGAAATTATTTATTGAAATATTATTTTAATTAATGCAAAGCAACACCTCGCCTAGGAAAACATTCTATAACTAACTAACTAACTAACCATCACGCCGTCTCCCCGAAGGGGTAGGCAGAAAGAATGGACTGCCACACCTTTCTTTCCTGACATATTTCTCTCGCTTCCTCAACATTCATACATCGTGTCATGCACGCGCGTCGATTTCTCTGACTCCTCACATGGCCGACATTCAATATTTGATTTATTTGATCGTGCCAATTCTATATGTTATGCATATTAATGTATATTTAAGAATCTTACAAAATAAATTGAAATGAACAAATTATTTATTATAAATAATATTTTCAGTTCCAAGGTTTCTTAAATCAGAAGATTTAAACTAGATTCTAGTCGGAAGAATCGACTGCGTGTATGACTCGCTGTATGAATGCGGAGGAATCTAGAGAGATGTGTCAGTATCGAGTAGTATGACTGTTCATTCTCTCTGCCTACCTCTCCAGTGAAACGGCGTGATGGTGTGTTGTTGTTATTGTCCCCCTGATTTTTAGCTTAGACTGGTTTCGGCAGCTCTCTGCCATCTTCTGGTACTTGCATCAAAGTTTGTTAGGCTTATATGAAATGCGGTGAGAGTTGAAATTTAATGACTGGTGATTAATTTTTTTTTGTAAACGAAATTATTGCTGGTTTCAATATAATTAATTAAAAGGCTCTTTTTGCAATTGATTACTTCTAAAATCGTATGTCGGCATGTACGAGTATATCAGTTAACATGGAATGAATTCAGGCTAGACTAGTTACTAATTATTAGATAAGTAATGATACAGCAAAAACTAGGACTCCCATCCCGAAGATCCTGGGTTCGATTCCCGGCGATGGTAATATAATTCTCACATTGTCTTTGATCTGGTAGAATTCACGTGACAAAAAATGGGGATAGCTTGACTGCCTATCACATGACATGATAATCAATAAATATAATAGCTAAAATAAAGTGTAAATAGTAATGAGGTTCAAATGCCTGTTTTATACAAAAAAATATATTTAAATTGTCAAATTATAATGTACGGATTTTAGTTAAATGGAAGTCGGGAATATCTCAGATCTCACCAAAACAGCTTGTTTTAGAAGTCTTTTCATGTGTTTCCTGTTCTGTTTTTTACATATAATAGTGCATTTAGAATGATGAAATTTGACCAGCCCTCCTTTATCGTGATCTGTACTATTTCTCTCCCACAATCGGTCCATTGTTTCTCTCACTTGGGTGGTAGCAGGTGTTTCGCTAGATGGTTGCACTCAATATTACTGCGCTGGCTTTCTGTTGTAATTATAACAGTCCCGAACTAATTAATACAAATGTAAATAACATATAAGTTTTGCGACTTGTTCTTATTTTATTAACAATAATTATTAAAACACTGAGTTTCTTCTTCTTGTCAAGTCGACAAAGTTTTGTATTGATGGCCCTAAAAGTCTACTTTTTCTTGCCGTTGTGGTCGAAGGTTTAGCCGACATTGTGCCGTTTCAGAGGCGCCTGTGTTATACTCGTAGTTATCTTAACACCATATGTACAGGAACCTTCATTATACATTGTTGTTTCTAAATAAATAAGATGAATTGGGATAAATCACAACGAATTTTAATAAAGAAAAATGTGATATTTTGATCTATAGAGTCAGTTTATCTTTTATTTTTAATAATGTAAAATCGAAAATATAGTCCAACCCTTAACCAAAGAAATCAGTTTCCTAGCTACCAATAAAGGATTAAAATCAATCTTGTTATTAAGTAAATTACTAACATGAAATCCCGAGATGTATTGATACATCAGTTTGGCGATCCACCCTCTTTGCCTACTCCACTGGGGAAAGCTGTGATAATTAATTATTAATTAATTAATAATCAAGTAACATTTGTTAAATTTTGATTACCCCTATTAAATTTTTTGCCCCTCTCGATTGCAATGGTAGGACTTTTCCAACATCTAAAGCAACAAGAGTAGGACATGTCCAATATTTAGCATGTATAAAGTAACATGTAACCATGCCCAAAGTGGCAATTGTAGGACTTGTCCAACATCTAACATGTATAAAGTAACATTTAACCATGTCCAAAGCGGCCATAGTAGGACTTGTCCAACATATATCTTGCATAAAGTAACATATAACCATGCCCAAAGAGGCAATAGTAGGACATGTCTAACATCTAACTTGTATTATATAAAGTAACATGTAACCATGCCCGAAGCGGCAATAGTAGGACTTGTCCAACATCAAGCATGCATAATATAATGTAACATGTAACCATGCCTAAAGCTGCAACTTCTAGGACTTGTCCAACATCTAGCATGTATAACGTAACATGTAACCATACCCAAAGCAGCAATAGTAGGACTTGTCTAACATCTAACATGTAACCATGCCCAAAGCGCCAACTCCGAAGTCTTGTCCAAATAACCATGCCCAATGCGGCAACTCCGAAATCTTGTCCAATATCTGGCGTATATAAAGTAACATGTAACCATGCCCAAAGCGGAAACTCCGAAGTCTTGTCCAACATCTGACGTAAATAAAATAATATGTTACCATGCCCATGGCGGCAATAGTAGGGCTTGTCCAACATCTAGCATGTACAAAGTAACATGTAACCATGCCCAAAGCGCAATAGTAGGGCTTGTCCAACATCTAGCATGTACAAAGTAACATGTAACCATGCCCAAAGCGGCAATAGTAGGGCTTGTCCAACATCTAGCATGTACAAAGTAACATGTAACCATGCCCAAAGCGGCAATAGTAGGGCTTGTCCAACATCTAGCATGTACAAAGTAACATGTAACCATGCCCAAAGCGGCAATAGTAGGGCTTGTCCAACATCTAGCATGTACAAAGTAACATGTAACCATGCCCAAAGCGGCAATAGTAGGGCTTGTCCAACATCTAGCATGTACAAAGTAACATGTAACCATGCCCAAAGCGGCAATAGTAGGGCTTGTCCAACATCTAGCATGTACAAAGTAACATGTAACCATGCCCAAAGCGGCAATAGTAGGGCTTGTCCAACATCTAGCATGTACAAAGTAACATGTAACCATGCCCAAAGCGGCAATAGTAGGGCTTGTCCAACATCTAGCATGTACAAAGTAACATGTAACCATGCCCAAAGCCCCAGGCCGGCCCGTGCAGGCGGCTAACCCGAGTGAATGCTTCGCGTGGGCAGCACAGGGCCTCCGGTTCGAGTCTCCGTGCAGAATAACATTACCGACCAGTCGTTGGTCTTTAGGGACCGCTCTTGTAAACGAAACTTTCACAGTTAATTTCGCATTGCGGTTATACGTATTGTTATTGCAAGTTCGTTTGCGTAATGTAGTTTTAATCGCGTTCGAAATAACAAGGAAAACGACTCCTTACAAGGGTTATTTAATATTATATTGATGAAAACGTCGGTTTATTAACGGAACCTCTTTTGTTTTAGTGACAGTTCGTTCAGAAAACAAATACTCTTGATTTTAGAGAGTACGTTGTCTTTCTAAAGTCGAACCATCTCTCATGCATTCCTGGTATTTTATCAGTTCTCAAGTATGCCTTGAACTAAAAAGAGAATCGTTTAAGAAAATAATCTGATTTGATTTCAATCGATATTACTGTTTTTTAACCTATGACATATTCCGCATTATAATAATAATAAATTGGATAATTTATAGAGCGCCATTTTTATGAATTACTCATCTCAAGGGCGCTGTAGAAGATGCTCTGTTTTATCGGCTAAATAAAAATAATGATAATAATAATACGTATTATATAATAATGATAACAATAATAATATAATAATCTGTACCCAGAAAACAATTTACATCTTTGTCTCTATGTAGATACAATTAATCCTTATAAAATAAAAATAATAATATACATATTTAATATGAGGGCTGCACCTGACGTAGTCGATCAGCCCCTCCTGTGAGGAAATGATAATTTGAAAAGGTGCGTTTTGAGTCTCGATCAATCTACCGGTAGTCAATCTACCGATCGCAGAAGACTTAGCTAGTAATCTTAGTAGACTGTCTTTGGTCTGGTGTAGAATTCACGTGACAATAAAATGGCAATAGATTGGCTACCTGTCACATGTCACGAGAATCAATATAATTGCTAAAAAATAAATTGTATACAGTAATTGGGTTCAAACAACCTGTTGTATACATGAAAAAAAAATCAAGGCGCAACATGTAATTCACGTAAAATTTATAAATAATTGTAGAGCTTTATATTAATTAAAATACTGCTTTTCCACATTTGAATGCTACCATTTTACCAAAGGTGAAGGTTTAAAACCTTTGAATCATTAACTCTAAAGTGGAAATTTTTTGATTACAAAACTTATATTTTAAGTTTATTTTTCTCGGCATGTTTCAACTGTTTTACACCATCATCGCGGGAAAGATATGATCAACTCACAAATGGCTTTAAGTTTATCAAAAAATATATACTCGTATACCATACACATTGTTTAAATCTGTAATTCGGACATTTTAATATGTTTAATATGGAGTTTTATATCTTTATTCATGAAACAAAAAATAAACGTTAATTCAATTTAATAAATCTGCTAAACGCTTGGGTTCTGTAAACGTTTAAAAAACCTCAGTTTTCAATTCTACGGCAATGGCACTTAGATGGAACATGTCCAGATTCGTAATTTTCATCTGAAAATAAGCATAACCATTACAAGTCATTCAAGCTGCGCACACGCACGCATATTCTGCATTCTGGTGCACTTTGAGGAGAGGACACGAGGCCTCGATAGTTAGTATAATTACCCCCGCTCGCAGTAGCCCTGGGGGCGTGCGCCCTGTTATTAAATCCCTGTTAAACATTACGTCTTGCCGGACGAAGGGCTGGCCGCGTACTTTCTTCTTTTTGCCCGCTCAAGTGCCAACGGCGATGGTGGACTTAATTAACAAGAATCTTTTGTACTGCGATTTTAAAATCGTTGCGAATTTTTTTAAGTATTTGAACGTTCCATTCGATTTGTTTTGTCGTATTTCATTTATTTATAAATCAATCACAATTTTAAATACGAAATGCTTTATACATTATTTTTTTTTAGTTTTTACACAATTGGTAGAAAAAAACTGTTGAAATAAACACAAAAAAATTTAAAAAAAATTTAATTATTAACAAAAAGTTTTAGATAAATTAAAGATGTCAATCAAACAAACCATAGGGGTAGGCAGAGAGAATGGACCGCCACACTACTCTATCCTGACAAACCTCTCTAGATTCTTCCACATTCATACAACGAGTCATACACGCACGTAGATTCCTCCGACTTCTAACATGTCCAAACTTTAAAATATGATTAATTTGGTCATGCCAAGTTTTACTCGGTCTGCCTCGACTTCGTACTCCATTTATATCATTAACGTATACTTTCTTAACCATTAAAGGTGTCAACATTGTGGAATTCTACAATGACGAATTATTTTATGAACTAAACCAGTTTTTTCACTTTTAAAATAAAAAATGGAAAAAAAAATTTAAAAAAAAAACTTGTTTTTATTATGTGAAGAATATTTTTAATGAATTGTAGCACTTGGGGGGCATGATTAGATCTATTTTTAAAAGAAAAAAATATGATGTTTCACGTTTTTCTGCTTTTGATTTAATTTTTCTCGACATATTTAGAAGCCTTCATACTTTCATCATCGGGTGAACGATGTTAATGTCGTTCTCCCGATGATGAAGGTGTAAAGCCTTCAAAACTTATCTAGAAAAACAAACCCAAAAGTGGAAAATATAGTGTTTTAATTCATTAAAAATCGTCATTATGAAATTCCACTGTAAAGCCTTAAGTTTATCAAAAAAAATTATCAGTTTTGTTAAGGTAGTTATTCAAAAATTGTACGTTCCAACATTCTGAAGCTGATACCTTCAAGGTTATTTTTGTTCCCGGTCAATGTACATGGTTTTACGGCATTTTTAACCAAAAATCGCCTCTCTTCCCCTGGGGCGCAATGTAACCCCATCATCCCGAACGTTTAACCTTTTTGAGGGCCAAAATTGACCACTTGTAATAAGCTGCGCTTTGCATTTGCATTGTATACCCCGAAAGCTGCATTTTTTAATCTTCATAAATTAAATCATTTTCGTCATGCGAAATTTACATTAATGCTGGCGATATAAACCCTAATAATATAATGTTTTCAAATTTACTACGAAACAAGGCAAAATACATTCATATATTTGCTTCTCATTTACGAATAATGTCAGGTTCACCCGACTTTCGCTATAAATTTATGAAATCTTATTCATACGTAGTGAAACAGTTCTTCCACAGTTTTAAGGATGATCTCTTCCCACATTTTCCAAAGCTATGACAGGTAATATTTAGCTAACAAGAGCAATCTAATCTTAAAATGAATCTATTGTATAAAACGTGTGTTTTATTGACAAAAACGTCATTTTATCGTGTATTCGCCTTACTTATTTAATTTATAATTTTTTTTACTTATTAATTTTAATGTTATAAATCCTCATTTTAATAACTTTCGAAAACATTGTGTTTTCAGAACACTTTATTGCACTTGCACCGCAGACGTTCGTCTTCGGTGTATTTTTTTTTATTTTTTTGTGGAATAGCCTCCATTTTCGCATTAAGTATGAGGATAGTGACATTAAATTTAAGAAACTTCTAAAGACTGGTCAGTCATTTCCTAGTGCGCCCTTGGAGTAATTGATTTTACAAAACGATGCACTTAAATTACAAGTCATCAGAATAATAATAATAATATAACATATATTTAGGTTGATTTTAACTATTCTTATTATTTGTTACATTTGTATAACTCCAAGAAGAATTAAAATTTAATTAAATGCACGTATAATATTTTTTTTTGGTTACATTATTATTAATAATTAACTTATACAAAGAAATTTCGATAGTAAATAAAACGAGTACATACTGGCAAAATTACGGTTGGAATTTTATCCAGTATAAATAATTCAATTTATCCATAATCATACCAATAAGCCTAATAGGATTGTATCGTATCGATAATTTATACTCTGAAGATGAAGACTGCAACGATTTCCGAAATTCCGGTCGAGAAAAAGAAGTTACCTACCGAAAACCCAAAAAACATATAATTGTCATTTTTTTATTCTGGTTATTACACCATTGGCTATAATTGTTTGATATGGAACAAAACCTGGCAGAACAGTAATATTATATTCAATTAGTATTTGAAATTCATCACGTATTATATAATAGGTAATGTTTCCATCTACATATTTTCTAAAGTACTTAATTATGAATTGAAACAATCTCCGACAGATTTCTTCGTATGCTCATTGGGGTTAGTTACTCTGATTTTAGTAGTTAATAAAAAAGTAGTTAACTGGTGCATAAATCGTTTACTTAAGGCAGTTAGCGAGCAGTGGCGGCACTAGTACATTGTCTCAAACATAACATAAAAGTGCCGAAAATAAAATTAAAACATTTTTGTTAGGTCATCATCATTAACCCAAAACCCCACTCCTTGTTAACGTAAAAACGTAATACATAAGTAAGTGATTTCCATGAAATTTTATTTTTTATTCTGAAGTGACAATCTTCGTCTCTCCGATGTATTGACATATTTCAAATTCCATAACAGGGCAAAGGTTTAAATAGAAAATATAAATAAATAAAAACATTATGTATGTATTGAGTATACAGACGGAGCGAAAAGAGAAGGATGGAGTGCCGCATCAGTAAAAGTGTGACAGTGCATTCTTTCTGCCTACCCTTTCGGGGAGACGGCGTGATGGTTAGTTAGTTAGTTAGTTATGTATTGTTGTTTAAGCCCTGGGCAATTTATTGTCAGTAACTGTTCATATTTTGAAAATCTCCGTTAACGACGATAATTAAAAAGAAAAATTTCAAATTAAGACTT
The DNA here is from genome assembly GCA_022606425.2 of Lepidostoma basale. Lineage (NCBI taxonomy): Eukaryota > Metazoa > Arthropoda > Insecta > Trichoptera > Lepidostomatidae > Lepidostoma > Lepidostoma basale. Next base: position 417,577 of record JAHDVF020001348.1, read on the forward strand.
TTTATTATATTAATTATGAAGAAACTTTAAATTATTAAATCATTTTTTTCTCATTTTTGTTTTGCAGTTTAATGATGTAAATTATATCATTTTACTTAATATTTGCTGTGGAAATGAGATCTTTTAGACCAATTCGAATGAAATGAGAGGATCATTAATTTTTTGACACGAAACCATTAAAAATAAAATTAATCATATTTTCACTTAGTTACAAACATTTTATTAGAGTGAGAAACGCTTGGTGGTTTGACATATTTAAAATTAGAATTGAACACTTTTGAAACGTTGTATAAAACCACTTTATTTTGAGTCAGGAGCGCCAACCGGTTTCACTTTGTAACGAACTTCGTCAGGGCTATACACAAACAGTTTGTGTATAGCCCTGACGAAGCTCGTTACAGAGTGAAACCGGTTGGCGCTCCTGTCTCAAAATAAAGTGGTTTAATACAATGTTTTAAAAGTGTTTAATTCTAATTTTAAAAATAAACTTAATAGTCGAAAAACCAGTGTTATAATTCCTTTAAAAAAATGTTAAAACGCTGCGCCGCCACTGCGCGGCCGGTTAGATGCTATCTGCCGCCACGCGCCGCCCGCACGCGCAGCGGTCACGGCGCGTGATTCGCTCATCCCCGTTCGTCATTACCCGGGTACCCGGGTACTCGGGTACTCGGGTACCCGCTGCAGCTCGGGCATGGATGTTCCGTGAAGTGAAAATTACCTCCAGGCTGGCGGTTCACTTACTACATGATTAGACGGCGTGTTCGCTGCATATTTGATGTTGTAATGTTACCATTATTTCATTAATACCAATGAAAACGTCCGTTTTACAGAAGTTTTATTATATTTTATGGGAATGACATGTCCGTTGTTTTGACCAAAACACTATGATACTGCAAGATTATTAGCTGTTATGGTATCACAATTTTAGTTTTTGCGACAGCTGTTTCGCCAACCGATGTTGGCATCATCAGGTGTTACAGCTGTCGTGAAAAATGAAAATCTATGATACCATAACAGCCTTTTAAAATTTTAACAGTTAGAAATGACTGTTTCAACTTTTCTAAGGCATTATCAAATGATAACACAATTTTTACATTATTAAAAATATTGCAAAAAAATACTAATTAAAAAAAATACTTTAATTTATTAATAAAATTTTATATCTTCTTCTTGGAGTGTCATGTCAGGTCCCCCCGAAGTCGGCTATCACTCTGGCATAGGCCTCTCTGTCTTGTGCCAGACGGAACAACTCCCCCACCTTTCAAATCGGTCCACTCTTTGATATTCTCGAACCAGGACGTCTGGGGTCTTCCCACACCGCGCCTATCCTCAATCTTCCCTTTCATGATGAGGTGCAACAGACCGTATTTTTCGTTGCGGAGAATGTGTCCCAAATATGCCATCTTTCTAGAATTAACATCAGAAAACAATTCTATTTTACTCCGGCTTTATGTAGCACCTCATTGTTGGTGACCATATCAGTCCATGAGATCCGTAAAATTCTGCGATGGAGCCACATTTCAAGGACTTCTATACGGTCAATTATTTTCGCTAAGATGATCCGGGTCTCCACTCCATATAGTAATATGGAAAAATTATAGCACTTGACTCTCTACAGTCTCAATTTTAAGTTGATTTCAATTTAATTAAATTTTTTTTTAAAATCATAAACATTACAGTATATAACCGAAGCGCTTATGACTATACAGGTAGGATACAAAAACAACAAAAAAACTATTTTAAACAGAATATAACTAACTAACTAACTAACCATCACGCCGTCTCCCCAAAAGGGTAGGCAGAAAGAATGGACTGTCACACTTTTCGCTCCGCGGGAGACGCGGTGTGATGGGTTGCGAACCTCATCACCACCAATAGGCATCTCAGAATATACAATTATGAAATTTAAAAATTATTATATAAACAATAGACAAAAATACGAGATAATTAAAAAAATAAGACCAATTAAGAAATTAGAAACAATAAGAAGAACAACACATTATTTAAGAGATAGATGTTTTCTGAGGGTAGCCTCACTATCGTGGAAGATGTCCACATCTGAAGAGATGCGGTTTAGAAGGATTATTGCCCTGCCCACGAGCATAACCTTAGGTAAATTGGTTCTACACGGTGGCAGGTGAAATGATCTGGACATGGACTTATAATAATGATGTTACATTTGCAGAAGATTGTTAAATAGGGCCCTCGCAAATTTGAATATCAGTAAAATATTTCAGCTTGATGCGTGTTATGTCCAATCCGTCAAAATCAGTTTGAAAACTTCAACTTTAACTTCAAGAACTACTATGGAAAGAAATATAATCATACATGAAGGGTTGATTTGTTTGCTCCGCGAGAATAAACATTTTAAACATTGCTTCAAATCTATTAGGTACTAAGAAAACGCCCTCACGACTTCGCTGTCTTGCGTCGGATTCTCTGCCTCCCGTAAGCCATGATTCTCTTGAGAGGAGTTCTAAAATGACACTCGAAACGTCCAACGGGTGTTCTAGATAGAACTTCTTGACTCGAAACAAGGCGAATTTACCGCAACAAATAATCTTAACTAGATGTTTAGATGTCTACAATAATCTAAACTACCAGTAGCGGAACTCAGCAATACTATGCCCGTTTAAAATGTTAAAAATATTATTAATAAGACTGAAAACATTTGTTTTCTAAAAGTTTAATTATATTTTATTGGAGTTACACGTTTTGCCTTGTTATGTATTAATTACAAAACATGGCGAAACATGTCATTCCTATAAACTATAATAAAACTTCTAAGAAACAGACATTTTAATTCGTATGAATTATTTAATATGGAATTTCTTCTATATTCGCCATAATTTGTGTTGTAGTTGGAATGATGGTGTTATGAACAAAATAATGAAACGATCATTAAGATGGTTTGGACATATGGAAAGAATGAATGAAGAAAGAATGTTAAAAAAATTGTATGTCAACGATGTAATTGGAACCAGAAATAGAGGAAGACCGAGGAAAACGTGGCACGATCAAATAAATTAAATATGTCTGCCATGTGAGGAGTCAGAGATATGAACGTGCGTGCATAACACGATGTATGAATGTTGAGGAAGCGACAGAAATACGTCAGGAAAGAAAAGTGTGGCAGTCCATTATTTCTGCCTTCCCCTTCGGAGAGACGGCGTGATGGTTAGTTAGTTAGTTAGTTTTAAAATCTTTTCGAGTTTGTTCCTTTTATAAAATTGAGCCTCTGATTCTTCTCTGCCTACCGCCGCCCTGAGGCTCGAGATGAGGATGCTGTGGAGATTGAAGTTTACTCTACGTGACCGTTGCTAGTGAGATGACCGCGGGCCAGACCGTTTTAGAGAGATTACCAACAAGAATCGCTTTCCTGCCATAAACAAGAGCATCGGACATTCGCGCCTGTGAAATTTTATAGGATACAGACTACTCGCTTGCTGCAGTAGACTTGTTTGAAAGAGTATCTTATTTGGCATCGAGTTCCGAATTACACTGTACTCTAAATATTCATTTTGTTTATAGAAATTTCTCGATAGAAGTTCATTGACTATTATAAAAAATTTAATATATATAACTAACTAATTAGCGCCGTCTCCCTGAAGTTGTAGGCAAAAATAATGGAGTGCCACACATTTATTTCCTAACATCATAATTATCTCGCTTCTTTAACATTCATACATCGTGTCATGCACACACGTCGATTTCGACATGTAATATTTGTTTTATTTTATCATGCCACGTTTTCTTCGGTCTTCCTCTATTTGTATTTCCGTTTACATTGTTAACATATACATTTTTACAATTATTTTTTCATTCGTTATTTCCATGTGTCCAACCACTTTCATTCGCACCGCATTTACGTCATAATAATAATAATAATAATAATAGTAATAATGACAATAATTATTATAATTGGAAAAATGGATGACACCAAAGAATGGACACCACCAGACTTCACTATATTGCACTAAATAATCAGCCTTATGGGACTCGTCCTCGAGGAAGACCTCCTGAAAGATGGACGGACAGCTGGGTGTCTACCTCACAGGAGGAGCAACACTCTGGAGAACAGACCTCATAGGTCTACAACAAAAAAGAATAATAATAATAATAATAAAAATAATAATAACTATAATAATATAATATTAATGACACGAAATATTTCAGGAAAGAAAAATGTGGCAGTCCATTATTTTTGCCTACTTCTTCGGAAAGACGGCGTGATGGTTAGTTAGTTAGTGAGTTATAATGATTTACATATGTATATATAATGATTTTTATGATCTGTATACCTCTTTTTTTATCATACTTGGATTGTTTTTATTTTATTTTTTCTTTGTCTCGTGCTATTGCTTTATTATACCTGATTTGTATATTTGTTCTCTATCCTTTGCTATATATAGCCTTGTTTAATTAAATTTGTATGCCTCTTTATCTTAAATTGATGTCTTGTTTTGATTGACGGTTCTTTACACCGAGGGGTGGTACAGGATAGTGGAACATCCAATTGTACTTGGTTTGCACATCTATCTGAGGCATCTAATAATAATAATATAATAAATTTGATAATTTATAAAGCGCCATTTTTATGAATTGCTCATCTCAAGGGCGCTGTAGAAGATGCTCCGTTTTATCAACTAGATAATAATAATAATGATAAAAAATATATAATATATAAACATATTTAGTATGAGGGCTGCACCCGACGAAATCGATCAGCCATTCCTGTCAGGAAATGATAATTTAAAAAGGTGCGTTTTGAGTCTCAATCTAAACTCTGATTGATTCTTAATGCACTTAAGGTCTGCTGGAAGACTGTTCCAGGCTGAAGGGCCGGCTACGGTCGCCAAAGTTTGTGCTTGGACAGTGTTTTGGCACAGTCAATCTACCGATCGCAGAAGACTTAGCTGATCGCAATGTAGACTGTCTAGCATTCAGGTTCTTGTTGATGCAGAGTTCAGATATATAAGCTGGTGCCATTCCATGCAACGCCTTATAGACCGTCCAGCAGAGCTTGTATTGTATCCTTTCTGGACATTTCAGCCAGTGGAGCTCCTTAAGATGCTGTGTTATGTGACAACTCTTTGGCACACCCTTTATCAGTCTTGCTGCTGCATTGAATGCAGACTGGAGTTTATTTATTTGATTAGTTTGTTTATTTATTAGTTTGTTTATTTATTTATTTAATCTGTTTTAGTATATATGTTTTATTACTTATCACTACTGTATATTAGATGCTTTGTTTGTATACCAACAATAAATAAATAAATAAATAATGATAATAATAATAAAATCGGTGTGGCAAAAAATCAGGGACTCGGGTCTTTATAGGTTTTATTCTAGCCCCGAGTGTCACAGGGCATCGATTGGTAGTCATTACAAAAACGGACCGAGGTCAAGAAACTGCCAGCGATCGGTAATGAAGACCTATCTGTGATCTCGAGATCGGATTCTTCTACTCTCCGGTCGGTGATCGCTTTTTACAAGACAAAGATGATAAAGCAATACGCTGCCCTCTTATTGGTCCATTTTACGGCCCAGCCTCTCGTTGCTTCCTTTTGTCGACCGCGCTGTTTGAATTGAAACAAAACAACGACCTGACCCGAGCATTTAGCACGCGGTCTAACTTTAGGAACTCCGATTTCCTTATCGCCCTCATCGTCGTGAATTGATCAATATTTGATTTTCGTGGACACATTTAGAAATAGTTTAAATTTATATTTTAAATCTTTTTAACAAATTGCGTTATAAAAATCTTCTGCGCTTAAATCGAATCTTCATAGATGGCGCATTGAAACTGACATGTGAATTGTGGTGTTGGATATTAACATATATACAACTTCCAAAAAGTTGTCAGACATGGTGGTCATAAGAAAGGTGGAATGGGGAATGTTGTAATTATTATACATAAAGCGTGCGCTTAACCCAACCAATGACAGGTTATAAGTCCTGTAAATACCTCGATCACCATATTCAGTTTCCAGTTTGCATCTTCGTCTCTATTGAAATAAAATTAATCCTTTTTATAAACACATTAACACTACAAATATAACATTAGAAAACTAAAAAATAGAATGTAATCAGTTAAAAATGTATTGTGCATTTGTTCAAATGTCTTCTTCTTCTTCTTCACTTTTGATAGACTCAGGAGTCTGTTATTTCAGGCGGGCTTCCTCTTGAGACGCTGAACTGCAGCTTTCTCTCCACCGTTTCGGGGTCTTCCCGGTCGGCGTTGTCCGTTTGGCGTTCCATGGAGAGCTATGTGTGGTATCCTATTTGAGCTCATTCTTTCTACATGTTGATGCCAGTATTGCCGTCCACATCTTCGACCTCGCAGATTTCTCGGATTGCTGTATTCCTAACTCGGTCACGTAGGGTTTTACCGGCTATAGCGCGGAGTGTTTGTCCTGAGCATGCTCTTTGTCTTGGCAGTGCCTGCCCTCGATTCAATACCATATGTGAGGATTGGTCGCACACAGGTCTTATAAATGCGTACCTTTCTGTCAGTCCACATGTCCTTGTTTCTCCACATGACATCTTTCAGGCAGCCTGCAACCGCTGCAGCCTTATCTACCTGTGACCTTACTTCTCTGGGGAGGTCATTAGAGCTGGTTACTTCGCTTCCGATATATCTGAATTGGTCTATTTGTTTAATTTTTTTCTTGGCAATTACAGTCTTTCAAATGAACAGTAGAAGCGTGGAATATAAATTAAACGTGGAATATAAATTATTAAAGTAAAGCATGAAACTATCAAAATGTAATTGATGAAAGTGGAATAAATACAGTAGAAATGAAATGTGCGGTAAATTTGTATATGAATGAACGATAAAGAAAGTAAACGACCTAAATGGAACGAGAAATAGAGGAAGACCGAGGAAATCGTGGCACGATCAAATCAATAAAATATTAAATGTGATTCAACCGTGAATATTAAATTGATATTCGACGAATGTTTAAAAACCTCTTATAGTACTTTATTTTCTTCTATATTCGCCATGACTTTGTGTTGTGTATTCACATTAGAACAACTTGTTGATAACTTTGTATTATCACAACACTTATTTACATCGTATACAGACATGTTTCGGGAAAACAGACTTCCCTTCTTCTGTGTATAGTTGATGAAATTTTAACAATCAAATGACGCGAAGCTACTACTTATATACTCTATAACGAATGGAAAAGTGGTGGGGGAAGTCTGTTTTCCCGAAACATGTCTGTATACGATGTAAATAAGTGTTGTGATAATACAAAGTTATCAACAAGTTGTTCTAATCTTATAGTACTATTTGAAGTAACACGAAACACCTAGTACGAGTATTTATACATAATTTAGTTAACCAGTTAACTCCAGCTATCAAGTTGTTTTTAGTGTGAAATTCATTACTTTATTTTACTAAGTTTTTTGTCACTGAGGCACTGAATTACGACTAAAACTTTTTACTTTAAAAATGCATGAAATTAACGCGAAATTCTCCGCACTCTCTTTTTTAAGTATAACTAATTTAGAACAAAAGAATTTATATTATTAAATAAAACAAAGTAGCTAACAAGCAATCATTCCTTTTTCCGAAGGGGTAGGTAGTGTCATTGGACCGCCAATGCTAATGTATTCTGATATACCTTTCGTGCTTCCACCAAATCTGTTCATCGTTATAATTTATATTCAATATTCGTTAAAATAAATATTTTTAAAAAATATTCTAGTTTCGGCATCTCGCTTCCGTAGTCTGACATTGTATATCCTTGTCCGGAGTGTAAAATAGTCTTCCAATATAAAATAGGACTATATAGTCACACCAGGTGGCACGGGAGAAAGATTTAAATATGTTTGTGTTCCTTATGCTCGTACTCACGGGCAATGGGCATTATTATTATTATTATTATTATTATTCAAATATGGTAATGTATTAACGCAAAAATTGCTAATCGTCAAAACTCAAATTCCACTTGTAAGACAAACTTTAATAATGCATTATATTTTTTTTAATTAATCGGAGGGTGGTTTAGAGGATAGAACCCTTATGTTTGTTGTGTTTTTGGGTAACACCGTGTGGTCTGGGTAACTCCTTCTCGACCTATCGAGAAGGAGTTACCCAGACCACACGGTGTTACCCAAAAACACAACAAACATATTGCTGCTAACGTGAAAATCTACGCAATTACTTGATAGAACCCTTGGCTCCTGATCCATGGGGCTTGGGTTCGAGCCTTAACACGACCAAATTCTTTCTTCATATTAATGAGCTAGTTTCTGCTCATATTGAAGATTGTAAAATGAATTCTAATATCGTTGATTTAAATCGTTGGTGTCAGTCTATTTAAAAAATAAATAAAAAAACAAATATTAGGTCCTTACATATGAAATTGGCGTTTTGCCGTACTGGCAACTTTGATCTCAAATATCTTCTCTTTGGTTAGGAATTCCAAATTCAAATTAATACAGCTATTTACTCAAGTATTTGTGTTTCGAAAATTATAATTCATTTGTTTTTTCCTCAATTGTTTTTTTTCTTTGCGTCATTACAAAATGGAAAACTTGAAATATCGCGTTATTTACGAGTACGAGTTCCAGCGTGGCACCAGTGCTGCAGAAACGGCTCGAAGGATTAATGATGTGTATGGCGACGGTGCCGCAAAAGAAAACACAGTGCGTTTTTGGTTCCAACGTTTTCGTTCTGGAAATTTCGACCTGCAGAACAAGCCCCGTGGACGGCCGGAGACCAAAGTTGATAATGAAGAATTGAAGGCTATTGTGGAAGCGGATCCATCGCAAACCACGTCCGAGTTAGCTGCAGGCTTCGGTGTTAGTGATAAAACTGTTTTAATCCACTTGAAGCAAATTGGGAAGGTGAAAAAGCTTGAAAGGTGGGTACCTCACGAATTGAGTGAAGCAAATCAACAAACGCGCGTTGACTGCTGCGTTGCATTACTCAACCGGCACAATAATGAAGGGATTTTGAATAGAATCATTACCTGTGATGAAAAGTGGATCCTGTATGATAATCGGAAGCGCTCATCGCAATGGCTGAGCCCTGCCGAACCAGCCAAACCATGCCCCAAGCGAAAATTGACTCCAAAAAAGTTACTTGTGAGCGTTTGCTGGACTAGTGCTGGTGTCGTTCACTACAGCTTTCTTAAATCTGGCCAGATGATTACGGCAGATGTCTATTGTCAGCAACTGCAAACCATGATGGAAAAGCTAGCTGCTAAACAACCGAGGCTGATTAATCGCTCTAGGCCACTGCTGCTTCATGATAACGCTAGACCACACACTGCACAACAGACGGCTACCAAATTAGAAGAGCTTCAATTGGAATGTCTAAGACATCCACCGTACTCTCCGGACCTTGCCCCAACAGATTACTATTTTTTTCGAAATTTGGATAACTTCTTGCAAGGGAAAAAATTCAACTCCGATGGGGCAGTCCAAACCGACTTCAAAGATTTTATTGATTCCCGTCCGAATGGTTTTTTTTAGTAAAGGGATCGATGAACTACCTATGAGATGGCAAAAGTGCATAGATAGCAATGGTACATACTTTGATTAAATAAATATATTATATTTAAAAAAAATCAACTTTATGTTCCTCCCATACAAAACGCCAATTTCATATGTAAGGACCTAATATTATATTTTATATCATTCTTCCGGTAATAAATGTTTTAAACCTTCTTAATATATCGTTAAAAATAAACTGAAAAGTGGAGAAAAGGTGTTTCAATTCATTAAAGATAATCGTTATAGAATTTTATTTTACTAACACATTTTTATCATATTTAAATATCATCAAATATCGTATTTAAATATCAATAACATTATTTATATAAAATGAAATTATAAACTGATTAAAGAAAAAATATACATGTCTTTATACTAAATATTTACTAGTCTATCTAGTAACACTAATTACATGGAATTACGAGTATATACTCGTAGATGCATTATTTTTCAACCCCCCCTTTTTATTTCCTATTTTACGACCACTTTCTACAATATTATCTTTACTGGTGTTTATCTTAAGAATATTACTAATTATTATAAAATTTATTTTTGTTTTTTACATTTAAATTAAATTCTACGACCCCCACTATAAGAAATTAATATAGAAATTTACGGAAATTCTACGTTTATACCATAAGATAGCAACGAGCTGTAGATACGTTTGTACTTTGTACTATACACGCACGTAAAAAGTTATACTTCTTTCGCGTAACAAAACGATAAACTAATTTTTTATAACAATTTTAAAGTTTTTAAACACAGGTTTTGCCACTGACATTTTTTTCGCTGTAGGAAAATGAATAAATAATTGTCACTTCATCATGTTGCACTTAGTGCGCTTGTGCGCGCAGCTCTCAATATTACCGTTTATTAAACGCGTCAATAGAAGGATAACTTAAAAAAAACGGGACGAATAAGGCAAAAAATATGAAAAACAAATAAATATATATATTTTTATTTATGTGGAACATATACTAAGAAATTTAAATAACCAACATGAATAAAGAAATGATTATTAACAACAACACCAAGATCAAGTATTGGATAATATTATGAGAGACGGTACCAAGTTTGGTACCAATCCAAATTATAGGACCTTAGTAACATCACAATTACAAGATCGAAATTAATTTTGGGTGATAAAAGTTTATAACCATGGTTTAAAAACAAAGAAGCCGTAATTATTGCCGACATGAAGTAGGAATTTTTTAATCTAGAGTTCGGATAAACAGACTGGAAATGGAGCATGAGGCCTGCAAGTCAGAAACCCGACCGAATTGTTTGAGAATAAAAAACAAGATTTTTTTCACCAGTGGCGGCCGCTACCGAACGGATTCCCGCTGGTTCTTGAAACTAATATTTATGAGGGTAGAAAATTATTCTTTCTGAACAAACCAGCGTAAAACAAACTATTTAATCAGCGTTATACAAATGGGCAAGCAAAAAGGATGTAGCTACAATCACGTAGAAATATTTTTTTACAATACTCGTATGTATTTTCCTTTAACAATAATGTAAAACTCCATATAAAATAATTGAGCGAACGATATGTCAGTATAAAACCTCTAGAAAACAAGTGTATTCATTTGTATTAATTAAATATAAAATGTATTTAATATGTTTAATTGATACGATTGAATTTGAATATTTACAAAATAAATGTTTTTAATTGAAATTTCTTTGTAGAAGTTCATTTTAAATAATGAAACCAAAAAAACAATTATACAAAATTTTTTTATAGTTTTGTACTCGTATTAAGTGTGCTTCCACTTGTGTTTATGTTCGACCGGTTTCGGCAGCTTGCTGCAATCTGCCGAAACCTGTCGAACATAAACACAAGTGGAAGCACACTAAATACGAGTACATAACAATAAAGAAATTTTGTATAATTTTTTTTTGTTTTCTCTATTTAAAATATTTCATTTGTGTCGGCATGATCTATGAATGTGGAGGAATAGAAAAAAGTATGTCATTAAAGAACAGTGTGGCGGTCCATTATTTCTGCCTACCCCTTTATTTGAATATTTGATTTATTTGACGTTAACTAAAGAAGCAATGCACAAAATTAAAGTTGCACAACGGGCCATGGAAAGATCCATGTTGGGTATCTCGCTTAGAAACCATATACCCAACGTGGAGATTAGAAGACGCACCAGGGTGTCGGAAATAGGGATACGCATTGCAACGATGAAGTGGCAATGGGCTGGGCACGTGTGCCAATGGGATGATGGAAGATGGAACCAGAGGGTTACTGAATGGGGGCCAAGTTTCGGCCGAAGAAGCGTCGGGAGACAGTGTACCAGGTGGAGCGAAGATATTGTGCGGACAGCGGGAAGGGCCTGGAGAACAGTGAAAAGAGGCCAACCGAGAGGGTTGGCGTGGGGGTGGAGAGGCTTACGTCCAGCAATGGATGGAGACAAGTTGATAAAGGAAAAATAGATTATATCTTAACAGAAAAAGATAGATCTTAAAAACTAAATTTTAAAAGATAAAGGAAAATTTTAAAAGATGAATATTTAAAAAAAAAACGAGATAAATTATGATAACGTTAATTGTATACATGATAACTAAAACCATAAAAACGTTTTTTTAATATAACAATTAGTGTCGTCCTAAATATATACTGGCAGTATTATAATAACCTATTATGACGGCTTAACATTTGTGTACAATATCAAATATTAAGAAACAAATCATGTTTTAATATAATTTAACATGCGGAAAAATGCTGTTAATTCTAAATATGTATGTTTAACACATTAACTTTTTAAGAAATCAACTAATTTGGAAACGGAAAACACACTTTTAAAGCTCTGACTGCACGAAAAGCTAACATGAACTGATGAACCTTTCGCTGACATTTAACCCCCTCCTACTTACTTAAAATCTTTGGGTTCTCCCTTTACCACTGTCCTGGTCAGTGCTCCGCAGTCAACGTGTTAAATAAATACAGTGTGTTCAATTACAATATATTAATTAACTTTTTTGTTTCTTAGTAGTAAGTTATAAACATCAAGCTGTATAATTAGAAACAGAAGTTCACTATTATAATTGATAATCGATAATTAATGTTTTGTTTTGCATCATTTTTCCGTTTCCTCTGCATGTTTTTATTAATTGTGATGAATACTTTAACGGTCACTCCATCCGCTCCGAGAGCCGCCGCTGTCCGAGTCTAGAGCGGAAGGACGGGGTCGGGCCGGTTCACGGGTCGGCCGGTCCGGGGGGCGGGGGCGGTGGGCGGCGCGGCCGGTAGCTCGGGGCCAGCCAATTATAGCCGTCTACCGGCGGGCGCAAGAATGCCGCGCCAGGGGGTGCCAATGGGACCATTGCTCAATATTGACCAAAGTTCATCAAATTCATTTTTTCTAAATTTTGGTAATGTTCACATTACTTAAATAAAAAAAGTGTATTAGTGTATCGATGCGCTACGACTAATAATGAAACAATATAAAAATATTTATCGGTGTTTCGAATCTTAATATATTTCTGAATTACAATAGCTTTAACTATGATACATAATCATATAAACTTTAAGAGCGCGATTAATGTATCATTTAAAAAATATTTTGTATGAAAAAATTAACAGAAATTAATGTTTTATAAAGTATAATAATATGGAACATAAAATTATAGAAGGCCGAAGATAATTTTTTTCACCAAATAAATCATATTTAAGTCTGCAATTTAAGAAGTAAGATAAATTATTAGCATTTGTGCTTGAAATTTTTCTATGAACTCATTGTTATTTGTTATAATATGTTTTATATATTAAAAGCTTCCCAAACCCCAAAATATCCTAAAACTCGTTTAATAAAAAAAGTTTTTATAAATACAAGCGATTTCACAGATATAACTTTACTGTAGAACCTAACCAAATGAAGATACGATTTTTTTTAACCGGTCAATATTGTCCGTGGTGAAATCAAAATTAAGCCAACAATTGGTCTCTTGTTTCCTGAATAATAATTTAAAACTCCATATAAAATAATTGATACGAATGAAAACGTCTGTTTTTCCGATGTTTTATCATTTAATAAAAATGTTGATAATGCCTTAGAAAGACAAAACATGTCATTCAAATAAAGTATAATCTTTTAGAAAACAGAAAATTCGTATTAATAAATCATTACTGAAATTAACTTTCTGAACATGTACTCGATTTTGTGTTATCATACTTCATACCTTCTGCAATCTTGTAAAATATATATGTATCTATGATATGTTATTTTTTTTATAATATTGAGATTAAAATTTATTTTATTTAATTCAATTTTATAACATATTTTTTCGTGTCTCTCGAAAGATCATTTTTTTCTTTAATATATTGATAATATGTTTTATTTTTAAATCTATATTTTCACTATTTTCTTAATGTTTTAAAATTTCACCGAGCCTGGCGAAACCGGTCACTGTCGAAATAAAGACAAAAGTGGAAGTAGTTAAAAAAAACATCGTTTTATTTCATTATTATTTATGATAATATTATGTTTTTTTTTTAGTCTATATTTTTGCTATTTTCTAAATGTTTTATAATTATTTTATACGCAACTTATCCAATTACTCATGGGACTATAATAAAATATTTTATGTTTGTAAAATGATTAAATAAATAATTAAATACAACATTACTTAAAGTAAATTTATAAAATGCCATTTCATTCGTAATGTCCGATGCATTAATTTTAACCTATTGGAATTTGAAGACCAGAAGTCTCTCATCTTGACAATGATGTTGAATGTTGGAGACGCGTTTTGAAAATCTCTGCAAGTGGTCGTAATTGAACCCACCTGTCCACTGTAATGACTGACCGCCAGTTTGACTTATGTTCCCCCGAGATAGGTTATCTCTAAACTCCTTGAGATGACTGTAATCTGTGCAGCCTCCGGCAGCAGCCTGCCGAGCGGGCGCGGCGGACAGAGGGCGATGCTCAGATGTATCTCCAACGGTTCAATACTCCAATCGAAATTCGTCCACGCCGCAAGTGCGGAAGTACTTTTCATATTTGCGTTGCCATCTAAAAAAAACATCGTGCTTTCGATGAAAACGCCTGTTTTATAGAAGTTTTATTAAAATTTATGGGAATGACATTTGGTAATGCCTCAGCAAGTCAAAACATTTAATTCAAATGAAATATAACAAAATTTCCATAAAACATACGTTTTCATTCGTATTAATTATCAATGTTTTGATTCGTGTGGATTTCGTGTTATGAAATTCAGTTGTGTTAAAATTATACTGTTACAGGATTTTTACATTATAAATATTTAATACGAATGAAAACGTCAGTTTTATAGAAGTTTTATTATATTTTATGGGAATGACATGTTTCGCCGCATTTTAAGCAATGCCTTAGAAGGGTGAAACATGTCATTCCCATAAAATATAATATAGCTTTTAGAAAACTGACGTTTTTATTCGTATTAATCATTTAATATGGAGTTTTACATTATTGTTCAAGAAACAATAAATTATAAATATTGTTTATGAAAGACTTTTTTATTACTTAAGGGTGGAAGTACTTTTCCTACTTGCTTTGCTATCATAAAAAAACCTTTTTTTAATACTTATCCACATTATTAATCAAATGTTTTTTTATATTTTTTTTTCTTCTGTAGAGTTTATTTTTCTCGACATGTTCCGAAGGTTTTACACCTTCGACATCGGAAGAACAATACATACTTACCAAAATTATTAGAAGCTAAATACAAAAAACTAGGAACATATGTAGCATGTGTTAGTTCATTATTAAATTCCACAGTGTTAACGTCTTTAGTTTATCAAAAATTATTAAATATTTCGTACAATTTAAAAATATTATTTACGTGTTACCGGGTAGACCTCCTTCATCCTTTAGTATCCTTCAACTTCAGTTATATGTATACCTGATGATGGAGGAAGTCACCTCCGAAACGTGTTATATAATAAAAAATATTTATTGAAAATATATATATTTTTTATATTTAATACATAATGTGGACATTATGCTAGTGTTTAAAATTATCCATCCAATTTAAAAGGGAATTCCACACTATTAATGTATTAACCTTTAATAAACTCCATTCATATTATGTATCCTGATTATTTTTTTCCATATTTCATTTAGTTTCAAGTCTATCTTAAAAAATAAATGTGTTAAACTTCCTCATAAAGACGATATCATGATCTTCCACTTCCTCTTCAGGCGGAAGCTGTAACATTTGAGATATAGCATCTTTGACAAATTGCAAATTCAATTATGTTATTACAATTAATATTATTATTTATGTATATTATTGTCACTTCCTGTTTGGTTCAATTCATGTCTTATTTACATAATTATTCCGTTATTTATTGGTTATTAATAATATTATAACAACGGGAAACTACAACTATAATTAACAATTAAAGAATAGTAACAATAGAATAGTTCTCTATAGCTATTATTATAGCATAAATATATTAGTTCATAATAAGGAGAAATGGATTCACACTTACCCGTTAGAGAATTCAGTCATCTTGGAGGGTATCAACTTTATGTTTCCTTCGACAGCGTCAGCACAGGCTGTTTTATGTCACAACATGCAGAACCAACCGGCCTCTGCTGATGCCGGTATGGAGAGCAATCAAACTGCTGAACACGATCGCTACGGAAATCTACATCTTTCATACATATTAGTTAAAGTTCGTTTAAAAGACAAATACTCTTGACTTTAGAGAGTATCTTGTATTGCTAAAGTCGAACCATCTATCTCTCTTGCGTTCCTGGTATTATACGAGTATATTATATTTTTACCTCTTCTCAATAGATGCCTTAAATTATAATTGTTGTTTGTAATATTTTTTGAGAAAATTAACTGATTTGATTTGATTTGAATAATTAACCCGTGGACCATAGATCTTGACCAGGTTGGCTCAGTTGAGCAAGGATAATATTATAGAAATAAAAAAAAAATAAAAAAATCGATATGATATATTGTAAGTTGAAAAAAAATGTTTGATCCATATAAATCTTAAATGCCTTAAAAATATAATACTTATATGTTACGACGTGCAAGTATAAATGATACAAGTTGCATGCATAATAGCAAAAATCTCCGTAATACATTATCCCGCGATAAAAGATTGTTTAAACAAAAGCAAAACAAGTAAAAAACAAATGGCGGTTGAAAAAGTATCAATGAATCTTGTTCCACGCACGAGCGGACAGGATAACGATATTTTATTGGTCATTATAAAAAGCATAAATAAAAATAAGGTCATCGTGTTATTTGGTGAGAGTTTTTTTAAGCGGACGGATCTGTAAAAAATCACCAATCTTTCTTAGTCATCCGGTATGCCTTATTAAAATGTAACACTGCTTTGTCCATTGGAAACTCGAGATATCATTTCAGCTCTGTCAATCGAGTGATAAAAATGTCTTCAATATTCACCATACTTTGTGTTGCAGATTCATAAAACAATTTTCATATTTTTATATGCAACATTTATTCAAAATATTCGTGAAAGCAAATGCATGAACTAATTGTATCTCAATAGAGACGAAGATGCAAATTGGAAACTGAATATGGTTGATCAAGGTGTTTACAAGACTTATGACCTGTCATTGGTTGGGTTAAGCGCACGCTTTATGTAATTACAACATTCCCCATTCCACCTTTCTTATGACTATGTCTGACAAATTTTTGGAAGTTGTATATATGTTAAAGTCCAACACCAGAATTCACATGTCAGTTTCAATGCGCCATCTATGAAGATTTGATTATATATGTTTATCTCTAAGATCACTCTATATAATCTACATACTAACGCCATCTATGAAGATTTATGTTTATTAAGCATTAAGCAGAACATCTTTTTTACAAAATGTGAAAGGCTACCCTGCCGTTAGCGCATTGTTAGAAGCCGCCTGGAGATGTCATGCATGAACGTTCGAAAAATTCATTTATATATCTGTCAAAATTGACATACATTCATGAAAATTTTGTTTAAATATTTATTTTGTATATACAAAAAACTAACAACAATGATAAATGTTTTTTGTGGCCGAAACATGTATGTTGTTTAATTTTATGTTTTTATTAAGATAGTGTAGTAATTTTGTAACAGTAAAATTTTAATACAACTGAATTTCATAACACAAAATCCGCGTGAATCAACAAATTGTTAATCAATTCGAATGAAAACATAAGTTATATTTTATTTTATTTGAATGACATATTTTAAGGCATTATTCAATGTCACACCCATAAAACATAATTAAACCTCTAGAAATCAAAAGTTTTTAAACGATATGGTGGACGAGACTATAGAAATAAAAGTAAGGAGACCTTCGTGGCAGAATGGTATGAAGTGACTGGCATACCGACGGTCCCGGGTTCGATTCCCGACGATTGTAGTCTGATTGGCACACTGTCTTTGGTCTGGTGTAGAATTCAAGTGACAATAAAATGGCTACCTATCACGTGTCATGAGAATCAATATAATTCGACAAGTTCTAACGACCTGTTGAACATAAAAATATACAAAATTTGAATCATATCGAACCGTAAAAACGAAATTATAGAACTTTAAAATGTGAATTAAAAAATCTCATCTAATCTCTTTGGCAGTACAGCTAAAAGCTTTAAGTGAAACGTGGACCCCGAATTCAATTACAGGTACACAATTTCATTTACCAGAGCCGATCAATCAGTCTTCTTCCATTCATCTCTTCGTCAGCTCATCGTCCATTCACTCTTCCAGCCCGTTCGCATCTTCCCGCTCCGCTGGGCGCAAATTAGCCGACCTGTGGTAAATCGGCTGGATGACATTTTAGTGAATGAATTTCACACTAGCGTTTTTCTCAAGCAATGAATGAAATAGTGGTCTAATTGACGTTGCGTGCTGATGAGCACGGCCTTATTACACGCCTGGATTGGCGTGTAAAGCGAGGGAATATTGTAAAAAGGGATTATCTAAACCAAACGGCAAACTTATTTGTCCGAAAAACCAAATATCGATTAAGATATATACAGATTTTTTTGTTTATTATTTAGTTGAGTTGAAGCTATTCCTTTTAGGAGGTTGTAGGGGAGGTTATTAACGATGAAATATGTCATGTAAATTACTTTGCCATTTTTGGGATAAAATTAATTTATGTTTTTATTTAATTTATCGAGGTCAGGTTTTTTAAAATTAATTTAAAAACAACTGTTAGTCATAATCAAACTTATTTTTTTAATTAGTGAACATAACATTAACTTATTAAAAGATAAGGCATTAACACTGTGGAATTCCATAGTAATATACTTAGTAAATTGAAAATAACTTTGTTTATTATCCATAAAATAAAAAAAATAAAAATTTAAAAAACACTTCATGTTTTGGAGGATACCTCCATCTTCAGGTGTAAATATATAATAAAAAAAACTAACAAAGAAAGACTAATATAAAAATGCATTTTAAATTCGATACAATAATTTAAATTTAAAAATTTACCTTGGTTAATTGTTATAAGTACTTATAATTATTTTTATCAGTAAGAACTCATAAATAATATTCAACAATAATAATACATAATTATAATATAAAAAAATGAAATTGTAATTTAGGAAAAACATACATTTGAAAAGACATAGTTTATATAGAAATCAATAAATGATTAATTTGCATATGATTGGGAATGGGATCTTGGGAGACTAATAACATAGCATTCATTATCAACACAAAATCTAGAACTGTCTGTCTGTTTACATTAGGAAATACCAATTTTAATTTTATTCACGAATTCTAGCAGAAAGGCGATTTAAAAATAATAAAAAACTGATAAATTTTCCGAGCAGATTGGACACCACCAGACTCCCCTATATTGTTCTGTATAATCAGCTTCACGGAACTCGTACTCGTGGAAGACCTCCTAAAAGATGGAAGGACAGCTGGGAATTCACCAACCCTCTGGAGAACAGATCGCAAAGGCCTACAGCAAGGAAGAAGAAGATTAAATTGGTGCGATAATGCATTGGTTACACTTGATATTGCGTGTAATATGACCGAGCTATAAATTATTCGTTTTCCGTGACACCGCGAACCTTAGCCTGTCAACACCGAAGTTTGCCGTGACTTACGTTTGCTGGGTCGCTCGAGTGACTTACTGTTTTGTTGGGCTATTCTATTTCAAATTAACGGCCTGCCTTATGCTTTCCCATGTATCATTTTCCCTCTGACAAATAGTAATTGTCTATTACTTTCTGGACCGCGAGCAAATAGAGTTTTCTTTGTCTATGCACCACTACTTATCCAGGGCTGGTTCTTCATGAAAATAAACAATAATTAATGTTACTGTTAAAATTTAAAACACTGTTATGATATCACAATTTCTTTTTATTAACTGAGTGTCGCGACAGCTCTTTCGCCAACCGATGTTGGCATCATCAGGTGTTACAATAAACTTGTTGTACAATAAACAGTTTATTGTAACACCTGATGATGCCAACATCGGTTGACGAAACAGCTGTCGCGACATTCAATAAATATAAAGAAAGAGTTTTAAATTTTAACTGCTATAATGTTGAAGTATCATAGTTTTTCGGCCAAAACAATGGGCTAAAAATAAATGTTTAAATTTTAAACACTATTGTTTTACATATCACAATTTATTTTTAAGAATTTGTCGTGACAGCTGGTTCGCCAACCTATGTTGGTATCATCAGGTGTTACAATAACTCGGTTATTTGCAAAGAAGTTAAATACAGTTAAAACATGTAGAGAAACATAAACTCGAAAGTGTTAAAAACAATATTTTAATTCTTTATAAAATCTATGTTCAATATTTAACAACATTTCGCAACGCAATTTGATAGTTAAGTAATGCAAATATTTAAAAATATTTGCGTGCATGACACGATGTACGAATGCGGGAGAAGTATGTCAGAAAAAAACAGGGAACGGTTCATTAATTATTATTCTCCCTTTGGGGAGACAGCGAGATTGTTAGTTAGTTAATGAGTTATTATAAAATTTTAATAGCATTTACAGTAGATGTCTTAAATACACTTACAGAAAACGCAAATGCAGTTATAAATGCATTGCATGCGTTAATAATGTACGCAAGACATAATAATTACGACTGAAAACATGTATTTTCTACAAGTATGTTTTTTTTTTTTGGGAATCACATAATCGACTTGCTCAGGAAAGTATATAACGTAACACGTGACCCGACATTTGATTATTCCTAAGTATGACGAAATATGTCATTTCGATGAAATAAAATAAAACTTATAGAAAACGGGCGTTTTCAATCGAATAATTATTTTATCTAGAGTTTTACATCTTACTTACTTAAACAGCCGTTGTTGTCCATTCCTGGACATAGATATCTCCCATACTTCTCCACGTATTCATGTCTTGTGCCTTTCGCATCCAATCGCCAGCCGAATGTCATAATATAAAGAGAAATAAAGAGGCACAGGAGGGAAGAGATAAAATGCAGGTTGGGGGAAAGAAGAAAATTTATTTAATATGTGGAATAAGAAAGGTAACATAGGAAGTTTATACTATAGATATTTACGACAACAACAACAAACCATCACGCCGTTTGGACCGCTACACTACCTATCCTGGTACACCTCCTCTAGCTTCCTCCACATTCATACAGCGAGTCAAACATGCACGTTGATTCTTCTGACTTCTAACATGACCAACCTTTAAAATTTGATTAATTTGGTCATGCCATGTTTTCCTCGGTCTGCCTCGACTTCGTACTCCATTTACATCATTAACATATACTTTAAGCAAAGATGGCAGTACACAATGGAGTTCTAGTGCCAACCCTCATGTATGGAAGTGAAGCTTGGAGCTGGCAAAAGAAGGATGAAAGCAGGATAAACGCCGTAGAAATGAGATCACTAAGAAGAATGTGCGGGAAAACGTTGTATGATAGAATACCGAACGATGAAATAAGAAAGAAATGTAAGACAGATGACTGCATCATGAATAAAATTAAGAAAGGATCCCTGAGATGGTTCGGACATATGGAACGAATGGATGAGAGTAGAATGGTTAAAAAGTTGTACACAAGCAGTGTGAGTGGGAAAAGAAGCCGAGGACGACCGAGGAAAACATGGCATGACCAAATTAACCAATTACTAAAAGGCGGCCAAATTCGAAGTCGGAATAATCGACGTGCGTGCATGGTGCGATGTATGAATGTGGAGGAAGCCCAAGAGGTGTGCCAGGACAGGCCAGTGTGGCGATCCATCCTCTCCACCTACCCCTCCGGGGAAATGGCGTGATGGTTAGTTAGTTAGTTAGTTAGTTATTATATTTAAGAGAAGAAAAATAATGCAATTTAACCAAGGAGGAGAAGGACGAGTCCTAGCATTTGGGGTCAGTCTCCCCTCCCCCCAGCAAGATAATCGGCACCCCCTCAAAGGGGTAAGTGACTTCACGAAACGGCAACGTCCGGTTGAGACGGTTGGCCGAGGTTAAAGAAAATGAACAATTGATAGCAATAATAACAATAATTATAATAATAAATAATAAACACGGACCAGGAGCAACAGCCCCAGAGGTAACAAGAACGAAAAAATAGAACGAGAAAATTAAAACAACTAATATAATAATTAAACTTGAGATTAACGGTCTAAACGGAGAATAGGAAGACTTTTTTTCGCACTGCATTCACTTATTATATTATTACGTACTTTTGTAAAAGATCTTATAGCCGGAAACAAATTATATTATTATATTGCAATAAATATTATATGCTTTATTATATTAATAACAATAATAATTATAAATTAATACTGCTAGCAGTTAACCCTGTAACGTATCGCATTCATTTATAATTCTGCGTATTATATTTTATATAATATCTCTTGGTATCAACAGCTCGGCTTTGTCCAATAATTTACGGCTTACTTTTCTAAGTTATTGCCCTGTACGGATCGATAAATTTGCCATTAATAATCTAGTACTTCTGAATTACCGTCCAATCGCATTTATACAATAAAATATTATTAAGTCGAACATAAACATTTTTAAATCGTTTTAGCTAAGATGGCAGTGCACTGCATTCACTCTAGCATATACAGTTTTTAATACACATTCGTCTGAGAGATCTCAATTCCACAGATCGACTTTATCTTGTCATCGCTGACAAAAGTGACCGGGAAAAACGACCTTCATGGCCGAGTGGAAAGTGCATTGACTGCCACCCCGAAGATTCCGGGTTCGATTCCCAGCGAGGGCAGTGTGATTGTCACACTCTCTTTGATGTGGTGAGGAATTCACGTGACAATAAAATGGCGATAGACTAGCTACCTGTCACATGTCATATATATGATAGCTATACCCTTAATATCGATTTGTCTCGAGCTGTAATGATGTGAAGAGCGATTCAACAAATAATAATTATAATTATAATAACAATTTTTAATTATAATAATAATAATTATAATAATTATAATTATAAACTAACTAATTAACCATCGCGCCATTTCCCCGAAGCGCCACAATGCTCTCTCCTGGCATACCTCTCGGGCTCCCTCTACATTCATATATCGTACCATGCACGCACGTTGATTATTTCGACTTCGAATGTGGCCGCCTTTTAGTAAGTGATTAATTTAGTCATGCCGTATTTTACTCGGTCATCCTCGGCTTCTTTTTCCACTCACGCTGCTTGTGTACAACTTTTTAGCCAATCTACTCTCATCCATTCGTTCCATATGTTCAAACCATCTCAGGGATCCTTTTTTAATTTTATCCATGATGCAGTCATCTGCCTTACATTTCTTTCTTATTTCATCGTTCGGTATTATCATACAACATTTTCCCGCACATTCCTGTTAGTGATCTCATTTCTACGGCATTTATCCTACTTTTATCCTTCTTCGCCAGCTCCAAGCTTCACTTCCATACCAGTGGCGGCACTCCCATAGAAGCCCAGAAGCCCGGCTTGCGTAAGAAATTTTGAATCAAAACTTCTTCTGGCTTACAGAGGTTCAGCTGTTGTGGCTATTCTTCTAACGTCTGATGAGAACATTGTTGGAAGGTGATTTGGTAGGTTGTTAGTTTCTGTGGGAGTTTTGGTTCAAAATTTCTTACGCAAGCTGGGCTTCTGGGCTTCTATGGGAGTACCGCCACTGTTCCATACATGAGGGTGGGCACTAGAACTCCATTGTGTACTGCCATCTTTGCTTCTGTGGATATATTTCTATTTGCAGTAATGACTTTGCAGTAATTATAATATTTATAATAATAAATTATTATTATTAAAAATTTAAATTGTTTGAATACACATGGAAAATACTGCAAGATCTTATTGGTTCACCATTATCCAGGATCGGTTCCTTGCACTTATGATCTATTTCGTTTTAATGGTCGCGGCATAACCCATTGAAATGTTTATTAGTTAACATGGACAACACGATTGAACAGCTAGAGGCATCTAGCGGGAAACGTGTTCACTATCGAACGCTATTTTTCACAACGGCCATGCCGACTGCACTGAAATTTCCGGGCTCTGCTTTGGGCACCAGTTCGATAAATTTATTTAACGATGCGATCTGATGGGTTTTAGTTGGGTGTGTTATATTCCGCTTTGGCGGATGGTTGTAGCCATGAATTAGAGTGGATCGCGTGGTCGGATGGTCCATAAATCCTTTTGATATAATGTGATATGAAATAATAACGTAGAATTTGATATACTGCTCTGTAAATGGCGATCCCGTCACGACAGGTGACCTTTCGTTGATACCTACGACCGATGCGACTACAATAAACAAAAGAACTCGCACCACTCCCATTGGTATCAAATATCGCATACTCTTTTTATCATTTTGCATTAAAAATATTACAAAACTATTTTTTATTTCGGAAATATTGCAGGTATTTTGTTATATCAACCATACACACAAACTAATGGATTCTAGGATATATACAAGTTCCAAATTGTCAGATGTGGTGGTCATAAGAAGGGCAGAATGGGGAATGTTGTTAAACATAAAGCGATCGCTCAACCCAACCAATGACAGGTCATAAGTCCTGTAAGCGCCTCGGCCACCACATTCTGTTCCCAGAAAAATAATTTACATCTTCGTATCTATTTAAATGCAATTAATCCTTATAAAAAAATATTTATCCCCAAGAAGCCGAAAGGATCGACGTGCGTGTATGACTCGTTGTATGAATGTGGAGGAAGCTAGAGAGGTATGTCAGGATAGAGAAGTGTGGCGGTCCATTATCTTTGCCTACCCCTGCGGAGAAACGGCGTGATGGTTTGTTGTTTGTTATTGTTGTTATAATGATTTATTTTTAACTTACAATGGGAGGAGACGTCATAGTAATAGGATTTAGCAAGATTGTATAGGGTGTTTTTTTAAAGGTTTGGTTTTTTTAATTAACAACATTGTTTTAACAGAATGTCAATTTAACAGTTGACAGTTGATTTGTAATTAATACGTTTTGCCATATAATGATAAATAGATTGATTTCAGAAAAACGCTTGAAAATGGTGCATCTCCCGTATCATACCTTTTTTAGGAACGAAGAAAAATTAACAGTTTTTCTTCTTCTAGAAACTGGAACTCTACTGCGATTTCTTACTTTGATTATGGATGACTCTTATGGGGTAATACAATACTGCAAAATCCCATCTCGAAGTCAATTTCCTATGTCGTGCCCAACCCTTGTTAGTATATACCACTTTATTTGAATTGTCAGTCCCATATTAAATATGTTTCCATTATCGCATAATCACCCATTAATTATTCCTAAGCTTACGCCCTCCCCTCCTTTTTCGGCAGATTAAATTTAATTAGTTTCATTATATATACCCTAATCTTTCTAAGATGGACACCCCTCCCCTCCCCACTCTACTTTGTAACTCTCTATTTAGATTTATAATACAGTTTTCGTACGGTGGAGTCATGAACAATAACTCCAGCGTGTGCTAAGTATTGCTGAGGGTCTTGACTAGTTTTTTCCTAGGGTTTAATTTACTTTCTCTAATTAAAAAAGCTTCGTCCCTTTCGTTGTCTTTCTTTTCCTTCCACATTTCCCTTTTCTGTTCACTTCAATCATCCCAGTGTCCCTTTTCTGCTGCAAAATCTTGTTGACAGCTTCTAAACTTACACCACACTCCTTGGCAATATCTCTTTGAGTCATTGATGTGTGTTCATTCAAAGTCACAATTTTAGTGCGCTTTTTGGGAGTACTTCACTAATAAAAATACAATAACTCTTAAAAACAACAAATGCAACGCGTCTGTAGTTTGCTATGTGTCATTACTCACTGACTGACTTAACAGTAAAACATAATGGCCGCTCCTTTGATATAGGAGTGTTGCCAACTGTGAAAAATAAGTAAAATTGTGAAAATTTGGGCCATGAGGAATCTCGATTGAGAGTAAAACTGGTTGGCGCTACTCAAATAAAGTGCTTAATAATATACTTAGTGGAAAAGTTTTCATTCGTATTAATTATTTAATATGGAATTCTACATTATTGTTCAAGAAACGTTAAATAACAAATAATGTTTTATTGCCCAAGTTGACAAACCGAACCACGCTTTTAAAACCATTTATTTGGTACAGGAATCAGATTCGAAGTTTGTGAATATCATTTAATGTCAATCCGGAATATTAAAATGTCTATTTCACGGTTTTTGGTCCGCTTTATATTTACGAGGTATATTATTATAAAGTACGTGATTCGTATTGGGAGGCTTCTATTCGGATCACATTCCGCAGGAAGTATTCCGCCACTCAAAACGGTAACGTAATATGAATCTGATTGAATTTTTAATATGGAGTGGGAGGTTACTGTATTTTTTATTGTGTACAATCGTTCATGGGTTCATTTAGAATATTATTTGAATTCAAGTGTCCCCAAAATAATTCACTGTCGTGACGTATTTCCTATAAAATAATAAATGTTTATTTATTACAGGGTACATATAGTGATTGTTTATACATATAGAAATGAACATACATACACACTTTGCAAAATTGAAAAATAACGTTGTTAAATCCACTAATATATTAAATAACACGACATGTTTCGGACAAGACCTCCATCTTCAGGTGTAAATATATAAAACAAAAATATCTCTTTTCTCTTTAAATACTATGTTTACAAAATATGTCATTGTTTTTTCCAAATTACAATTTTATTTTATAGTATCATATAATTATTATACGAGTATATTAGTACTGTTGAAATTACTGATTGGTTCTTACTGATAAAAATAAATATTAACAGTAAATTCAATTATTCCATATTTATTGTTTCTTGAACATTGATGTAAAATTCCATATTTAATAATTAATACGAATGAAAAAGTCAGTTTTCAAGAAGTTTTATTGTATTTTATGGGAATGACATGTTTCGCACTTCTAATGCATTATCAAGTGTCATTTGATAATGCCTTAGAAGGGCGAAACATGATATTCCTATAAAATATTATAAAACTTTTAGAAAACTGACGTTTTCATTCGTATTAAGCAATTATTGCAGGTTGATTTTTTTAAATTAAAATGTTTTGTTCCTTTGTATTGTATAAATAGTTATATGCGTTTTTATATTAAATATTTTTTTGGTATATATTTACACCTGAAGATGGAGGTTCAATTGTCATGCAATGATTCGGCCATCTTCGTTTTTTTTTTGGTTACACTGCTTTTATATTATTTAATTTCAAAATATTGGTTTTGTGAAAAAAAAAACACTGTTTTTTCCATTTTTGAGTTTATTTTTCTCGGCATGTTTCGAAGGCTTACACCTTCATCATTGGGAGAGCGATATAAACTTAAAATCAAAAGTGGAAAATAAAAAATAAACTTAAATGTGGAAAAAAGTTGTGTTTTAATTCATAAAAAATCCTTATTGTGGAATTCCACAGTGTTAACGCCTTAAGTTTATCTAAAATTAATATTTTGTTATTAATATTTTCCATACTGATGATCGTTTTATGATTACATTATTTTTATTTAAAACTCTCATTTTAATGTTGTATTGATCACACAACACCGTTAAGCACGGCATTTTTAACATATTAAGGGAAAGGCGCAATAACCCTATGTCCATGTATAATATTTTTAATTACCATGATGCACGTTACAGGGTAAGTACCCCTGAGGTATAACGCCGCCTTCTGGAAGATATCAATCAGATCTCTTTTGACCTCTGTTTTACAAGATATATCTTATATTAAACTGGTTCACACAGAGCTGGACCAGTGACTAAGATTTGAGGATGGAATTAAATTTACGAAAAATCCGCCAAACAAAATAAATAAATGACGCAATCAAGCCAAAACATTTTAGATAAAATTAAAATAGTTTACACTGCCATCAGTGCACAATGGTGTTCTTGTACCGACCCTTGTGAATGGAAGCGAAGCATGGAACTGACAACAAAAGGATAAAAGTAGATTAAATGCAGTTGAAATGAGATCTCTTAGACCAATGTGAATACTTGCGTAGATTTTCACGGTTGTCAGCAATATGTTTGATGTGTTTTTGGGTAACACCGTGTGATAACTCTTTCTCGACCGACATTTCGAAGATCGTTGCAGTCTCCATCTTCAGGGACTGCAACGATCTCCGAAACGTCGGTCGAGAAGGAGTTATCACACGGTGTTACCCAAAAACACATCAAACACAATGTGAATACACTTTGTATGATAGAGTGTCGAATAAAAATATAAGAAGTGAATGCGCTGCGAATGGTGGTGTTATGAACAAAATAATGAAAGGATCATAAGATAGTTTGGAAAGAATGAATGAAGAAAGAGTGGTAAAAAAGTATATTTTAACGATGTAAATAGAACTAGAAATATAGGAAGTCTGAGAAAAAGTGGCATGATCAAATAAATCAAATATTGAATGTCGTCTAGATGAGGAGTCAGAAAAATTGACGCACGTGCATGGCACGATGTATGAATGTTGAGGAAGTGAGAGAAATATGTCATAAATAGTACATTATTTCTGCCCATCCCTTCGGAGAGACGGCGTGATGGTTAGTTAGTTAGTTAGTAAGTTAATTTAATGCCATTATTGTTTAAATGTGCATATGAGCGCCACGGCTAGCTTGAATGAAGCGCAATCGTGAAGTCCAATTTTCGACAATTGTCGTCTTTGTGGGTGCGTATTATGCACTAGAGTGTATGGTATTATCCCGATTTTAAAATACATCATCTCCTCAAGCCATGTTTTCCCAATCCCAAAAGTCCAATCCGCCTCTGTCGTCTCCGCCCACGGCCGTCCCTCCGCGCCCGCCGGGCCTGTTATTAGCCCCGACCACTGCCCGTACCACCGAACGCTCAACCAATAACAATAATTACTACCGAGAGCCGGACGATGATGCAGGGTTCCTCACGAAATTAAGATTTGACCTCTGCTACCTCTGATTGCGGCCTTCTGACAGCTTCGGAGTAGTGGTCTTATCGCTTGCTTCCTGTTGCCGTGGTCCCGGGATCGATTTGGGACAGGTTTTCTTATAAACTATCATCAACTTATCAGCCAGTTTTCACCTACAGAACGCTACGTTCCTCTTGGCTTCTAGAACCGCATAAGCAGTATCTTTCCAATGACTATATAATCACTCATCTGGGGTGTATATGACATACTTGTAATGTAAAACAAAACATTGGATAACGGTTAATATAATGTTTTTTTTTTGTGAATGTGTACTTTTATACTTGTATACGAATACTGGATTTAATACTTAATCTCTATAGATGGCGTTAGTATGTGGATTATATAGAGTTATCTTAAAAAGATTAACATATGTAATCTAATTTTATAGATGGCATGTTGAAACTGACATGTGAAATTAGGCATAGATTTGTAACATATATACAACTTCCACAAATTTGTCTTACATGGTCATAAAGAAAAAAATGTTGAATGGGGAATGTTGTAAATACAAAAAGCGTGCGCTTAACCCAACCAATGACAGGTCATAAGTCCTGTAAACACCTTGATCAACCATATTCAGTTTCCAATTTTCATCTTCGTCTCTATTGAGATATGCAACACTTTAACATTTATTTAATCTTTTCGAATATATTTTTAATGAAATTAAGTTAGACATATCAAAGCATTTTTCCTTCATCATCGAAATAATAAAAACATTCTTACATATTCAAAAATATTTATTGTTTAAAAACGTCCGTCAGAGACCTTTGTTTTCTCTCTCACCGTATCGTTTCTGACTCTGTATCTTAGACTTATTCCTAACATGGCTCTTTCCATGGCTCTTTGGGTCACTCGTAGTTTCTCGGCACTTTGTTTGGACAATGTTACAGTTTCAAGACTATAAGTACCAACTAGCAGAACACAGGATTCATAGACTTCTCGTAACATAGGTTGATCCGAATTTTCCGGTTTTTAAGGATGGTACCCATGTTTCCGAAAGCTGTCCAGCTTAGTCCAATTTTAATATAGATCGATACACGTCGGTAATAAAATTACGAGTAAAACTAAAACCTTAGAAATAAAATTAACTTATTAACTCCATCACGCCGTTTCCCCGAAGAAGTAGGCAGCTATAATGGACTGTCACACGTTTTTTTCCTCACATACTTCTCTCGCTTCTACGACATTCATACATCGTGTCATACACGCACGTTGATTTCTCCGACTCCTCACGTGACCGACATTCAATATGTGATTTATTTGATCATACTACGTTTTTCGCAGTCTTTCTCTATTTCTAGTTGCTCTAGTACAAATTTCGGAGATCGAGCCTTTGCAGTAGCTGGTCCATCAGCTTGGAACAATCTCCCTTCATATCTTAGATGCATAAATGATCCGACAGATATCAGATCTAAGCTAAAAACCCACATTTTTCATATTTCATACCCAATTTAAAACTTGCACAAAAACGACGCTTTAAAAGTGAACATATTGTTATTATTATTTATTATTATTATTTACTTTTTTACCATTCGACAATACTAGCAAGCCAAAACCTTTTTTGATAACTAATGTAAATTAAAAATCGGTTTTCTTGAAATTTTATAATATTTAATAGGAACAACATGTTTCACCTTGGTTAGGTAATATCAAATGATTTCTTTGATTTTATTTTTAAGGGTATATTCAAATACCTTACATTAAATCGTGTAGTAATTTGCGTACTTACAAATTAAATCACATTATCACATTTAAAGTTAAATGCTTCATAAATGAAGAAATACATTTAAATATTAATGGTTTTGATAAAAAGAAATTTGGACAAATGATTATAACTCAATTTTATAACAGAAATCGCTTTTGAAATAAAATTTTCTACAGACAATCGTATAACGAACGAAATAATTAATTTATGTTAGAATAATCTAGAGCTTTTCAAATATGTAAGGTCAAAATTCATCAAGATTTCACTTCACCTATTTTAAAATATTGAATATTTTAAAAGTCAATTGATTTTCGCTAAGCCCACGCTTTCTTTTAAGATCAAGCTTTAGAGATGGGAGAGAATTAATTTTATGAGACTGGTTCTATCGAGTTCTTCATTTAAAATAATTCGAGATCATGAAATATTTTATTTTTACATTTTTAGATAAAAGGACTATACATTTTTTATAGCTCTACTCTTGTAGTTGGTTTTTATATCGTGTTAACACAGATAATTTTGTTTTTATTTGATTATATAATAAGAAAGAAATGTAAGGTAGATGACTGCATCATGAATAAAATTTAAAAATGATCCCTGAGATGGTTTGGACATATGGAAGGAATGGATGAGAGTAGAATAGTTAAAAAGTTGTACACAAGCTGCGTGAGTGGGAAAAGAAGCCGAGAACGACCGAGGAAAACATGGCATGACCAAATTAATCAATTACTAAAAGGCGGCCACATTCGAAGTCGGAATAATCGACGTGCGTGCATGGTACGATGTATGAATGTAGAGGTAGCCCGATAGGTATGCCAGGACAGGCCATTGTGGCGATCCATCCTCTCTGCCTACCCCTCCGAGAACATGTCATGGACAAAATAATGAAAGGATCATTAAGTTAGAAAGAATGGTAAAAAAATTATATGTTAATAATGTAAATGGAACCAGAAATAAAGAAAGACCGAGGAAAACGTGGCACGATCAAATAAATCAAATATTGAATGTCGGCCATGTGAGGAGTCAGAGAAATCGACGCGCGTGCATGACACGATGTATGAATGTTGAGGAATCGAGAGAAATATGTCAGGAAAGAAAAGTGTGGCAGTCCATTATTTCTGCCTACCCCTTCCGGGAGACGGCGTGATGGTTAGTTAGTTAGTTCGTTTTTGGAGCCTCGTTATCAACGCGTTCTCATCTCTATAGAATACTGTGAATAATTATTTCTGTGCGTTATTCATTTCAGTCCAAGTGTGACCCGAGGCAGCGATCTTTGTATGTGGACTGATTTGATGTTTTTATTGATTGCCTTCTAAACGAGCTACAAAAGGAAATAATTAATATTATTGCAGATATTTGTCCATCCATAAACAAGTGGTAAAAATCTTAGTTTTAAAGTCTAATTAGCCGTAATAGCATTCATAATATTATACCGGAAGATATCGTAGAGCGGAACATGTTTTCGAATTAATTTAAAAAATATGCTTTAAGAATCAATTGTATCTCAATAGAGACGAAGATGCAAATTGGAAACAGAATATGGTTGATCAAGGTGTTTACAGGACTTATGACCTGTCATTGGTTGGGTTAAGCGCATGCTTTATGTAATACAACATTCCCCATTCCACATTATTTTTTCTTATGACCACCATGTCTGACAATTTTTTGGAAGTTGTATATATGTTAATCTCCAACACCACCCTTTACATGGTAGTATATTCAATCTACACAATAACGCCATCTATGAAGATTGTATTTTAAGCATTAAGCAGAAGATCTTTTCTAACGCAATGTGAAAGGCTACAGCCATTTACCGCATTGCTAGAAACCTAATATGCTTTAAGAAAACTAACCAAATTACCATCACGCCGTTTCTCCAGAGGAGTAGGCAGAGAAGATGGACTGCCACACTGCTCCATCCTGATAATCCTTTAGATTTTACATCATTGTTCAAGAAATAATAAATCACAATTAAATTTTTAATAATACAAATAAAACCATGTTATTTATAACTACTACCACATTTGGCTTCATTTCACTTCGTTTTATTTAATTAATATTTAAAATTAACTTCCATCAAGATATTTCAGTAAAATCATTTGATTAAATTAAATTTTAATAAACTATTTTTTGCGAAACTGGGGCTAGTCCGCCGATGCCAGCCAACCTAGCATAACCGGTCACTATTAATGGAAGTGATTTCAGAAAAGAGAGTAAAATTATTAGATTTATAACATTTATATGGATTTTATATCGATAAACGGCAATTAAAATTAAAAAATCTATCTTTTTGCGAAAATATGCCAAACTTGGACTAGTCTGTCGATTTTTAATAGTACA
Organism: Lepidostoma basale; assembly: GCA_022606425.2. Taxonomy (NCBI): domain Eukaryota; kingdom Metazoa; phylum Arthropoda; class Insecta; order Trichoptera; family Lepidostomatidae; genus Lepidostoma; species Lepidostoma basale. The sequence continues at coordinate 450,520 of JAHDVF020001348.1, forward strand.
CACGATTGTTAGTGGTTTTACTTGGATTTAATTTATGTAAATTATGACATGTTTGTATTGCCATATTTATAACATTTATATGGATTTGTTGTAGAGTTTGAGAATGCCCATGCAAGGCTCAACAAATTTTTCACAATTTATATAAATTAAATCGAAGTAAAACCACTAAACAATCGTGTTTACTATGTAAATTAATAATGGAGTTTTACAAAACTAATAACTCAACCATCGATTAATCTGTGGATGCCAGCCATTCTGGCAAAACTGATCGCTGTAAGTGGAAGTGATTTCAGAAATGAGATTTCAGTAAAATAATTTGATTAAAAAAATAAAAGATAATATGTGAAGTGAAATTTTTTAGAAATTAAATGAACAAAATAATGAATGGATCATTAAGATGGTTTGGACACATGGAAAGAATAAATGAAGAATGAATAGTAAAAAATATATATGTTAACGATGTTAACGGAACCAGAAATAGAGAAAGACCGAGGAAAACGTGGCACGATCAAATAAATCAAATATTGAATGTCGGCCATGTGAGGAGTCAGAAAAATCGACGCGCGTGCATGACACGATGTATGAATGTTGAGGAAGCGAGAGAAATATGTCAGGAAAGAAAAGTTTGGTAGTTCATTATTTCTGCCTATCCCTTCGGGGAGACGGCGTGATGGTTAGTAAGTTAGTTTTTAGAATTTTTTTAGTTAACTAGCGAACGTAGATTACATATCGAAATAGGCCTTATCCTCAGAAGCTGATTTCTACCTATAATATATTTTATTTATTATGTATGTATGAGGTTATATGCGTTCAGAAATAAAAAATATGGCTTCCTATCCGTAATAAATAGTCGTGAGTGATTGTACCGAAGCACAGAATGCCCTATTTCGGAGCTTCTCAAACATTTTTATATTCTCACTACCAAATTCAATATGTATAATACAATTTACAATTCGACGTTCTCCTGTACCGAAGGAAATCTAAACGAGGTGGCATCTAAAAACGATCTCTTTTGATGCAGTTATAGCAATTTGGTCAATTCCCTAACCATAAGAACAACAAGGAGGTAACTGTTGTATGTTTATTCTTATGGTTTTATACATATTTCTGTTAATGTTCTTTTTTCCACTATACACATTCAACAAAAAGAACCAATCAACAAAACATATATTTATTTTTTGTTTAAAAAAAATTACCCCGAAGATGTAAATCAATTGTACTAGAATTTATTTCACAATCTTCAATATTAGCAGAAAAGAGCTATTATCTCATATAATGAAGAAGGAATCGGGTCGTGCCCACGCTTGAACCCAAGCCCCCTAGATCAGGAAACAAACGTTCCGTCCCCTAGACCACCACCCGAAAATTATAAACTATTTTTTTTTCATATCAAATCAAACCAAATTAGATTAAGGATATTACATACAAAAAATATCGTTTAAGGCAGTTTGAGAACAGGTAAAATATAATATACCATACACTACCACCCTGAAGGTCTCGGGTTCAATCGGGTGGTGGTCTAGGGGATAGAACGCTAGGCTCCTGATCCAGGGGACGTAGGTTCAAGCCTGGACACGACCAGATTCCTTCTTCATAATAATGAGCTATTTTCTGCTCACATTGAAGATTGTAAAATAAATTCTAATATCATTGAGTTAAATCCTTGATATTAGTCTTTTTTTTTTTAATTCCCGGCGAGGGCAGTATGATTATCACACTGTCTTTGGTCTGGTGTAGAATTCACGTGACAATAAAATGGCGATAGATTGGCTACCTATCACATGTCACGAGAATCACTATGATAGCTATAATACCTTTTACATCGATTTGGCTCATGCTGTCATGATGTATAGAGCGATTCAACACAAGAATAATTATAATAATAATATTATATAATACCAGAAACGCATGAGAGATGGTTCGACTTCAAGAATACAAGATACTCTCTAAAGTCAAGAGCATTTGTCTTCTGAACGTACCTACTTTCACTAATATGGAAGACGTCGATCTCCGAAGCGATCATGTTTAGCAGTTTGATTGCTCTTCCCACCGGCATCACCGGAGGCAGTTTGGGAGATAAAACAGTATGTGCTGACCAGTGGCGGTACTCCCATAGAAGCCCAGAAGCCCGGCTTGCGTAAGAAATTTTGAATCAAAACCTCGTCTGGCTTACAGAGGTTCAGCTCTTGTGGCTATTCCTCTTACGCCTGATGGGAACATTGTTGGAAGGCGATTTGGTGGATTGTTGGTTAATGAGTGGGCACGATTTCTTAGATTTGGGGGTATTGATTCAAAATTTCTTACGCAAGCCGGGCTTCTGGGATTCTATGGGAGTACCGCTACTGGTGCTGACGCTGTCTAATATTCGAGATTCCAGAACATAAAGATGGATACCCTCCAAGATGACGGAATTATCAAAATAATTCTCCGGATAATGATAACTCCCACAGTTTGAGGAGCCGTGCAGCGCGTTAATAATTGGTTTGTGTCACGTTCCGGAGTATTATGATTAAAAGTGCGGAGGCATAGAGGCCTGGTATTATGATTGTGGCCGAAGATTTTGCTGCCGGTCAGGCCGATATGTATCCGCTACCGAAGTCTCCTTGCGGGGCAGCCGACGGGGGCTCGGGAGCAGGGCCGCCTTGTGACCTTAACAAACCTCAACTCGAAAGATGTGTATCAAATTATTGACAATTATCATTTATTTATACGTGATACAATGCAACGATAAGTTATCCATAGGAAATTGAAAATAACTTTGTTTAATCCGCTAAAATTTCGATATTAATTTAAAATTACGACAAAGAATGGTCAGATGCTATGTTTGGTCAGTGCTGTTATACGGGGTGGAGTCATGGACCCTTAAAGTCAATATTATGAACCGATTAGAAGCCTTTAAGATGTGGATACACCGAAGGATAATACGCATCTACTGGACTGACATGGTCAGCAACACAAACGTTCTCCATAGAGCCAGAGTTGACAGAGAGTTGCTGAGCAACATCAAAGCCCGAAAAGTGTCGCCTCTCAGAACATGGCGAAAAGTACGCACTGTTACATCTGATCTTGGAGGTTAAGATTGAGGGTCGACGAGGTGTTGGGAGAAGGCGGGTTTCTTGGCTAGGAACATCCGAGAGTGGACAGGGCTGAGGACCGTGGGGGAGCTGTTCCGAGCTGCCCAGGGCAGGGAGGCCTACTCAAGGGTGATAGTCAACGTTGGGGAGATCTGACTAGACACGGATAGAAGAAGAATCGACAAAATATTTAAAAAATATTTAAAAACACATGTTTCGGAGGATACCTCCATCTTCAGGAGTAAAAATATAATAAAAATTAAACAAAGAAAGAATAATATAAAAACGTATTTAAAATTCGATACAACAATTCAAATTTAAAAATTATCATTATGTTAGTACTTATAACGAATAGCCCGGGTTAATTTTTGTATTTGAATTATTGTATCGAATTTAAAATGAGTTTTTATATTAGTTTTTCTTTGTTTTGTTTTTATTATATTTTCACACCTGAAGATGGTATCAGAAACAGAATATGGTGATCGAGGTGTTTACAGGACTTATGACCTGTCATTGGTTGGGTTAAGTGCACGCTTAATGTAGTACAACATTCCCCATTCCACCCTTCCTACGACCATCGTGTCTGACAAATTTTTGGAAGTTGTATATATGTTAATATGTAACACCAAACTTCACATGTTAGTTTCAATCTACACACTAGCGCTATCTATGAAGATTGGATTTAAGCATTAAGCAGAAGATATTTTTATTAACGCAATGTGAAAGGCTACCACCATTAACGTATTGCTAGATGACGCCTGGAGATGTCACTCCAATTTTATGTTACTTTTATTAGAACGATTTATTTATTAAAATATCCCTGGGGCTGGCCTGCCTCTGGAGGGTACGTAACAGTGGCCTGGCGATGCTTAATGACCTTCCGGACAAGGCTCCAATGCGGGCCCCCCATACCAGATATTATGAATTACCTCTCATGAACTACTTATACTTACTTTACTTTAAAGAACTGGATTCAGCGTCCTTATCAACATTTTCAAAAAATATTAATATTATAATATATAAAAAAAGCCAAATAAGTTTTTACAATCGCTGACAGTAGGGAAAATGTGCAAGTCTTAGTGTCAAGGATATATGAGGCATGCAAAAAGAGTGACCTGGTGATGAATGTTATTAGTTAGAAAGTTTCAATCCTGGGATTGGTTTCCAGCAATTTATTATATTCTTCTTTTCCATTCTTCCCTGTCTTGTGCGGCTCTTTTGAAATCTGCATATGATGAGCAGCGCACGTCCCCCTGTTGGTCCTCCAGGTACTCTCGGCGTGGGCGTCCCCTAGAGTTTGTCCCCTCGGTCATACCCTCCATTATGGAATGCAAGAGACCTTCTTGACCGATCCATCTTGCACGCCTTTCGGACAAGGTCCTGAGCAGGTGCCTTTTTCCTTCGATTCTTTGAAAAACTTCCTCATTCGTGATGTGGTCTCTCCAGGAAATTCCTAATAGTCTTCTATAGGACCACATCTCAAAAGCCTCTAGTCTCCGTTTATCTCTTTCGGATAGGCACCATGTCTCGCAGCCGTACATCAAGATACTCCATACAAAATACTCCATAGGTCTTGATGAGGAGTATTCTCAGTTTTGATGAGGAGTATTATCAGTTTTAGGTCAATATTATTTGATTCTATTACTAGGATGTATGAGGCATGTAAAAAAAGTGACCTGTGAATGTATCTAAATCTAAAGTGATGGTTTTCGAGAAAGAAGAATGTATGACGATTTGTGATGTAAGTGCGATAGGCGAGAAATTTGAGCAAATTACCGAATTTACGTATCTGGGAAGCATATTTACAAGAGACGGAAAAATGGAGAAAGACGTCGAAAGAAGGGTTGGTGCTGGGAATAAAATAAATGGCGACCTCAAAGTCAGTACTGCAAATAGAAATATATTCACAGAAGCAAAGATGGCAGTACACAATGGAGTTCTAGTTTCAACCCTTATGTATTGAAGCGAAGCATGGAACTGGCAGAAGAAGGATGAAAGCAGAATATATGCGGTAGAGATGAAATCCCTTAGACGTATTTGTGTGGTAAAACGATGTGCTACAGAGTTTCAAATGCTATTGAATATATAATAGAAATAATGATTAAGAAAGTATAGGTACGTCAACAATGTGAATGGAGTACGGAGTCAAGGGTAACAGAGGAAAATATGGCATGACCAAATCAATCAAATTTTAACGGTCATGTTAGAAGTCGACGTTCGTGTATGAGTCTCTGTAGGAACGTGCAGAAAGCTAGAGAGGTGTGTCAGAATAGAGTAATGTTGGTCCATTCTCTCTGCCTACCCTTTTGTAGAAACGGCGTAAAGGTTTGGTTGTTAAATTTATCTATTCATCTGCACCCCATTGCGTCTAGTAGTTTGTAAGCCCTGACGTTTCAAACGGGTCAATAAAACAATAACACCGATACCCTTTCGAGAGCTTGAAATAACTCATTATAATCGAACCATCCATCGGGGGAACCAAACGCAGGAGCCACGTTCGCGGCCAGCCAGTAAATCAGTTCCTATTTTTTTCTCCTATTCCGGACAGTATTTTATAAGCTGAATGTGCTATACACGTTTAATTACAATGCCCGTAGTGCCGACGCGAGTATCCCGCGCACGACTCCGAATTAATTATTATCGCTGCTATGAAAATAATTCAAATCTGGACCGCGCACTGCTCTAGGGAGGTGCGGTATCGATTTTAATTATTTATTGTTTCTACTTCAATTAAGTTAAATTATTGAAAGTTAAGGCATTAACACTGTGGAATTCAATAGTATTCTACTTTGGGAATTAATTAAACATTTAAAAAAATAATTGTTAGTACCTACTTATAACAAATATTCCAACTTAATTTTTAATTTTGAATTTTTGTATCGAATTTTAAATGCGTTTTTATAAGTCTTCCTTTGTTTTGTTTTTGTTTTATTTTTTACACCTGAAGATGGAGGAGGTATCCTCTGAAACATGTCGTGTATTTTGATATTTTTTTATTAAAAAAGTGGTCTAAAAAATGTTTAATTAATTCCCAAAGTATAATTAAGTCAAACTTAATATTGTTTAAATAATTTAAAAGTTTAAATAATTTATAATCTATAAAGCATGCGTAAGACCAATAATAACATATGGCGTCGAAGCAAGGGCAGACACAGTAAGGACCAAACAAGTTTTGATTACTTTCGAAATGAAGACACTGAAGACGATAGCAGGCAAGACACTGAGAGATCGCGTGAGGAACACCAGAATAAGAGAGATATGTGAGGTTGAGGATATTATAAGATGGAGCAGACAGCGAAAAAGTGACTGGTACATTCATGTTAAAAGAACGGACACCACCAGACTTCCCTATATTGCATTGCATAATCAGCCTCATGGGACTTGTCCCCGTAGAAGACCTCCTAAAAGATGGAAGGACAGCTGGGAATCTACCTAACAGGAGGAGCAACACTCTGGAGAACAGACCACATAGGTCTACAATAAGGAAGAAGAAGAAGAAGTAGAAGAGTTATTTCTGGGAGATCGATATTAACTATAATATTTCATTCTCCCGAATGATGATATCGATCGATGATGATGATGAATGATTGCTGACGATGTGAGAGAAAAGTTGGTTTATTTATTTAAAATATTTGTTTTTCGGTGTTATCTTTTTATATGATATAATTACTGAATTTCGTGGCGAATTGTCTGTAATTTAAAATATTTATACATTAAACGTTCGAAAGAAATCGATATTCGTATCGATGCCGTTTTCTCATTTAGGCAGCACATCCCTACGTACGTGATTTCTGTTTTTATTACCAAAAGTGTTTGTTGAGAATTACGAGTATTAAAACGAAAGACTGGAAGTATTTTAGTGTCATCATTTTGATATATTATTGCCGTAAAATGGAAGCTAATAATTTATTTTCGATCTGCGATCATGGCTTATGCCCTTTAAAATAATTATTTTACTTTTGAAAATTGGCTATAAAATACGATTGCTACAGAGGTTTGAATTGTTTATTCGCTTTGAACAGTAAAGAAAAAAATTACCTTTACCTCCGCCTTCCTGATTATAGCACCAATCGCGCTCAAAGCGCGGCAATGTTTAGAATAAATGACAATTGACATCTACAATAAGTGATTTAGTAACATCGTAACTTTTAAAAAATGGTTAAAACAACTTTCGGGGTAAATGAAACTATAATGTTACTTTGATTTAAACTTTTAAACTTTTTAAAATATTAATTTCCGCATTATTACATTTGTAGTAGCATGTAATTGGCCTTATTTTAATTTTCTATATGTAAATGTATTTCAATCGCTGTTTGTTACTCTAAATAATTAAATAATATATTATTTATTTATACACAATTTTTCATTCCATTGTAACTGTTAAACGCAAAAAATTGAAACTGTTAAACGCACAATCTCTTTATCAAAAGGAGATGATATTGAGTTATAATATAAACGCGATTGTACAATTGATTTTGCAGAGATTTATATTAAATTCAAAATATTAATATAAGTTACAAATTAGTTTCACCTTACTAAATCTCATCGCTAAACTGAGTGTCCTTATAAAGAAGATTTTAGAAAACTTAAGTGTGAAAGAAATCACGAAAAGCACAATCGGGTTTTACTGTAACTTATTTTCATAGTTTTATATTAATTGAAATCTTTGTAAAAGTAATTAAACAGTCGTGTTTATAATGTATTATATTTCATAATTAAGTTTTGCGAAATAAAAAAAACCCTAACCATCAGTAAATAATATTGTCAAGTAAATAATACAGTCACACTGTCTTTGATCTGGTGTAGAATTAGTGTGACAATAAAATTACGATAGATTAGCTGCACATCATGAGAATCAATACAATAGCTATACCCTTTACATCGATTGGACTCGCGCTTCGATGATGTAAAGAGCGATTCAACAAAATAATCAAAATAATGTATTTTTATTTTGGTCATAATTAACTACTAGCTTAATTAATTATTTACACAAATATTATATTATGTATTACATAATCTAACGTTTTTTATTTTTTTATTTTCAGATGTTCCGCGAACAAAGAATAGACGGCGCTGGCCTACCCTTGCTGACGGAGGATCACTTGACCGGCCTGCTCCGCATGAAGCTGGGTCCCGCCCTGAAGTTGCGCGCCCTGCTAGCCCCCCGCCTAGGCTGCTCGCACTGTAGGGCGCCGCCCTGCAAGGCCCCAGCCGCCCAATCGCCCCCGCCCAGTGAGGAGAGCTAGTCGACAATTCGAGCTGCAAAGTCTTTTAAAATCCCTCAAATATGATCTTATAACTTTGGATTATTTTTTTCAATCTGTTAATCATAATGTCATTATTTTTACTTATCATAAGCGCCGAAGTTATCGTAGGCATTTCGGTTCAAAAGAATGGAAAACCTTTATCGAGAAATGTCGTCAAGATTTAACTATTTTCTCATCCTATATGAACTTAATTATTTTGAAAGCTCATAAAATAGCGTATGTTTTATTAGTCAAAACATAATTAAAAAACTACTAAATTTTTATCTGATCACCTGTAGTTTTATTTTCAACCAATCAAACATTTTACAATGGCTTATTTATAATAACTATTAAAATGGGACGTTTTGTACAAGCATTAACAATTAAACACTTCCACTATCCACTAAATTCTAAGTGCAATCCAAATTTCTGACAATGTGGAATTACAGTTAAAAGTTATAGGAAATATATAATATCTATTTTTTCTTCTTCTTCCCTTTTGGTAGACTCAGGAGTCTGTTATTTCAGGCGGGTCCTCTTGAGATGCTAAACTCCAGCTTTCTCTCCACCGTTTCGGGGGTCTTCCTGGTCGGCGTTGTCCGTTTGGCGTTCCATGGAGAGCTATGTGTGGTATTCTATTTGAGCTCATCCTTTCTACGTGTTGATGCCAGTATCGCCGTCTTTGACGTCCCCATCTGACCACATCTTCGACCTCGCAGATTTCTCGGATTGCTGTATTCCTAACTCGATCGCGTAGGATCTTGCCAGCTATAGCGCGAAACATTTTCATCTCGGTTGTCCTGAGCATGCTCTTTGTCTTGACAGTGTCTGCCCTCGATTCAATGCCATATGTGAGGATTGGTCGCACACAGGTCTTATAGATGCGTACCTTGCTGTCAGTCTTCATGTCCTTGTTTCTCCAAATGACATCTTTCAGGCAGCCTGCAACTGCTGCAGCCCTATCCATTATCTATTTTTTATAATGACAAAATTTTCTGTATAAAAACTAAATATATACCTTATTTGGCTTAAGTACTGCCGTTCAGTTCTGATTTCAATCTAGAAATAATCTGTTGAAGTAGTATTAAGACTCTGATGAGTATTTAAATTCCTTTAAAATAGATTGCTTCAAAACAGTTTCACAGCAACTGCAGTGTGCACCTGTGCATTATCGTGCAAAACGTCACCGAAAATGAAACACCATCAAAGAAAATATTAATGTTATTCTGAATTACGTATAGTAATATCGTAGTAATATCGATCCGGCAACACTGGATCGTAACTTGGTCTTCCCCCTCAGCCTAACTCGCCGCGATGCTCAGTGTCGGTTTGGCAGCCGTAAAGAATGGAGCTCCCGATCGCATCGCCCGCAAGGTGTGAAGTACGCTCGTATTTTAAATTTCACTTTTAATATTCTCTAGCCAAAATCTTGTAGATCTTACAGAAATGCAATTGTTTTCATAGAATATTGACTTTAGTAATAATTGGTTATCATACCGCAGTAAACAAAAGTCTTCCTATATTTAAAAAAACATAATTATTGATTGTTTAATAAACTATAATGAATTAAATAAACAACGCTTTTAGATACTAAGTTCATGTTAATAATACTACGCAATTTAAAATTTATGTATTTTTTAAAATAACCAGTGATTTTTGGTTTGATTTATGTGGCTTGTACACTGATATTCATACATTTTTTTTTCAGTTTCTTGCAATATTGTTTTTCCACCAATAAAAGAATTTTATTGCAGATTTCTTATTTATAATAATTTAATTAACTTCACTTTTTTATACTATATAACCAATTCAGGTTCAAATCAGTAATTGAAATCGTTTTTGATACATTTGATTTAAAACTTTTTAAGAAAGCTTCTGTCTGAGATACGAACTTTATACACCGCTTCGCTAGGAACGCCTCACAAAGCCGTATTTGGAAAAGTTGCCAGATGGACTCAATTGAATTAAATCGCTTATTTTTTTATGTACCAAGATAATCATCACAATTGCGTAGAAAAAACTTAATCATATGAGTATAAATATTAATGAAAACGTTCGTTTTTAAAAAACTTCTAATTTTTTTATGGGAAAGATATTTTTCGACTTACTAAGACATTATCAAATTCCTGATAATACCTTAGCATTGCAAAAAATAACATACAGAAAACAAACGTTTTAATTAATAGAATTAAAGTTTAATATGAAGACCTATTCTTATAGTTTTATATAATAGAAACAAACAAATAAGTCAATCATAATTTATTTAACATTGCGTCACCTGAGAGTAAGAGGGTTGCAACTAACAAAATTTCACATTTGGCTTTTTTCGTGAAAAGGGTTCTTACTAACTTTATCTATACGTACAATGAAAAAAAAACATGCAATAGTATCGTCATTTTGATTCACTGAAGAAGGATTCATTTAATCTTAGAACTTTATTATTCCAACTGTTGCCAGACAAAATTTACACGCTTCTCGGTAAAAAAATCTCTGTAAATTGGAATAAAACCCTTTTATTCCAAGATTTACACCCGAAACCAACAAAATTTTGACTTCATTTTTCTCAGTTTTTTACTTTTGTCAGCTGGAACCTTCTCACTCTCAGGTGACGATTGATGAAAACGTCATATTGTTTTATACGAGAATGACATATGAAGTTCTCCTTTGGTGGAGTGTTAAATGTTGATAATGCCCTAGTAATGCAAAACCTGCTGATTCTATTAAACATAATTTAAAAAAATCAATATCATTGTTCAAGAAATAATGAAATCAACCCCAAGCTGTAGTGTTAAAACACTTCATTATTTTCAGAGACATTTTTATATATATTTTAGTACGTTTATTATTAAAATGCTTAATATTATAAATGTAAAATAGTGTAAATAATATAAGCAGCTTTATTATATCTTTCAGTTCAAAGTTATTAATATTTGACTGAAAGGTACCAAAAATATAATTATTAATTCATAATAAAGTATTGATAAACGTTAATAAATAAAAGTCTTCCTGAAATTAATATACGAAAAAACGATATGTTTAGGTAAAATTTTGTCATATTTTGTTAGATTAAGAATTTGTATTATATCTATTATTTGCACGACGAAATTTCAAAATACTTGTGTATTTAATACTACTGTATTGTGAGAAATTGTTCCTACGTTCGCCGTTTCTCGAGTATTTCAAATAAAACGTTTTATAAATATCCCATTTTACACTGTTTTAAAATAATTGTACTTAATTAAGAATTCTGCATCCCAATATCTTACAACATTTAAATAAAAATAATAAGTAAATTACAATTCTCTCATTATCACGTGAATCAGTAACAAAAATTGTAAATCTCCTATCCATAATTTTTTTTTGCATTTTTGTAAATGGCTTCTAAAAATTCACTTAAAATTTCAAGATGCTTGATATTTAAGCTTAATTACAGAACTGTTTGACTTAAGATCAAGAAACCTAGTGATGTTTAAAACTAGGAGAGCCAACTCCAAATAAATTGGAAATGACTAGGAGAGCAGAAGAAAAATTAGAAAAAAATATTTTTAAATTTTCATAAAAGCTTTCAAACTCTTTTGTTTGTCATTGAATGAATGTTAGCAGTTGATGATTTACTTGCATCTTACTTAATGTAGTAGAGTGTTAACATGTTTTTAATACATTATTTATAAATAAGCTGTTTTATAAAATTTTGCGAATCACGTTTTCAACATTTAAGTTCTTATGTGAATTTCTCATTTTCAATATTTTCTAGTTCGGAATATCAGTGTTTCAAAGCAGTTTTTACACTTTTGTATACAAATTTATATCGACATATTTTGAAGATAGTTTGCCTTTACCAGTTTATGTGGTTCTCTCAATGTTGAAAGTGTAAAACCTTCAAAATATGTCGTGATAAGTAAATTTATAATTCAGAAACAGTATTTTGATTTATAAAACATAAAAACTATGGAAGTCCGTAATATCCGCTTTGAGTATATCAAATGTTATTTTATAATATTATCCTATGCCAAACAAATTATTAATTTAGACATGTTTTTATTTACTTGTTAACATGAATAATAAAACAGTTTTAATTCCTAAAGTACGATCCATCGAATATTCCTGTATATAACTCGAGTGTTGTTGTGTATCTATAATTATATAATATAATATAAACTTTACTATGTTTATGACTTTAAGCGACCTGATAATTTTTCGTTGTAAATATATTTTATTTACTCCTTAAAACTTACTAATTTCGTATTAAATTGCACAGTGTCGTTGAATTATTTTTAGTTTTTTTTTTAATATATAATATATTAGAATTTTAAGCAATTGAGTCAATATTTCTTACTTTTTGAATTACGGAAATAAATCATTTTCAAAATACACTAAACCTTTGCCTCATTATATAGAGTCAACTCATCGGTAACGGTGACGTCATTATATACACATTTTTGCAACAATTTAAAACTGTGTTTCTATATCACTTTTTAAATTAGTTAAAAAAACACATGCATGTTCCTTACAATAGGTTCGCCCTGCAACATCTCTATTTTATGGTCCTGTTTAATCCATCGCTACAGCGTCACTAAGAGCTTCTAAAATGGTCATATATACGAGTATAAATCATCTCTTTTCAAAAATGACTAATTTCGCATTTGTAATATTCTCTAGTTCAGAATTTCGATGTTTCAAAACAGTTTTTCCACATTTGTATACAAATTTATATCGACATATTTTGAAGATAGTTTTCCTTTACAAGTTTATGTGGTTCTCACAAGTTGAAAGATAAACATTTTTGAATTTATAGATTGCGATTAAAATCATATTAAATCCTTTTTTTCTTCAGTATTAATATTTTTATATGATAATGTAACGGTTGGAGAATTATTTATTCAACTCTATGTATCATTTCTCTCTGTGCTAAATTAATTTTATTGTCTATTATTAAGCATTCATAAAGTCGTTTTAAATCGTTGGTTAATGTAACTACGATAAAATAATTGAATTGTAATATACGGTGTGATAATATTAAGAACGCTTTAAGGGCGAAACTGCTACTTAATTATTTATGTAACCTGTAAAATGTTCCTTTATCAATCGCTCGCTTAATTACTAGTTTGTATAAAAAAAATAACCGAATTTACACGAATTGCAAAAGACGACATTATATTTATAAATATAAAATTATTATAAATAAATTGTTATTTTGGTAAAATATTGTGAAATTTTATCGCTAGATGTCGTTTATATGTGACAATTAGAATTTTGTAAATAAAACTGAAAGGTTTCATAAACCGAAGCAATACGCGTTTCTTTTGTTTTGGGGGTTAAATAAAATACTTGGTACACATTTTTAAGGTTTCATGTATTTTTTTTTTGTATACAGTATTTTTTCCTGTTTTAGCATATATCTAGCATTGTTTTAATTTGTATCTTTAAATTTTGTTTCACGTCTAAATTTTATCAAAACTAATTCTACAAGACTGTCTGTAAATAATATTTTTTTTAAAAGTCAGGTTGTATGCACTATGTACTTAAGGTAACTGATTTTTTTTTTCAAAATTTATATACGTAATGACATTCTGAATATTAATATTATAATTGTAGTACGAGGATAGATTCAAGCAAAATAGCAATAACCACCAATATATACTTTTTCATTTAAATAAACGACTGCGTTGTGTTTAAATTTTTATGTATAGACAATTCAAGGTTATGTTTTAATTGTTATTCCTGTAAGAAATAAACGGATAAATGATGTTATTTTTTATTCCGTTCAGGTATTTATATTTCTTAATAAAAATCTTGTGAATAATTAATATTTATTTTATTGGACCCTATTTTATTTTTTTGAGCAAATCACACGTTTTTCCAAACGATACACTGTACTGGATATACTGTACTAGACACTGAATACTTTGCCGATGATAACATGAACATAACGCATTTTGGTCAATAATTCGTTTTTCTTTATTGCTCTAAAGTACAGAAATATATACGTACATAAAACATTCTTATTTTTGTGCCTAGGCTATCGAGGGTCCTTCTCTACCTTCTACTTTACGTCTAAAACCACTCCAAATATTGCCTACTACGAGTATATGCCTAACACCACTCCAAGTATTGTCTACTATATGCCTAACACCACTCCAAGTATTGTCTACTATGTTACAAATGCCTAACACCACTTCAATTATGGTCTACTCTGTGCCCAACACCACTCCAAGTATTGTCTACTATATGCCTAACACCACTCCAAGTATCGTCTACTATATACCTAACACCACTCCAAATATGGTCTGCTCTATGCCTAACACCTCTCTTCTCTACTTTATACCAAAACACCACTCCAAGTATGGTCTACTCTGTGCCTAACACCACTTCAAATAATGTCTGCTCTATGCCTAAAACCTATATTCTCTACATTATACCTAAACACCATTTTAAGTATAGTCTACTCTATATCTATATCCTACAAAAGACTGGCATCGACTGTGATTGCTAGGAAAAGACTACAGAGGACAGACCTAGGTGGAGAATAGCAGTTCATAAAGGCACACAAGACTCTGAAGCACAGTGTATAGACAACGCCGCTGAGAGGAGGAGAAGGAGAAAGGAGAGACCACTGGGAGACGGTGACGGCTCCATTACAAGCGTCTTCCCCTGCCCCAGATGCCCCAGAATATGTGGGTCCAGGATCGGGCTCTTCCGTCACATGCGGACCCACAACCGTGAAGAACAGTCTTCCTCGGACACGAGGGACAGCCGATGATGATGATGACTCTATACTTATCACCGTTACAAGTATTGTCCACCGCCTCACTCGTCCTCCAGGGATCTTCTTGATTTTTATTTAAAATTTCATTATTAACGGCAGTAAACTGATGTTGATGAATTCAGCGCTTTAGTTATTATATTAATTAAAATATTATGTCAAATTTTTAATTGTATCTCAATAGAGACGAAGACGTAAACTGGAAACTGAACATGGATGATCAAGGTGTTTACAGGACTTATGACCTGTCATTGGTTGGGTTAAGCGCACGCTTTATGTAATTACAACAATCCCCATTCCACCTTTGTTATTGTGATCATGCTTGACAATTTTTTGGAAGATGTATATATACTTCAAAATCCATATTTATCTTCACGTGTCAGTTTCAGTCAGCCATCTATGTAGATTTGGTTGCACTTGTGAATTATTTCAAGAATTAACCTATACAACCGACCCACTAACGCCATCTATGGAGAATGATTTTTCGGCATTTAGCAAACTACCTTATTAACACAATGCGAAGGCTGTCGCCTAACATATTGTTAGAAGTCGCTAGGAGTATTATTCCATTCTATATGCTATATTCTATATTCTATATGCATATAGAATAAAAAATATTATGTGACACAGAAGGCCGGGTTTCATAGAATACTATTTAAACATCTTACAAAAGGAGGGAACGATACATGTGTTTTATTTGTGAGCAACGGTGAAAATTTTAAAGCTATATTTTCTAAAATAATAATAAACTTTTAGTGTTTGTATCTAAACCACTTTATTTTGTTACACCAACCGGTTTCGCTCGCGCCGGAGCTTCGTCGGGGTGAGAGAAAAACTAAACATAAAATCAGAGAAACACATATGAAAAAAGAAATATAAAATGGAGGGGAGAAAAAGGAGTAGGAAAAGGTGTGCGTAAGGACAAATAGAATATTAGAACGGTGAGTCATGATTATGGGAAAAATTATGATGAATTTCTTATTAAGATTTTAGTGGCGAACAAGGGAGTTTAATTTTTTATATTTATTTTATGGGAATATTTATAATTATTTACAATGGGGAACCAATGGCGGTACTTTCATGCAAGCCCAGAAGCCCGGCTTGCGTAAGAAATTTTGAAACGAACCCCCCAAATCTAAGTAATCATGCCCCCACATAAACCCACAACACAGCTGATCACCTTCCAACAATGTTCCCATCAGACGTAAGAGTAGCCACAAGAGCTGAACCTCTGTAAAACAGAAGAGATATTGATTCAAAATTTCTTACGCAAGCCGGGCTTCTGGGCTTCTATGGGAGTACCGCTACTGTGGCGAACATTGTTGAAATGGGGCTATGTAAAAATTTGTTTGATTATTAATTAATGGTAGATTATTTTTCAGGGCTTTCTTAATTTCTAATGCTTCCAAGTTATCTAATTTTAAACCCGGGGAATTTTTGTAAGCATTTTTAGGCCAGAATCTTTAAGATATGTGTGGTTTGTCTCTAACAGATGGTTGGCGAACTCAGAAAAACCGTTACTATGCAGACATCTGAGATGTTCCTTCGAAAAAGTTTATTTTTTTATTTTTTGAAATTAGCTTACTTTACTATGGACGACTCTCAAGGGGTATGTACTACAATCCTGCAAATTCACAACCCGCAATCAATTTCTTATGTCGTGCCTTCCCCTTGTTTGTTAGGGGAGTAAAATCTCGATATATGTAACATGCAATAGGAGAAAAATTAAACACATTTTCTTTGCTCAATAATTTCATTTGATTCAAAATATCGCTTTTAAATTTTACATTTACTATACACAGATATAATTATATTTATTAAGATCATCATCAGATCCAAAAATTTCTGGAAAATAAAACAGATTTCGCAATAGTTTAACATCTAGGAAAATACTTTAAATGACATAAAAATTTGGGTAGTAAAATTAAAATTGAAAAAATGTATTAATTAATAATAAAATAAAATAACTTTTTATAAATTAAATTAACTCAACGGTTATAAATTAAAAACATAACCCTTTATTCTATAGAGATTAACGGAATACAATATTTTCTGGAGGATTTTTTAAAAATTAATTTAACAGATTGATGTAAACAATAATTTGACTAGCGAATTATCAAGGAAGCTTTTGTAAACCTCTATTTAAACATGTTATCCAAGAAAAGAACCAAAAGTTTCTACGCTCCCTCGGAAAAGCTTATACCAAAAACCAATAGATGTCACTACTGATATCAATAAATTAAAAGTTCTAAAGAATGTATTATAATACAATCAAAGTAGGCTTCCATTTTAACATTTATTTAATTTTTATATAACACGAAACATTTTTTTCTCTGAATCTAGATAGAATTTTATATTATACGTTTACTCTTTCTTGTTTTATAACTAATAGCAACATTTATTTAATATATGGATATATTAATAATTAAAAATGGTTTGCGTCTTGGCTATGTGATCGGTGAGCTTACTTCCGGAAGCAAGAGATGGGGTTGAAGTAGCACTGGCGATATCGTATCTGGCGCTTCTCTTGCGGTGCGCGCAGGAACTGCTCCCATGGAAGCTGTCTCATACTGAAAACACAAATCGGTTCAAATATCATTTGGCTGCAATGCTGTTATTACAAAAAATGTTATCATCGGATGAGCGTTTTCTTTCTTGTTGCTTATTAGTATGTGCATAACGGGAAACATGCACTATTTATCGCGCAGATTTTTTTATTTATTTAACCCTCCCTTCCCTGTGATGGGTATATTCTACACGTTGCTTTTAATAACCATCAATATCTCTATAAATCCGAGTTCATTTCCGAGCTACCTCGAAGAGTGGGACTGGGTTGGGCTGCCTTTGGTAAACTGAGACATGTCTTTGAAAATGTTGAAATACCGGTTTGTCTCAAAAGAAAGGTCTACGATATGTGTATACTGCCCATGATGACATATGGACTAGAGACGACAACTCTTACAGCAAAAAGTGTCCACAGGCTCAAGTTTACACAGAGGTCCATGGAAAGACAGATACTTGGTGTGAGCTTACATGACCGCATAAGAAATGAAGAAATCAGACGCCGCACCAGGGTTTCTGACGTCATGGACCGAGTGGCAAAATTGAAATGGCAATGGGCTGGACACTTGGCTAGACAGGGTGGCACCCAGGATACTCAGTTGGAGACCATGGGAAAATAGACGAAGCATCGGAAGGCCACCAATGAGATGGACCGATGATATTATCAAAAGGGTTGGAAAATCTTGGATACAAAAGGGGCAGGATAGAGGACGAGTGGAAGAAATTGGAAGAGGCCTATATCCAGCACCGGAGGGAAGAAGGCTAGCAAAGAAGAAGAAGAATATCTCTATAAATATAGTAAATACAGGGTTAAGATTTTGGGTATTTCAGGAGAACATATTTACGCATTGATTAAAAAAAATATTAATAATAATCAGAATTTATCGGGTACATCGGAGGTATTTTGTGAACATCGGAAACAAAATTCATAGCGCTGAGTGCGCGACACCATATTCGCATCTCACTCTTGCATACTTCACTGCGAAAGCGCGAGGAGCTCAATGTTCTTACTGCCCGGCAGTAGCTTTCGGGTTTCCAACCAGAGTGGACCTATGCCCGTTCCGTGAGCGTTGCCAGATGTTTTTTTTTATGATTTTAGAAAATAAATATCAATTATGATAATTTTTTACTTTAATTATAATTAATTAAAGGGATTAGCTATGAATGTTCTTATTTTTCCGATTTAAAATCGCTAAGTTTTTATTGGGTACTGACTAACCAACACAGGAACGCGCATTTTTATTTTAGCACCGTAAGGGAAAGGTTAAGCATGAATAAGTCTTAAATGCATTCAATATTATAAAATGGAATACGCACTTGTTGTAGTTGGCGTATTGTTGCATCAGCTGCATCTGCAGGGCCGCAGCAAGGGCATTTTCCTCAGATGGGCCAGCGATATGACT
The DNA here is from genome assembly GCA_022606425.2 of Lepidostoma basale. Taxonomy (NCBI): domain Eukaryota; kingdom Metazoa; phylum Arthropoda; class Insecta; order Trichoptera; family Lepidostomatidae; genus Lepidostoma; species Lepidostoma basale. Next base: position 469,568 of record JAHDVF020001348.1, read on the forward strand.
GCCGCCCGCCCTGCCCAGACCGCCGCCCACTCCGTCCAGGGGACCGCTGTCCTGTAACAAAATCATACTCTCGGTTTTAAAATGTTTTCATAATAAAAAACATAAATTGAAAATAAATCATAATTATTTTAATATTATATTGTAAAGAATCTTGTTTACCACCCAATATCTTTATACCTATAAATAAAGGATTAAGTTTATAACAGTGTCACCAGTCTGTCGATGCCGGCTAGTCTGGCAAAACCACTGTCAAAATAAAGACAAAATTAAGTAATTATGATATTAAAAACATCGTTTTATTTCATAATCATTAAAAATAATAAAAAATATTTTATAATGTGTATTCAGTTTTATTTCGCTTGTTCTTTACTTTCAACCGGTTTCGGCAACTTACTGATACCTTCTGGGATGATAACCAGATTAGATAGTTGGATTACCTAGTTTTACCTAGTTTTACGGTTTTCAAAATAACTCATTTAAATTGTATTATCTTAGAAGTAGGGACTCGAATTACTGGAAGTGATAAAGAAAGACATAATCTGCTGGAACGCATGTGCCTATAAAATGCCGTAAGACAACAGCAGCCTAGGAGGATATGAAGAAAAAAAAAAGTTTTGCTGTTGCTTGCGTGACAACAGCAAAACTTCCATTAAGTCCGACTCCCTGTCGTCCTAGAATGGTCCTCGTAATCCCGCGTTTCTAGATTTATATTATAACTGACTTTTCCTTCAGAGTCATAGCAAAGGGCGTGTGGCGTATCTTCGGAAAATCAAGGGAATGCAACCTCTATAAAAATCCCTGGAGAAAGTAACGAGAAACCACTCCAGTTACTCTTCACAGGCTATCACTGTGGCGAGAAAACATTTGCATCGATGTGCGCCAGCACCAGGGGAACCTGACACAACATTTCGAAAAGGAGAAGAAGTAGTTCACAATGCTCACAATAGATTTCTGTTCCCAGCCCTTATGTAGGGAAGCGAAGCATGAAACTGGCAGAGGAAAGATGAGAGCAGAATAAATGCGGTCGATATTATGTCCCTAAGACGTATGTGTGGTAAAATAATGTATGACAGAATCTCAAATGCTGATATTAGAAAGGAATGTAGAGCGAAAGAAGGTATTATGAACAAAATTATGAAAGGATCGCTGCATTGGTTCGGACATATGGAGCGCATGGGTAAAGAAAGAATAGTTTTAAAAAAGTATACGTTAACGATGTAAATGGAGTACGGAGTCGAGGTAGACCGAGGAAATCATGGCATGACCAAAATAATCTAATTGATGTTGTTGTTGAGAAGAAGTAGTTTTTTCTAACTAACTAACCACCACGCCGTCTCCGCGAAGGGGTAGGCAGAATGAATGGACCGCCACACTATTCTTTCGTGATATACTTCTCTTGCTTTCTCAATATTTGTAAAACGTTTCATGCACGCGCGTTGATTTCTACGACTCATTACGTGACTGAAATAATTTTTTTGATGTATTTTTTGTTGTCCTCGGTCTTCCTCTATTTCTAGTTCCGTTTACATCGACATCCCGCGAATCTCGGGTAATGTGATCACCAAGTGTTAGCAGTCTTTTCGAAAAACGAAAACCAGAAATAGATACGTAAACTTATTTCAGATAAAATATTATTTGTTAATCCATTGTCTTTCAAATTTCTACGGGCTTAATAGAGGCTGCGTTATTTCTCAAAACAAATTAAAAGTTATCCCGGAACCTAATCCTTGTTTCGATAAACCTGCGCTACAGGAATCTTCGTAAAATAATCTCCAAAGATCCTGGACTGATCTGCACGATTCGCGCGAGGGGATGTATTTTACAGAATTAATCTGGAAAATTCATCTGAAATTTATGCCGTCGTGATAAATAACTTGATTACGGGGTGTTAATATACAATAGATAGGGGGGTTTCTGTTTAAACATCCCTCTAAATGTCATCGTTAACCCTTGTCATATAATATTTAGGATATATTTAATCGTTTGGCATTATTTAAAATATAGTTCCTTGAACCCTTTAAATTTCGAAAGAACTCATTTTGCAATCGAATAAACCTGAATTTTAACGTTTCTGTTAGAACGTGAAAGAACGTTATATACGTTTATTTATACTTATTTATTTATAAATAAATTTTTAACCCCTATTGTGCGTCTAGCTTCATTTGAAGTAAAAAAAATAAGTCACGAACTGCAGTTGACTACATTTATAGCTTAGACACATAGTCCCAGTTCATCATAATATTACGTACAATATAGTAGTGAAGAACTAAAGTGAAAATTAATATGATAAGTACATTTAAATTTGCACTACACATGTAGTCTGCTGCATTTCAAGCCATTTTTTTAGACTGCAAATATAGCCAGCGGCACTATAGAGATTAAAAATGTAAGTTTTTTTAACGTTACTTGTACTTCAAACCCGGAATGATAATGTGTTTATAGCAATTTGCATCCATAAAAAATGCGGTAGACTACGTGTGTCATAGCAACTAACACACGTATCTACGATGAAGGATCTCGGGATCATTTATGAGAGTAGGCTGACTTTTCGTGCACATATCGAGAGGATTTGTGACATTGCACTGAGGATGTTGGGCTTCATCATTCGGACCGGAAGAGTTTTCAGAAATCTCAATGTGCTCAGAGTCCTATATTTCAAGAACTCGGCCGTGCTAGAGGGTGTTGATCTTTTTGTCCCTGATAGATTTCTCCGACATCGACAGCACAGATTGTTTTACCAACCGGCCACAAGAACCAATCTGCCTCTGGTGATACCGGTGGGAAGAGCAATTAGTCTAATGAACGCGGTCTCCTCGGAGATCGACGTCTTTTATATTAGTGAAGGTACGTTCAGGGGACAAATACTCTTGACCTTAGAAAGTATCTTGTCTTCCTAATGTCGAACCATCTCTAATGCGTTCCTGGTACTTTGTTGTATTTTTATAATATTTTACCTGTACTTAATAGATGCCTTAAACTGATTTGATTTGATAAAAGAGATCTCAAGAATGTATGTATTAATTAATTAAAAATAAAATAAAACTCGATAAAAACTTTATTAGAAATAAAGTTCTACATAACAAAAAATTAAAGATACTCAATAGTGTAGCGTCTGATCCACAGTGGGCGTCTAGCGTCTATTCCCCATGTTAGGGACGGCTGGAAATAAAACACACCAACCCCCATGGCAAGCGTGGCGTGGAAATGCCAAAATTCCCTACAAACAAAGATGATATTTTCGATTTTTAAAACTTAATGCGTTAACACTGTTAAATTTCATAATGACGAATATTTATTTTTGATGTTTATGTTTTAATTCTTTTAAATAGTTGTTTTTAACACCTGATGATGTCAACATCAGTTGGCGTAAAAGCTGTCGTGACATTCTCAAAAGTGTATGATAAAAATTGTGATATTATAACAGTGTTGTCGGTCAGTGTTGTACATGAAAGAATGAATGAAGAAAGAATGGTAAAAAAATTATATGTTAACGATGTAAACGGAACCAGAAATAGAGGAAGACCGAGAAAAACGTGGCACGATCAAATAAATCAAATATTGAATGTCGGCCATGTGAGGAGGAAATCGATGTATGATTGTTGAGGAAGCAAGAGAAATATGTCAAGAAAGAAAAGTGTGGCAGTCCATTCTTTCTGCCTACCTCTTCAAGGAGACGGCGTGATGGTTAGTTAGTTAGTTAGTTAGTTGTACATGTAAATTTAACAGTAAATAATATTGAAGTATCATAGTGTTCTGGCTTAAACAATGGACTATCTAAAATAATTCATCACTTACTTTATTTTTTAAAAAGGCAAGTATTTGAGCGTGTTGGGAGTTTTATCAATCAATAAAATTTCCCCGAGGATTTGGAAAAATACTGATTTTCACAAAATATATTATATTATCATGCCTTCTTTATTTCAAACTATTACTTCTAGTCATATGTGTACAACACAATAATACGTTAAAAAAACACATATTTTAAATCATATTTAAATATCTAAACGCTTTTATTTTTACCCCGCTTTTGAAACTTTTAACGATTTGTCATTCGTAAAAGCTATCAAAAAATTTCTAACAAAATGGGACTCATAATTCACATTTTTTAAGATAGGACAGGTAAGTACTCTAAAATCTTTAAGGGACGAACTCAAGCTAAACTCGACTTTTAACTTAAACTAATACAATATTTATCAAAACAAACCAATAAATTATCACATTCTGGAAGAAGAAGGACTGGTTGTCCGAAACATGTCTTTGTAATTTTAATTTTTTTAATGTAAATGTTGTACGAGTATATACAAAGTATATAAAAAAATAGACATTATTATCAGTTTAAATAGCCCATTATTCGTTAAATAAGACGATTAATTGAAGAAACTTCTAAACACTGCACTGTTCGGTCAATCATTTCCTTGTGCGCCCTTGGAGTAATTGATTTTACAAACGGGGCACTGAAAAGATCAGTCATCAAAATTATTATTATTATTATAGTAAGTGGAAGTAGGTAGTATGAAACGAATGGATGAGGATAAAATGGTTAAAAATATATATACAAGTAGTGTGAATGGGTAAAGAAGTCGAAGAAGGCCAATATGGCATGACCAAATTAATCAATTACTGAAAGGCGGCCAAGTTTGAAGTAGGAACAACCGACGAGTGTGCATGTCATGATGTGTGAATGTAGAAGAGGCGCGAGAATTATGCCAGGATAGAACAATGTGGCGATCCATCCTCTCTGCCTACCCCTCCGGAGAAACGGCGTGATGGTTAGTTAATTAGTTAGTTAGTTTGGAAGTAGTTAATAAAAAAACATCGTTTAATTAAATTATTATTTAAAATTAACTCTCATCAAGAGTTTTCAGTAAAATCATTAGATTATCTTAATAAAATAACACTGTGGAAATTCATGACAGTACTGTTAGGTCCTTACATGTGAAATTGGCATTTTGCCGTACTGGCAACTTTGATCTCAAATATCTTCTCTTTGGTTAGAAATTCCAAATTCAAATTTATACAGCTATTTACTCAAGTATTTGTGTTTTGAAAATTATAATTCATTTGTTTTTTCCTCAATTGTTTTTTTTCTTTGCGTCACTCAGTTTACAAAATGGAAAACTTGAAATATCGCGTTATTTACGAGTACGAGTTCCACCGTGGCACCAGTGCTGCAGAAACGGCTCGAAGGATTAATGATGTGTATGGCGACGGTGCCGCAAAAGAAAACACAGTGCGTTTTTGGTTCCAACGTTTTCGTTCTGGAAATTTCGACCTGCAGAACAAGCCCCGTGGACGGCCGGAGACCAAAGTTGATAATGAAGAATTGAAGGCTATTGTGGAAGCGGATCTATCGCAAACCACGTCCGAGTTAGCTACAGGCTGCGGTGTTAGTGATAAAACTGTTTTAATCCACTTGAAGCAAATTGGGAAGGTGAAAAAGCTTGAAAGGTGGGTACCTCACGAATTGAGTGAAGCAAATCAACAAACGCGCGTTGACTGCTGCGTTGCATTACTCAACCGGCACAATAATGAAGGGATTTTGAATCGAATCATTACCTGTGATGAAAAGTGGATCCTGTATGATAATCGGAAGCGCTCATCGCAATGGCTAAACCCTGCCGAACCAGCCAAACCATGCCTCAAGCGAAAATTGACTCCAAAAAAGTTACTTGTGAGCGTTTGGTGGACCCCTGCTGGTGTCGTTCACTACAGCTTTCTTAAATCTGGCCAGACGATTACGGCAGATATCTATTGTCAGCAACTGCAAACCATGATGGAAAAGCTAGCTGCTAAACAACCGAGGCTGGTTAATCGCTCTAGGCCACTGCTGCTTCATGATAATGCTAGACCACACACTGCACAACAGACGGCTACCAAATTAGAAGAGCTTCAATTGGAATGTCTAAGACATCCACCGTACTCTCCGGACCTTGCCCCCAACAGATTACTATTTTTTTCGAAATTTGGATAACTTCTTGCAAGGGAAAAAATTCAACTCCGATGGGGCAGTCCAAACCGACTTCAAAGATTTTATTGATTCCCGTCCGAATGTTTTTTTTAGTAAAGGGATCGATGAACTACCTATGAGATGGCAAAAGTGCATAGATAGAAATGGTACATACTTTGATTAAATAAATATATTATATTTAAAAAAAATCAACTTTATGTTCCTCCCATACAAAACGCCAATTTCATATGTAAGGACCTAATATTTGAATTAAAACACTGTGATAAATGAGTAAAACCCAAGTATACGGTATATCGGAAAAAACGTTGTTTTAATTCATAAAAAATAATCTTTACATTATAAATTCTTTATTAAATATAAATAACTATGGATCAAAATTCATGGAAAAGATTTTTATTACATTTTTGCTTTCGCTGATTTCAAATTGTATGTAAATCTGAATGTATTCAAATCGACCTCAAAAAGGCTGACGTTCCATTAGAAAAGTCTCTGGAGAGATTTGAACCATCAATAATATTGAATAATGTATGTTATAAAACCATATTTTCGAACATTTCTCCCATCTTACATTTCATATTTACGATATACTATTACATATATGTAGAATACTTTATAGAGAAACTACTTTTTAGGACAACTCATCCATGAATATAGTAAACTATTTTGTCTTACAGTTCGATTGACATAAACGAAGTGAGATTTAACAAGGTAACTAACTAACTAACCATCACGCCGTCTCCCCGAAGGGGTAGGCAGAAAGAATGGACTGCCACACTTTTCTTTCCTGACATATTTCCCTCGCTTCCTCAACATTCATACATCGTGTCATGCACGCGCGTCGATTTCTCTGATTCCTCACATGGCCGACATTCAATATTTGATTTATTTGATCGTGCCACGTTTTCCTCGGTCTTCCTCTATTTCTGGTTCCATATACATCGTTAACATATACTTTTTTACCATTCTTTCTTAATTCATTCTTTCCATATGTCCAAACCATCATAATGATCCTTTCTTTATTTTGCTCGTAACACCATCATTCGCAACGCATTCACTTCTTATATTTTCATTCGACACTCTATCATACACAGAGTATGTACACATTCGTCTAAGAGATCTCATTTCTACTGCATTTATTCTACTTTCATCCTTCTTTTGCCAGTTCCATGCTTCGCTTCCATACATAAGGGTCGGTAGAGGAACACCATTGTGCACTGCCATTCTAGCTTTTTAATAAGGTATAATAAATAAAATAAATAATAATTTCATATAAAAAAATAAAATAAAAATATCGTTCGTTATAATGTTATTTTTGTTTATTTATTTGAAAACAATGTTTTTTAAACACAGAATGTGTCTAATAAACTGGTAGTAATGGAAACAGGTCAACCAAATATCAAAGTTGAATTGATTTTTTTATCAACTAGGGCCACCAGCGATGGCTTGTTTACCTTAAAAGGTAGATGGGAATGTTGAGTGTAGAGTATAATAAGATTATGCATGAAATTAAAATTTTGTGTGCATATACTAGTAGATTTTTGGATTGTAGCAAATTTGAATGAATGGTTAAGTAACATATTATATTTTATAAAGAAACTATTAAATTAGATAAGCTTGGTATTATGCTGGAGGATGGGTTCGACAAGAAATAAATAAAAAAATACGAATATTTAACAAATTGTTAATTTATTTAGAATTGTGCTTGACTTGCGTAAAAAATGTGCACGCTGTAGTGTAGAGCAGTGCTCCGCAACCTTTTCTCACATACGGCACACCTAAGTTCTTCCTAGAATTCCGCGGCATACCTAAAGCTAAAATTCGGTCTGGGCGTGGGCGTTAATCAGCTCAGCAGAGATGTTGGTGACTTTTTTTAGCTCATTCGGGAAAATCGAATGTTCTATTTTTCACAAATGGCCTAAAAAAAGGTCGCCAACAAAAAATATTTTCAATAAAAAGCTGAATGAGCTAAAAAAAAACAAAGGTAAAAAAAGGTCACCAACGTCTCCTGGGCTGATTTACGAAAGAGTCGACTCTTTCGCAATTCACGACTTCCGACCATAAAAAAATATGTTTTTCATTATGTATTTGACCGCGGCACACCTGCATCCAGGTCACGGCACACCGGTGTTCCGCGGCACACTGGTTGCGGAGCACTGGTAATAAAAGTATGTGATCTGTCCTATTCGCAACTCATATGAAATGAAACTTTATTATTTTTTTATTCAAAATTTAACAAACTAACCATCACGCTGTCTCCCCTTTAATCGATGCGGTACACCAACCTTCTCCTTTCGCCCCCGCGAGAGACGCGGTGTGATGGGTTGCGAACCTCATCGCCACCAATAGGCATCTCCCGCGCACACTTCGATCGTTCAACGTCTACATAATAAATCAAAAACAAATTATATAAAATACAATGTACAATGATATAAAATAAAATAACAAATAAAAATAAATTCACACATAATGTTCTTTTAGATAGTGCACTTGTCGTCAGTTGGACGATCCGGATATTTGTGTTTATTTACTTTTTATTCCACGTTATTCACTGTTTTTTTTTACTAACTGTAATAAGGCACTTAAAACAATCCAACACCAGAAAAAACATTAAAATATTACTGAAGAATTTATTCAAATTGTCATTGAAACAAATGAAAAAAATGTTTTTTAAATTTTTAATTGTATCTCAATAGAGACGAAGAAACAAACTGGAAACTGAATATGGATGATCAAGGTGTTTACAGGACTTATGACCTGTCATTGGTTGGGTTAAGCGCACGCTTTAGGTAATTACAACATTCCCCATTCCACCATTGTTATTATGATCATGTATGATACATTTTTGGAAGTTGTATATATACTCCAAATCCATACATATCTTCACGTGGCAGTTCCAGTTAGCCATCTATGTAGATTTGATTGTACTAATTAATTTTTTAAGATTAATCTATACAATCCATCCACTAACGCCATCTATGAAGAATGATTGTTTAGCATTTAGCAAACTACTTTATTAACACAATGCGAAGAGGCAGAGAGAGTGAAAAAAATGTTTTTACACCTGTCAAAATTCTTTTTATAAACAAAAACACTTGTATAATTTTAACATCAATACATGAAAAACGTATTTTATGTCAAAAATAACTATCATAAAGTGCAGCAACAATCAAATTGACCAAAACAATTCACCACAACTTGAACCAAACCAAATTTTCAAAATCAGAACCAGTTTAAAAATGGATGTTCATGAAATGAAATGAATTCAAAATGTATGCTGTTCTGTTCATGAAATGAAATTAATTAAAAATGTATGCTGTATCTCCCTTACTCTGCTTTTTGTTGCTCAGTACAGTTGCTTGTAATATCTGATGATGTCAACATAAGTTGGCAAAACAGCTGTCGCGACAAACTCAAATTTTTCAAATATTTAACTATTTATTTTGAATAATGTCACACTAAACGAAAGTATACAGTATTTTATATCAATTCGGCGATATAACAGATACACAATTTGTTAAATTGAAACTACAATTTTGTAGGAAGAATATTTATATTGTGCATATGTTTTTAGATATTATATGTTTGTAAGAAACCTTATTCAAGGGATAATTCTGTCAAAATATCTCCAAAAACCTTATTTTTATGAGGTCCTACAAAACCGCCCCTCTAGTAGTAAAATATCAATCTTTATGCTCATTTCAGAGTATACTTTACTGAAGACATTTCGGCCCTCAATCGAAAATATTCGTTCTAGAATCTATTTGAATCTTTGATTAAAGTAAACATATTTGCCTTGAGTTCTGGAATAAAATGTATATTTGAAAAAACCGTATTTTGAAACTGAGTTTACATATTTCCGTAGAGAAGGTTATTATAAATGGTATCCCATTACTATTTCCTTGACTGTACGGTAAAACTTTCATAAAATATTAGAATATTTTACTTTATTTAGCAGTTTTTAACATAGCAAGTGGGAATTATTTATTGTGAAAAATCTCTGAAAGATAAAATTTGTCTCCCCTAATAACTCGACATTAAAGATCTTGTTTATTTTTATGTATAGAAGTGAATGAAGGATGAAAGTATAATAAATGCCGTAGAAACGAGTCACTAAGAATAATGTGCGGAAAAACAATGTATGATAGAAATTATGAAGTAAGAAAGGAAAGGCGGATGAATTCGTGACAAATAAATTCAAGAAAGGGTCACCAAGATAGTTTGGACATATGGAACGAATGGATGAGGGAAGAATGGTTAAATAGATATATACAAGCAGTGTGAATGGGAATAGAAGTCGAGGAAGGCCAAAGAAGACCTGGCATGATCGCATTAATCAATTACTGAAAGGCGGCCATGTTCGAAGTAGGAACAATCGACGAGCGTGCATGTCACGATGTGTGAATCTCTTGGGAGGTTGACTCCCAACTATCTCTCCATCTATTCGGCGGTCTTCCGGGGGGACGGCAGCCGGCAGGAATCTGATGCGCCACAGCGTGTGGGATTCTGGTGGGATACATCCTCTGCACGTGCGCATTCCAGTATCTTCTGCGTTGTCTGCCCCATCTCACGACATCCTTCACCTTGCAGATCTCGCGGATAGCCGTATTCCTCACCCTATCTCGAATAGTCCTTCCTGCTATCATCCTCAGCGTCCTCATCTCTGCCACTCGTACTTGTTCCTTGTACTTTCGTTCTTGTGGTATTCGCTCTGGTCTCAATGGTAAATGTCATTATAGGCCTTACGTAGGTTCTATATATTCTGACCTTACTGTCAGTTCACATATACTTGTTTTTCCATATTATGTCCTTGAGACAACCTGATAACGTCGAAGCCTTGTTGACTTGTCCTATTATTTCAATGACAAGATCATTTTGACTGAGCGGATCCACTCCCAGATATTTAAACTTTGCAACCTGTTCCAGCATTCTGTCATTTAAGGATAACCTGCATTCTAAGGGTTCTTTTTAGAATGTTATGGTTTTTGTTTTCTCTACTGAGATCATCATAGTGAAGTTGGCGGCCGATGTCTGAAATCTATTAAAAGTCTTTGCAGATCGTCTTCCGACTCTGCTATCAGTGTAGCATCGTCCGCGTAGCATATGACGCTAACTTCATCCTTCCCTATGCAGTATCCGAATCCAAGTGTTGTGACATCTCCTATTATTTCATCCATAATGAGGTTTAAAAGAAATGGGCTCAAACTACATTTAATAAATGCATTGCGATATAACAGTGTTCCATATTAAACAGTAAACAACGTTTTAGTATATTAACCTCAATATTCTTGTTTAATTGAGAAAATATATTTTTCACATGTGTCATCAATTATAAATAAAACTCGCATTTAAATTTCGATCTAAATAAATACACTTTTCACTAGCAATTCCGTTGATTGTATCATTTTTGGTTTAGTGCGTATTTTATGAAAAAAGCTTTTGCAATCGTTTCAACAGTATAGATTCAAGCTCAATGTTATATCTAAGGGGATTAAAAGCTCTTTTTTCATTTTGATATGAACGTTTATTTACATATGAAAATACTTTTTTCCGTTCAAAATACAACGAATTTTTAATAACACATTTTGCATGATATGAATGCACACATCATATAATATTATTATTTAAAGAAATGATAAATTATTAAACTCTGTTTTTTTGTATCACAATTTTTATTTTTATTTTTCGCGACAGCTGTTTCGTCAACATATGTTGACATCATCAGGTGTTACAATAATAAAGAGTGTTTTTTTCAGAGGTTTGATTTTTAAACTGGCAACATTGTTTCTACAAACTGTCAATTTGACAGTTAACAATTGATTTGTAGTCAGATACATTTTACCATGAATAAACTGACGCCAGAATAGCGCTTACAAATTGTGCAATATTATTTTGAAAATTATGTCATGTTAAATGGTACATTCATTAAAATAATTGTGTGTTGAGTTATTTTTCAGTAAAAACCTTTTCAGGATATCATTATAAAACCCTAATCGGTTTTACTGGAATTTTATATAAAAATAAAGCGACTATAAGAATTCTAGTTTATTAAAAAGACTAATACATGTAAGTACTTGAGAGATTTTGTTTTTAGATGAAAAACTTATTAATGTTACGCCTACATTATATTCTGTGCCTAAAAAAGTTTTTGTTTCATAAATACGCAAACAAAAAAAAAACAAGATAAATTGGAACACTTTTCATTAAAAAGATATCCAGGAGACGGGATTTATACAATCTAATAATGAATAAAAGGACTCGTATCTTACATATTAAATAGAAGTAATTTGTCTTCTTCCATCCTTATTCTAAGACAAAAATTAAATATGTGCTGACAAAAAAATTTTAAATTGCGCTTTTTACGACTTTGATCCTTCATGTTATATTCACTGATTAAATCAGTTGAAAAATAATTATGATATTACTGTGCTATATTACTTACGAGGTATACGATGTCCCAAAAGGGTTTCACATTGTGAGTTTCAATAATACTAGTATTTCTTTAATGCTGAGTTTAATTATTTATACTAACTAACTAACTAACCATCACGCCGTCTCCCCGAAGGGGTAGGCAGAAAGAATGGACTGCCACACTTTTCTTTCCCGACATATTTCTCTCGCTTCCTCAACATTCATACATCGTGTCATGCACGCGCGTCGATTTCTCTGACTCCTCACATGGCCGACATTCAATATTTGATTTATTTGATCATGCCACATTTTCCTCGGTCTTCCTCCATTTCTGGTTCCATTTACATCATTAACATATATTTTTTTTACCATTCTTTCTTCATTCATTCTTTCCATATGCCCAAACCATCTCAATGATCCTTTCATTATTTTGTTCATGACACTATCATTCGCACCGCATTCACTTCTTATATTTTCCATCGACACTCTATCATACACAGAGTATCTACACATTCGTCTAAGAGATCTCATTTCTGCATTTATTCTACTTTCATCCTAATTATTTATTGTTTCTTTAATGATCTTCTCTAAGACGAATGTGTGGTAAATCTGTATATGATAGAGTGTCTAATGCAAGTATAAGAAGTGAATGCGGTGCGAATGAAAGTGTTATGAACAAAATAATGAAAGGGTCATTAAGATGGTTTGGACACATGGAAGGAATAAGTGAAGACAGAATGGTGAAGAAGGTATATGTAAACGACGTAAACGGAGCTAGAAATAGAGGAAGACCGAAGAAAACGTGGCACGATTTAATCAATCAAATATTAAATAGCGGTCACGTGAGGAGTCGGAGTAATCGACATGCGTGCATGACTAAAATGTATGAATGTACAGGAATCGAGAGAAGTATGTCAGGAAATAACAGAGTGGCGTTCCATTATTTCTGCCTACCCCTCCGGAGAGACGGCGTGATGTTTAGTTAGTTAGTTAGTTAGACAACTTTAATCAGTCAAATATTAAATATCAGCCACGTGAGTAGTCGGAGAAATCGACGTGGGTGCATGACAACATTTATGAATGTAGAGGAATCGAGAGAAGTATGTCAGAAAAGAAATGTGTGGCAGTTTATTCTTTCGACCTACCTCTTCAGGGAAACGGCGTAATGGTTAGTTAGTTAGTTTTTTATTTATTTATTGTTATAAACGGAATAAATTCCAATACATTATTTTCTTACAGACAATTTACTTAAATCTATGAACATTTTAAGAGCAACGGTAAAAATTAAGCCTAAGACGAGTTAAGTCTGTGCGTCTATGCAGGTAAGTATTGTAATAGGTTTTTGATGAAAAAATGACACTATTATAAATGAGAATACAGGTATTAAAGATAGGACATAGTTAAAATTAAGAATACAGGTATAAGATTATTAACGGAGAAGTACAATTATAAAGCTAAGACTTCAGGTAGGTATATAGATTATTTAAGGACTACAAAAAGATTACAAAGGACTCATTCAAATCGACATAGAAACAGAAGGTTCGAAAAATCGCGTTCATTAATACTATGAACTAGTTTAAAAATAAAAATAAATTAGGGGTTTGGTAGAGGTCGATACTTTTTAAGTGAAGAAATAAAGGAATTTAGATTTATTCCAAAAAAATCTAAGTCATGACAAGAATTTGCCAGTCTAGTCATTCTCGGTATAGGTGCATTATATCCATAGTTGGTTTTATGTAGATTTTCGCGGAAAAGTTTAAAATTCCTTAAATTTCGGGTTGGTATATTAAATTTTATACTGTCGAGTAGACAGGGTGCATCAAAGTGTGAGTTTATAATTTTGAAAAAGGAGATTAAGTCATAATTACTTCTGCGATTAACTAGTGGTGAAATATTCAGTAGTCTTTCCAGGTCGGAGTAGGAATAGTCTTCTCTATCAAGTCTTAGCATTCGGCCAATTTTCCTAAGAAAACGATGCTGTACGGACTCAATATTGGAGATGTGAATTTCATAGTATGGAGACCAGACTACTGATGCATATTCTAAGTGAGGACGAACTAAGGCACAATAGAGTGATTTAAGAGTGGATATGTTTTTGAAGTCGGAAGAAATTCGTCATTGAAGTAGGAATTCCAATCTACTTGTTCGAGGAACTTATTCATTTCGAAATAATTACCATCGGTATATTTTTTATAAGAAGTGTTTTTTGAGCTAAGAGATTCAATTTTAGATGATGTTCGAAATATAAAAGAAAGGGGTGGGTGATATTTATCTATTGGCACAAGTATTTCGTCAGCTTCGTGCACTTGGATTGAAGGCATGGTACTAAAGATCAAGTCAAGATATGATCGAAGAATGTTGGGAATGAAATTTAATTGGAACATGTTCATATAGGCAAAGAAATTAGATATGAGTGTTGCTTGGGTTGATTGCTGTCCGGATATTGTGGCACCTTTGTCGTCATTTGACCAAGATGTGTTTGGGAGGTTGAAGTCACCGCACATAACCGAGGAGTCGTGTTTGTTTTGCAGTGCTTTGTCTACGACTAATGTGTATGATTGATAAATCACTAAGGAGGAAGATGGGGGTATGTACACACAACCGACGGTGATCTTTTTCGAACCGACTGTGATACTAAGTATTATAAGTTCATAATCCTCATTATGCATCTCCAGGTCGAGACATGGGTATGTGACATGACACCACCTCCCCTAGAGTCGTTTGCTCTATCGCAACGGTAAATGTTATAGCCAAATAGCCCCAGCTCTGATGAGGAGAGACCGCTTTTTAGCCAAGTTTCGGTCAGGAATATTATATCATACTGAGTAATAAGTATATTTTCTTGCAAAGTATTGATTTTCGTATTAAGTCCTCTGACATTTTGATAGTAGGCGTTAAAGCAGATCTCCTCCTCAAGACCGGTAGGATTTAGCAAAAAAAATTAATTTTTGATAGCTCTCGTTTGTCTGCAGCTTGACGCGCAGGACATTCAGGGGAGCCAGTGACATGACAAGCTGTTTTACGGAAAAAAGAGCATGTAGCACATTGAGGATTTCTGTCTTTTTTTGTACATGTGTCGCGGTTGTGACCAAGTTGGGCGCAGTGATGGCAAGTAGGTTGGTCAGCTGTGCAATTCTTCATGTGATGACCATACAGGTGGCACTTATTGCACTTCACGTTGTCGATCCAATCACGAATTCCGTGGAGTTGCCAATCTATGGCTAGGTTTTTCTTGGCAACAAGCGCATGACGTACCTTAGGTGGCACACTGTATATGTGCGTGCAGTTGCCCGTACGAGGACCAGACTTGTGGGAGAATTTTATTTTATTTTTAAGGTCACTTATGGTTAGGCCGGTTTCGGACGATGATTGGTGATGGATAGCATCGATGATGGTGTTCGAGTCCATGTCCTGCGACAGACCTCTAATGGCGATCCTGGGCTGGCGATGTTGCGGCACAGTAGCTTTGAGTCCAGCGTTTGCCAGGGCGGTGGAGTTGGCAAGCAGGGATGCTTCGGCTTCAGTGTGGGGGTGCACTACTATACCTCCATTTTTCATTTCTCGCACTCCCGTCACCCGAACTCCAATAGAAGCAGGATTTATTGCCCTTTTCAGGGTCTCCAGTGTGATTGCAGTTTTTGGTTCATTGGAGAATACCATTACAGCGGGTCTTGGAGGGATGGCCGGAGATTTATTGGTGGTGATGAGTGGAGGGAAGGTCGAATTATCGGGATCAGTCAGTGCATGCCGCTGTTTGGTCTCTTGATGAGAGGGCTTACCAGCCGTCTCTGCATAAGTGTTTCTGTTGATAAGCATTTTTTTTATATTTTCTATGTCATTGGCAATTGAGTTGAGAGATGATTTTACATCCAGCGATTCATCCTTTTCACTAGATGTAGACGATTTTTCGCACACACTTGTTATGTGCATCACCATCTTTTGTACGGCATCGATGATGGAAGATTTTTGGTCTTTGCTAAGAATGTTTGTGAGGGATAGTGTATTGTTAATAAATGTTTGAAGATCTAACACATCCTTCACGCGCTCTACTGAAGACATCGATGCCATTTCGGTTGTTTGGCAACGTCGCGAGACCTTTTGACGGGGTGCGGCTGGGACAGCAGGTAATAAGGTTGTAAAATGATGTGACAAAATGTCGTCTTGTGAAGTTCAAGTACACGGTTCGTTGTAGTTATAAAAAATTAAATACAGTTTTTGTCGTAAAACACACACACAAATTGAATCTAATGATTGAAACACGCACTTCACTTTAGCACATCACCGAAACTGAAATTAAACTATATAAAAGACTATTAAATTAATCTTTTTACTCGGAGCAACTTAAACACGACTGTCCAGTACGAAATGTGGAGTAACCAAAATGTGGAGTTTTTAGATAATGATATACTATAAAACTTCATATTATCTAATTAATACGAATGAAAACGTCTGTTTTCTAGAAGTTTATTTATTTTGTTTAATTTTAATTACATTGTTCGTTAATAATATTATATTTTATAGAAAGGACATGTTTCGCTATGTCAAAGCAATATCAAATGTCGTTTCTAACTAAATAACTAACCATTCGCTATCTCCCCAAAGGGGTAGACAGAAAGAATGGAAAACTACACTTTCCTAACATACTTCTCTCGCTTCCTAAACATTCGTCACGGACCCATATCGATTTCTCCGTATCCTCACGTGGCAGACATTTAATATTCGATTGATTTGATCGTGCCATGTTTTTCTCGGTCTTCCATTATTTCTTGTTCCGTTCCTTTTCCTTCGCACTGCATTAAACGATACATAATGGTCAGTACAAGAACACCACCTAGGAAAACAATTATTGATATATACTCGTAATGGATAATTATTATTTATATTTGTCTTTTTCTTTTTTATATACTTTGTATATATTATAAAATGCTATTAAATTACATATCAGACATGTTTTGGACAACCGGTCCTACTTCAGTGATACATATTATAAAGATTTATATTTAAAATATTATTAAATTGCTTACAAATATGATCAGTTTTAACAGATGTTATTTATACTTTGTTCAAACGCTCTAACACTTACATTTGCTCTACATTCACTTCCTATATTCAGTTATTATTAATAAATAATTAATACCAATGAATATATCTGTTTTATAGGATTTTGTTAAAATTGATTAGAATGATAGGTTACACCTTTCTAAAGCTCGTCAAATTGATACTATCAAATTGGTAATACCTTAGAAAGAAGAGACACGCCATTCACATAAATTATAATTGAACATCTAAAAATTTGACGTTTTCATTTGATTTTTTTTTCTTATTACAACAGGTTGTTTGAGCCTAATTACTGTATACAATTTATTTTAGCTATTATATTGAATCGTATGACATGTTATAGGTAGCCAATCTATCGCTATTTTATTGTCACGTGATTTCTACACCAGACCAAAGACAGTGTGATAATCACACTGCCATCGCCGGGAATCGAACCCGGGACCTTCGGTATGGGAGTCAGAGCTCTTACCACTCTGCCACGAAGTTTTACATCACTTTTCATGAAACGATAAACATGTTTGTACATGTTTTGTTGTCCTATAAAACAGCACGCTGTATTTGCTTGTTTTAAAATGATAATTATTTTAATCTTCCATATTTTAAGGGATCATATTGTTCAGATAACATCCTGTATTATTAAATATCGTAAATTTATACACTCCCCTTCCATAATAATAATAAAAAATGCCATAAAACGACAACAGAGTATGGAGTCCTAGAAATTAAAATGTTTTAATTAATACCTATATTTTTAAACTTTAGACAATCTGGTTATAAATTCATAATTTGTAATTTAATTAAAAAAGAGTACAGAGTATTAGTAGGTTTAAAACTTATCCCTGTATTTATGGTTCTATTTTCATTTTTAGCCAATTTCAGACTAGCGGGGGTTAGAACACCCTAATAGTAAAGTTGGTCTGTCAAACTTAGGGAATTTTCTAAAAGTGGTAATGTCCAAAACTTATCTATTTGCGTAAACAACAAACCCACAGCTATATATACTATTTTTATCGTGTTGTGTTTTAACATTGTTGCGTAATTTATTTTAATAAAATTGGTTCTTTATAAATGACTACAAGTTTAATGTTGTTGCGTAATTTATTTTAATAAAATTGGTTCTTTATAAATAAATACAAGTTTAATGTTTCTTTTTTTATATACTTTGTATACAACACTCACGGTTATAAAAAAATTAAAAATTAAATATCAAACATGTTCCGCACTAACCAGCCCTTTATCAGTGATATTATATGAATATTTAAAATATTATAAATATGGTCAGTTTTGACAGATGTTTTAATGATTTTTTAAATAAAATCTGACCACATTTGTAAACAGTATTAAAATATTTTAAATATTTATATAAAATCACTGATAAAGGGCTGGTTAGTCCGAAACATGTTTGATATTTAATTTTTTTAATAAATGTGAGTGCTATATACAAAGTATAAAAAAAAAAAACATTAAACATCTACAACACAAAGTTATGGCGATAGAAGGAATACTACAAGTATTTATGTTTTTTTATATATTTTTTTATTTAATTTAAAAAAAATAAAACGATTGGGTTATATCGATATATTTAAAGATGTATTTTTTATGTAGACGTTGAACGATCGAAGTGTGCGCGGGAGATGCCTATTGGTGACGATGAGGTCCGTAGCCCATCACACCGCGTCATTTCATTCTTTCTGCCTACCCTTTCGGGGATACGGCGTGATGGTTAGTTAGTTAGTTAGTTTCTAGAAAATATCCTTTTGTCTTTTGGTAGGTCATTGTAAAGTTTTAGTCCATTGTTCAATATTCTCGATTGTTCTGTCTTTGTTCGTACATTCGGTTAGTAATATCTGTCACAGTTCCTGGTCCAGCGTCTGTGTACGTCTGAGTTTTTGTTTATTTGTAGCTGCTGTCTGTTGTCTCTTCCATGATCACTCTGTGTACAATTTTCAAGGTCTCGAAATTGGTTAGGTCTGATATGTCCTTTTGTTTTGTTTGTTTGTAAACTTGTATGGTTGGGGTAAGATAGTTAATGTTATAAGCTAATTTTATTTTGTTGTCTTCGGAGTCCAGCAATGCCCTTCAGTTTTCCTGTCCCCCCGAAGGGGAAATTTAAACCTTGTTTTTTCCACATTTGAATCAAAATTGGAAAAGTGGAAAAAACATTTTTATAATTCATAAAAAAACATCATTATGGAATTCCACAGTGTTAACGCTTTAAGTTTATCTAAAATTTTAATTAAAGACTACAAGTTTCCATAAAAAAGCTAATGGAAATTTCAAAATTCGTGTTGAAAGCATTTGATTTTAATATGAATGAAAACGTCTGTCGTTTTTTAGAAATTTTATTAGATTTTATATGAATGACATGTTTCTCCTGTCTAAGTCATTATAAAATGTTGTTTATATGAATATCCACTAAATTAGATATGAAACAATATATAAAGCATATATGAGTAGTATAGAAAACATTGTAAATAAATAATATTGTATTAATGTTGCCATATGAATTTTCATGTTAGAAGTTCGGCGTTCTTCGGTTCAGAAGACGGCAGTGAGTTGCCTTTCGGGCGAAGCCATAAACCAAAATGAAATTAAAGTATTACATATAAACCGTAATGAAATGGTTGTATCTCAACAGAGACGAAGATGTAAATTGTTATTTTTTTTGGGAAACAGAATATCGCACGTTGAAAACAAAAGTGACACCATACAAAAATCTAAATTTTTCAGTACGGTCATTTAAAGTTTTTGTGAGGTCAATAACTTGACTGCGAGTAGAAATATATCTAATGTTGTAGTTTTATATTTTAGTTTAGATATTATTCTATCAGAATCTAGTTGATTTTAATTAGGTTAATAAGCAGGCAAAACTTAAAATGACCGTACTGAAAAATTGAGATTTTTGTACAGTGTCACTTTTGTTTTCAATGTGCGATATGGTGGTCGAGGCGTTTACAAGATTTATGACCTGTCGTTGGTTGGGTTAAGCGATCGCTTTATGTTAGCAACATTCCCCATTCCGCCCTTCTTACGACCACCACGTCTGACAAATTTTTGGAAGTTGTACATATGCTACTATGTTACACCACACTTCACATTTTTTAGTTCAATTTTCACTAGCGCTAATGAAATATTTAATAAAATGTTTCAGTTTTTATTATTTACTAAATAACCAACTAACTAACCATCACGCCGTCTCCACGAAGGGGCAGGCAGAAAGAATGGACAGCCACACTTTTCTTTCCTGACATATTTCTCTCGCTTCCTCAACATTCATACATCGTGTCATGCACGCGCGTCGATTTCTCTGACTCCTCACATGGCCGACATTCAATATTTGATTTATTTGAACGTGCCATGTTTTCCTCGGTCTACCTCTATTTCTGGTTCCATTAACATCATTAACATATAATATATAATATTTTTACCATTCTTTCTTCATTCAATATTTCCATATGCCCAAACCATCTTAATGATCCTTTCATTATTTTGTTCATGACACCATCATTCGCACCGCATTCACTTCTTATATTTTCATTCGACACTCTATCATACACAGAGTATGCACATATTCGTCTAAGAGATCTCATTTCTACTGCATTTATTCTACTTTCATCCTTCTTTTGCCAGTTCCATGCTTCTCTTCCATACATAAGGGTAATAACTAATACTAATTATGCTAATACTTGTTTTATTATTTACTGAATACTTTTTCTATTGGTTTATGGGCCAAAATACGACACAACCGTTCGTTAATATTTATATTACAGAAATATTATACATTAAAAGAACCAGCTATTTTAAAACAAAATTTAACTAACGAACTTTTGACCTTTAACCTTAATATTTTTTTTGAAGCAATTTAAATTCAATAATTTCTGTTCGAATCACTAAAAAATTTAGGTGGTCTGTGAATTAAATGAGATAAAATTTGCGAAACGTAATACTTAAAGCTTTTTAAATATTAAAGTTTATCGTCGGCGCGCGTGGTGACGCTTTTTAGTCCCTAAAACGTGAATAAATTTATATTTTGACACTGAACCCGGCAACCCATATATTTATCGATGTACATAATTGATGAAAATGTTTCTTTGTGAATTAACCTCACTCACTCAGTGTCACAAATCCATTTTAATATTTAACTATATTTTTTAGTACTGTCTTAGCTATAATACATATAAAAAAATAACAAAGATTCTTCTGATTTGAGAATAAGATCCAAAAAATAAACCTAGAACTGGTATTGACAGAACTAGAAGACATATAATCAAGACCTTGTGCGTGTCTAAACCAGTAGGAGTGTCGGGGTTAAATGCATAACCTATATAAGTGGACTTCGACCTGTGAATCAGCATATTTCATGATGAAATATTTACACAAATAACCGAAAACGCCTGACTTAGGACCTACTTATCAAAAGTGATGAATCGGGGCCCAGATTTATTCACACAGGTCACTAGGTCACTAGAGCAAAGCATCGTGTGAAAAGGGAAGCAAAGCATATAAAAGCGATACATCCGACCACCATGGACAGTATTTCTTCTTGCGACTTCTAGCCGATACGAGTCTACGTACAAAGAACCCCCGACTCATCCACCGAGCTACGCTACTATCTACACTGCTACGCCACGTAACTTCCGACGAGTCTTCGCTCCAGCCGACTGACGCTACTGCCCAGCGAGCCACTCGGACTCCACCCCCGCTGCTATCGACATCCAGGCGTACGCTCCATTACGAGTACATAATACTGTTAACGTATGATTACTTGTAATCTGCAATAAACGCTGAAACCTCCACTGTTTTTAACTCTCACCACATCCCCCAAAGGAGTAAGATCTTTATGAAGATCTAGCCAGATAATCTTTTGACTGATCAAGCTAAGCTGGCCGAAAGGGACTAATGGAAGCAAAAGGAACAAGATCTTTGAGCTTGAAATAACATGATCAGGGAGGTTTAAACTCTTCCTGGAACCAAGAACTGTTGCTGCAGCGGGAATGTGGAGGAAAAGGAGCAACCAATGATCAGATCCGTACAATGACTCAGTAGCCCCTTTAACGAGCACCGTGAGAGCCGGTTGCCTGGCGTGGATTGGGCACGTATGGCGAGCCGAAGAGACCAGAGCAATAAAGAACCTGTACGCGTCAAGTCTGACTGGAGTAAGACCTCTAGGAATGCCTAGATAGCGCCTAATGGATAATGTCCTGGCAGATCTGTCTAAGTTGGGTGAATCGGACTGCTGGGAGCAAAAGGCGCAGGATCGAAGAGATTTGAAGAAAATCCTAAGGAGGCTTAAACTCTTTAAGAGTTATATGGTCATAGGAAAAGCAAATAATAAAATCTTCAAAAGTTTTACGGACATTTGAACTTAGTAAGTTAGCAATAAATATTCAGTTTTTTTGTTATTTCTAAAGGTTGTAAATAACTCGTGATTTTAATCACCTGTTTATAAAATACAGACAATATACTTGGCTTAAAACATATTTTTCCCAACGAGGATATAATGGTCAAAACATTACATCTTTTTCTGGTATTTTTTAAGTGTCAGATGTAGACTGCAAGTTGGATTATACTATATCAGTAAAACACATCGCTAAATTATTTAAATGGTACCTAATATTTATTGTTTTTTGAACAATGATGTAAAACTTCCTATGAAATAATTAACACAAATGAAAATGTATGTTTTCTAGACATCCTAAACTCAATCAAATTACTGGACGTGATCGCTGTTCAGATTGTCATTTTTCATCTCAAAGAAACAACGTTAAATAGGAAATTTCTCCAAATATTAATTGTAATTCAGCCTCCCTGATAGGCAGCTAATTTATCGCCATTTTATTGTCACGTGAATTCTACACTAGACCAAAGACAGTGTGACAATCACACGGCCATCGCCGGGAATCGAAACTGGAACCTTCGGGGTGGCAGTCAATGCACTTACCATTCGGCCACGAAGGCCACGAAGTATAGTAAAACATCTAGAAAACAGCTGTTTTCATTCATAATGATAACAATAAATAAACTGTATATTTTCAAACATATAATTCTTTTAAAATACGAGTATATTATAATTAAACTTATTTATTGTAATTTATGGGAATGATATACGTATGTTACATCTTTCTATTGCATTATTAAATGTTTTGATAATGCCTTAGAAAGGCGAGACGTATCATTATCATTAATTTTAATAAAACTTTTAGAAAACAGACATTTTTATTCGTATTAATCAATGAATAAATTATTAGTTTTATAATAAAAAATATTATTCAATTACATTAACAAAATACGATTGTATGTGAATTCTTTTGTCATAACTTATTTTCATTCACTTCGCACACAACTCTATTTATGTTTAGAGTAGATGCATTCCGATTCTTTATTTGAATTTCCTGCCCACACAGAGGGGTTGCTTGACATCAAATATTACTTTATTCCCGAGAGAGGACAATATAAATATTACATTTTACTTGAACCGCATGTTGCATTGCTACTTAAATATACTCTCGTGCCTCGAGACACAAGACTTCAATTTATTTTTCTCTGCTAAGAAGTTCAATTCGATAATTAAAATTAATGAAAACGTCTGTTTTCTAGAAAATTTAATATGTTTTATATAAGTGACATATTTCTCCTTATTCAGGCCTTTTCTCCTTATTTACATACCCGTTCTAATAGCTTAATAATTTGATTAAAATATTTGAAAGGAAACTAAAAAAAATCATATGTAGAGATTGTTTTTTTTTTATTAACAACAAGGATTTAAATCAATTGTCTTATTCTTCTGGTCTCGTATCAGATCCCCCCAATGTTGTCGATCACTGCAGCAAAATAATCTCTGTCCTGCGGTACTTGTAACAGGTTATCAGCTCTGCTCATTCTTGTCTACTTTCTTATATTTCGCAGCCAGGAAAACTTCCTTCCAGCAACTCCCGGACGTCCCTCTATTAAACCTATGATTATTAGCCAAAGGAGGTGATATCATTCTCCCCTTAGCACGTGACCCAAATTTAAGACCTTTCTAACCTTCACATTCGTCAACAGCTCTTTATTAGCTCTGGATCTCTGCCTGCCTCTTAGGGGAGATAGTGTTATAGTTAGTTCGTTAGTTACTTAAAGGAAATAATGATCAACTAACCTGCAGGATGTCTCCGTAGGCAGGGTCGGACCTGGGGGGACGAGCCCCGCAAGAGACAGCACCCACCAACACCAAGAACACCACCGCAAACCCAATAGTACTCATCCTGCTCTGCATTCTGGAAGCTTTAATAAAAAATCATATTTTAAACAGCCCAATAATAAAGTATATAAAATATAAACAAAAAATTAATAGAAGTACCTTATTCAAAATTTTAACATTTTGTATTAATGCTGTTTGTCAAAATTTATTGACTTAAAAAAATATAAAATTTCCGTTCACATTATTAACGTATACCTGCTTTGCCGTTCTTTCTTCATTCATTCCTTCCATGTGTCCAAACCATCTTAATAAACCTTTCGTTATTTTGTTCATAACGCTTTCGTTTGCACTGCATTTACTTCTTATATTTATATTTAAAAATCATAAACAAATTTATTTGGCTTCCGGCTTAAAAATCTTATCTCAAAAGATGAAATGGTATCAAAATGGTCAAGCAATAATAGGATAAGTTCAGTTTAAAAATATTTCATTAAAATGTTGTTTTTTTTTTCATAAAAATTTAGAAGACATATAATTCCAGATCGTTGCAATTACAAAATACTGGTAAGAATTTGTAAGTGAAGCACAAAAAAGACCTCAAGAGTAAGAATTAGAAAGAATCATAAATTGATATTGCATCCCTGAAGCAACTCACACTATCACGAAATATGTCGACTTCCGAGGCGACCCGATTAAGCAATGAGATTGCCCTTCCCACAGGCACAACCATTGGCAGGTTGTTTCTGCAGCGTGGCAAATATATAAAACAATCTGTGCAGTCTTTGACGAATGTAATGATCAGGGACAAATAGACCCACTTCACTCAGGACATCCGAGTTGGATAACATATGGCCGCCAATCAGCTGAAAGAAGTGAACTCCCAAGTGTATATTCCTCATTTTCCTCAATGATTGGAACTCTGCAAACCTATCAATAATTCAGATTCGCGTCACGATTTTTTTACATTACCAATTAAATGTCTAATGGTTTAATTGAAATCTCTGGATGGAAGCTCATTTTTGAAAGTAATTAAATGAGTAATTAAATGAATTGTTAATAACTACTTCTACTGAATATGAATGAACAAAGAATGGCAAAGAAAGTATATGCTTATAATGTATACGGAACTAAAAATAGAGGAGTTGGAGAAATCGACATACGTGCATGACACAGAGAAGTATGTTAAGAATAAACTGTTTGGCGATCCATTTTTTCTGTCTACCCCTTCGAGGTGACGGCGTGATGGTTAATTAGTTAGTTAGAGAACATAAGATAATAATGTTATATATAAATATAAAGTAATAATCTAACATAAGTAAATCATCTAACATCTTTCAAATTCATTCTGTCACAATTATTTGACTTCCAATATATCTGACTTTATAGATCTCTTGAAACACAAATGTCTATCAGATTATCAACATCATTTTTAACATTATTTTTTCAGTGGGTGTGGATTTAATAGAAACATCTGTAATATTTTGTGCTTAAGATAACGTTGATGTAATGAACTTTCTCCTCAAACTCAACTTTATACAAACAAGGAAAACCACATCTGTTCTCATTTTAGAATTCCGTGACCAAGTTGGTGATAATATGTTTATTGTTCATAAGTTCAATTGTTAACGAAATAATATAGGATATGTTTTGTTGTACATTTTCAGTTGAATTCTTAATTTAAATTTTAATTTAGTATGTAGATAAGTTTTCTTTAAGTTTTAATATATTTCAACTAAATAATCCTTTTATTATTTTCCTAAATCGGAACAAGATTACCTCAGAGATCGACGTCTTTCATATTAGTGTATGTACGTTCAGAAGAAAAATACTCTTAACTTTAGAGAATATTTTATCTTTCTTAAATTGAACTTTTCCTGATTCTTTACCCTTTCTCAAATAGATGCCTTAAACTGTTATTCTTTTGAGTGAATAAATCAACTTTTTTTATAACACTTTCATTCGCACTGCATTCACTGCTTACATTTTCATTTGCCACCACAATAATATACAGATTTATCACACTCTATCTAAGATATCTTATGTCTTTGTAAGTTATCATTAATTTTTATTGACTCGTTATAAAGAAGAGTATGTAAAATATGCGAGTGATCTAAAGAGCCATAAAAAAGCTAAGTTAGGATAAGCCTTGGGGTCAGAATCGATATGGTGAGAGAAAAAACAAAAGTCACTGACATCATCCACCGCATAGTGACTCTAAAATGGCAATGGTCCGGTCACGTAACCAGAAGTGAAGATGAAAAATGGACAAAAAAACTGCCGAATTAGAGACAATGGACCACACAGAGAAGTGCAGGGTGAACCGACATCTAGGCAAAACCTGGTTGCAGTCTGCAAGAAACAGAGTGACGTGAAAGCAAATAGAGAAGGTCTTTGTCCAAAAGTAGACAGGAATAAGCTGAAAAAGAAGAAGAAGCGATATCTTTTAACTTTCGTATAAAACACTTAATTTGTGGTGTGACGGTATTAAAATATTGCTTTTTTATATAATCGTACAACAGGTTGTTTGAACCCAATTACTGTACATAATTTGTTTAAAGTTATTATATTGATTCTCATGTCATGTGAAAGGAAGCTAATCTATCGCCATTTTATTGTCTCGTAAATTCTACACCAGACTAAAGACAGTCTGACAAATACACTGCCATCGCCAGGAATTGAACCCGGGACCTTCGGTATAGCAGTCAGAGCTATTGCCACTCTGTCAAATCAAATCAAATCAAATCAGTTTATTTTCTCAAAAGATTTTACAAACAACAATTATAGTTTAAGACATCTATTGAGAACAGGAAAAATATAATAAATATATAATACCAGGAACGCATGTGAGATGATGCGATATTAGGAATACAAGATACTCTCCAAAGTCAAGTCCAAAGTCAATTTGTCTTCTGAACGTACTTTCACGAATATGCACATTTATATCTAACAATTCTTTCATACATTTGTCTACATATAAATTCAATAATCAAATATGATCAAATCAGTTTATTTTCTCAAAAGATATTACAAACAATTACTATAGTTTAAGACATCTATTGAGAACAGGTAAAATATAATAAATATATAATACCAGAAACGCATGAGAGATGGTTCGACATTAGGAATACAAGATACTCTCCAAAGTCAAGTCCAAAGTCAATTTGTCTTCTGAACGTACTTTCACGAATATGAAAGACATTGATCTCCGAAGCGATCATGTTCAGCAGTTTGTCCTCCACAAAGGTCGTCAATATTATTAACACACTTTAGCTAGTTTTTACACCACTTCATATTTTAAAACCAACCGGTTTCGCTCCGCCGGAGCTTCGCCAGAATTACAAAGTAAACTAAAAATTAAAAAATAAATTATAATAAAGGTGGTGTGAAAACCAGTAAAAGTGTATTAATATTATTTTAAATTTTACGTCTGTTTAATTCGAAATAGGAAAAATCGCTGTCTATCCATGGTTTTAGAATATCTAGTCATTTTCACGTATATTTCTTTGAAAATACATGTAAATAAGTTATGTAGATTATTTTTTCCCGGAAAAACCAATTCATTTTTATTAAGACCTATGTTCGTGAGTTTTGGAATTTTTGAACTCTGCTAGAACAGGGTTATAAAGATATCCTAACGATGGCATAACTGTTCAACTTCGGCGATTACATCGAAAATGTTGAATACTATTTGTGGAGGTTATAATTGTAATATAAATTGAAGTTCGTAGCGTTCTACCGATGATGAAGCTATAAAATCTTCGAAACGAGTTGAGAAAAAAAGTGGAAAACAGTGTTTTCATTACTTTATTGAAAGTTAAGTGGTTGAAACTGTGAAACTCCATTGTAATAATTATAGAATTGAAAATACAACATTGTTTATTTTCCACTTTCATTTATTAAATATGTTTATATCAAAAAATTCTAACCACTGTATGTTTCAAAGGAGACTTCAATCCTAATGTGCAAATATATAACTTTTAAGTTTAAAAAGAAAACTTCATTTCAGCAATTTCACAGTGTTAACGCCTTAAGTTTATCAAAAATTTAATTTACGAACAAAATATTGAAAGGATTAAGGTGGATTAGACACACGGAAAGAATAATAAAGAAAATACAACTAGAAATAAATAAATAGAACTAGAATAAAGGAAGACCGAGGAAAACGTGGCGCAATCTAATTAATCATAAATTAAATGTCGGCCACGTGAGGAGTCAGAAAAATCGGCGTGGGTGCATGACACGGTGTATGAATGTTGAGGAAGCAAAAGAATAATGTCGGGAAAGAATAATAAAACATTTATAATTTTTGAATTCCACAATTATGATTTTTCTTCTTCTTCTTCATGGGCCATGTCGGATCCCCTTGAGGTCAACTATTATCGACTGTGCATCATACGATTATGAATATTGCTTGACTATGCCAAAACGCTGTCTAAGCACAAACTTTGGCGACCGAGCCTTCGCGGTAGCCGGCCCTTCAGCCTGGAACTATCTTCCAGCAGACCTTAAGTGCATAGATTAACTTAATCAGTCAGAGTTTAGATG
The DNA here is from genome assembly GCA_022606425.2 of Lepidostoma basale. Lineage (NCBI taxonomy): Eukaryota > Metazoa > Arthropoda > Insecta > Trichoptera > Lepidostomatidae > Lepidostoma > Lepidostoma basale. The sequence continues at coordinate 498,727 of JAHDVF020001348.1, forward strand.
GGAGACTCAAAACGCACCTTTTCAAAGTATCATTTTTTGATAGGAAGGGCTGATCGACTACGTCAGGTGCAGCCCTCATACTAAACATGTTTATTAATTTATCTTTAATTTATTTTAAACTGTTAATGAATATACTTTGTTTTTTGTATTACAATTGTATTTTATTTTACGCGACAGCTGTTTCATCAACCTATGTTGACATCATCAGGTGTTACAATAATATATCAAATGTCAAATTGTCGTGATTTTTCGAATGTTTATGTGTCAATGTCAATTCCTTTGCAATTTGAATAATTTTTTTTATATAATTTTGAAGTTTATTCATTAAAAGTTGAAAATGTAAAGGTATCATAGTGTTTCCGCCAAAACAATGGACTACCTATTTATTTTTTATATTTTTTATCTAGTTCATAAAACGAAGCATTTTGTACATCGAAAGGAGGGTTGGTGCTGGGAATAAAATAAATGGCGCACTCAAAGTCATTACTGCAAATAGAAATATATCCACAGAAGCAAAGATGGCAGTACACAAAGGAGTTCTAGTGCCAACCCTCATGTATGGAAGTGAAGCTTGGAGCTGGCAAAAGAAGGATGAAAGCAGGATAAACGCCGAAGAAATGAGATCACTAAGAAGAATGTGCAGGAAAACGTTGTATGATAGAATACCGAACGATGAAATAAGAAAGAAATGTAAGGCAGATGACTGCATCATGAATAAAATTTAATAAGGATCCCTGAGATGGTTCGGACATATGGAACGAATGGATGAGAGTAGAATGGTTAAAAAGTTGTACACAAGCAGCGTGAGTGGGAAAAGAAGCCGAGGACGACCGAGGAAAACATGGCATGATCAAATTAATCAATTTCTAAAAGGCGGCCACATTCGATGTCGGAACAATCGACGTGCGTGTATGGTACGATGTATGGATGTAGAGGAAGCTCGAGAGGTATGCCAGGACAGGCCAGTGTGGCGATCCATCCTCTCTGCCTACCCCTCCGGGGAAATGGCGTGATGGTTAGTTAGTAAGTTAGTTAGTTAGACCTTGAGATAAGTAATTCACAAAAATGGCGCTCATATAAATTATCCAATTTATTATTATTATTATATTTTTATTGAGAAAGCGAGAGAAGTATGCCAGGAAAGAACAGTGTGATGGCCCATTCTTTCTGCCTACCCCTACGGAAAGGGGGACGATGTGATAGTAAGTTACATTATTATAAAAATAGTTTTTTCACTTTTGAGTACATTTTTCAGTGTGTTTCGAAGGTATTATACGTCCATCTCCGTCCTACCGATAATAACGTTAGAATACCACTCAATTGTATAAAAAAATAAACCAAAATTTTTTTAATTAATTATAAAGTCGTCTTTATAGAATTTAAAAAAAAAACTGTTTGTATACGTTAAGTAAGTACTCGTTGGTTTATTTTGTACCTAATTAAAGTAACTTTAAATGTATTGTTTGTTTAGAAATTAATATTTATGTAGCTTTAGAAAATTCTACTTATAAATGTTTTGTTTTGAATTTCAAGCGAAGTTTTTATTCTATAATAGCTAGAATTTATCTTAAATTATCTCGCATTACGTTATAAATATAATAAATGCACATATAAATAAAATATTTTATTCAAATTTCCACTTGGTTGACTGCTGAAAATAAGTCATACATATTTTGATTTGCGGCTAGATATAATTTATTGGGGAAAAGGCAAACTTTCAAAGGCCGGAAAATTTTCATATTTATGAGGATTTGGTGAGGTGCAATACATTAAAGTTTATTGTATACTTATGTATACATGTTATATACATTGATAGTGGAAATAATTAATCTGAAAAGTAAAATTACTATTTTGTATTATAAAATTAAGAGGAAAAATCAAAATTATAACTAACTAACTCGCCAACAAAACCTCACGCCAACTCTTTGAAGGGGTAGGCAGAAAGAATAGGCATTCAAATTGTTATTCTCAGACATACTTCTCTCGATCATTAACATTCATACATCGAATGATGCACGCACGTCGATTTCTCCGACACATCACGTGACCGATATGAAATATTTGATTGATTTGATCATGCCACGTTTTCACGTTTTCGTGGTTACCAATATAGAGATACGCATTGCAAGGGTGAAGTGCCAATGGGCTGGACATGTAACAACGGGATGATGGATGATGAAGAAGAAGGTGACTGAATAGAGGCCAAAGTTGAACTGGGGAAGTGTTGGGAGACATACCACCAAATTGACCAAAACAATTCACTTATACACGAAATATCTTCAAATTTACGGGAGCATCACATGAACCAAACTAAATTTTCAAAATCAGAACCAATACGATAGAAGATATATTTACTCAGTTATTGCGATACTGAAAGGAAAAGTCTTACGTGAACGTTTCACATAACTACGGAGCTTTCTTCCGATATCGATCACCTCAAATCAGAGTGATAAATTACGTGATACGTTTCTGTTAATTTCCACTGAATATAATATTTCCAGAGGACTATCTTGGAACAGGTATTCCTTTCAAGGCTCCCTCAAGGCAAACAAAATTACATCTCACACAACAATGGCCTCTTTGTGAAGATTTCAAGATGTCCGACGCAATAACGATAGGCTGTATAACATTATTGTTTCCCCAATTTCTATATGTTATCATGTAAGAGCTTCACTTACAAGTTCCCCTCCCTGAACCTGGGAAGCTTTTCATAGTTCAGTAAATTGATTGGTATTTATTTGTTATACAATTTACATATCAATAGTTTAATTCTAACGTTAAGGTTTGTTCCCCATTTGGGGGTATTTGTTAAACATGTATAAGACACTTAACCCTGTAACATCTCATAACATTATAATTTATTTATTGTTTCTTAAACAATGATATAAAACTCCATATTAAATAATAAATACGAATGAATACATCTGTTTGTTTGACATATTTGGCCTGTCTAAGGCATTATCAAATGTGTTTTTTACATTTGATAACGCCATGGACGATACATGTCATTCACATAAAATCTAATAAAACATCTAGAAAACGGGCATTTCTTTCGTATTATTTATTAAAACAATGTTCTTTTTAGCATGAGATTAGTATATGTCTTTTTAGTTTTGAAACATTGTCTTACATCTAAACTGTTCTGATAGCTATCTGAGATTTTTATGGTAATAGAAATAGGTTGGAATATTATCTAAGAAACACAATTCTAGAAGACAGACGTTTTAATTCGTATTAATATATTAATTCAACTAAACTAAAAATTCTTTTTTTTTTCATTGTGTAATTACTGCACTGTTATAATAAGCGTGAGTGTATGCTTTATGAATGTGGAGAAAGCAAGAGAGGTATGTCAGGATACAGTAGTGTGACGGTCCATTCTCTCTGTCTACCCCTCTGGGGAAACGGTGTGATTGTTTGTTGTGGTTGCTGTTGATATAAATAAGGAACATAGATCAGAAAAAGTGTTATGAACAAACTTATGGAAGGATCACTGCATTGATTCGGGCATATGAAGCGCGTAGATGAAAAAATAAAGATTAAGAAAATAAATGTTAACGGCGTGAATGGAGTTCGAAGTCGAACAAGACCAAGCAAAACTTGGAAAGATCAAATAAATACAATTTTAAAGATCGGCCATTTTAGAAGTGGAAAGATTCGACGTGCGTGAATGGCTGGCTGTATGAATGTGCAGGAATCTAGAAAACTTTGGGTAGAGCAGTGTGGCGGTCCATTCGCTCGGCTTACCCTTTTGAAAAACGACTTGAGGTTTTTTATTGTTGTTGTTTTTGTTCTAAGAATTCATTTCTCGTGATACTTTTTTTTTATATCTTTCAAAACTTACCAAAAAATATTTTTTAATGTTTTTTTTAGGGTGGTTACTAAATTTATAATATTGTTACCACCCTTAAACTTGAGAAGTGACGTCAGTAAAACAAGCCATTAATAAAGAATGTTGAATTGTAGAATTAACGTAAATAAGTAAGCTCTAAAGAAGTCGGCAATAAACTTTGGAAAAGAACCCTCACAATGACCGTTTCATTATTAAAGAGCCGTATAAAAACGTTTAACTTACAGAATACAAAGTATGTCATTATGAGACCTTTTTCATATCAAATTTGATTCCGTGACTTCAATCTTAATGTTTTATGATGTACTCATGTCCACGTGAAAGAATATTAGGCGAACGTTTATTTAGGATATAATTTGCGGACAGTGGGATTTTAAAACAGTATTTTATTTTTCATAGAAGACTTATACAAATGAAATCGTTTATTTTCTAGAAATTTTATTTTAAGCATTTATAAAAAGACCCTTATGTATGGAAGCGAACCTTGGAACTGACAAAAAAAGGATGAAAGTAGAATAAATGCAGTAGAAATGAGATCTCTTAAACGAATATGTGGATACTCTGTGTATGATAGAGAGTCAAATGAAAATTTAAGAAGTGAATGCGGTGCGATTGATGGTGTTATGAACAAAACAATGAAAGGATTATTAAGATGGTTTGGACATATGGAAAGAATGAATGAAGAAAGAATGGTAAAAAAAAGTATATGTTAACGATGTAAATGGAACCAGAAATAGAGGAAGACCGAGGAAAACGTGGCACGATCAAATAAATCAAATATTGAATGTCGGCCATGTGAGGAGTCAGAGAAATCGACGCGCGTGCATGACACGATGTATGAATGTTGAGGAAGCGAGAGAAATATGTCAGGAAAAAAAAGTGTGGCAGTCCATTCTTTCTGCCACCCCTTCGGGGAGACGGCTTGTAGACGAGTACTGGATTTTATTTACCCATTGCGGGTTATCAATTCAAGGATTGATAACTCGCAATGGGTAAATAAAATCCAGTATTCATCTACAAGTATTTGTATATATTCAAAATGTTTTATAACACTTATTTTTTATTATAAATTGAAGGGTGGGCTACTTCCAAACGATTTGAGTGACCAGGCTACTTACACTTAAGACAAATTTTAGAATTAATAGAACATTATGAAGGGGTTCCGAAAACAGATTTTTTAACGAGGGTTTGAAAGTATTTAATAGCTTGCCGCAAGTCATGAAGGACTCGGATAATGTTCACAAATTCCGCAACCAATATATAGTGTACGGTCCTGTCGCATTTTTAAGTTATTAAATTTATTCTTGTTGTTAAATTTCTTCTTTGTGTGTTTTGTGCCTACTTGCTCTTTTTTAAATTTGTTTTCATTATAAATTTAACTATTATGTATTTAAAAATGTCATATACTAGTTGTAAGAAATATTTCAAAAAAAATTTATCCAAATGGAGAAATATAATAGAATCTAAATAAAGAAACTAGAAAAATCTAAATCTCTTAGACGAATGTGTGGATACTCTGTGTATGATAGAGTGTCGAATGAAAATATAAGAAGTGAATGCGGTGCGAATGATGGTGTCATGAACAAAATAATGAAAGGATCATTAAGATGGTTTGGACATATGGAAAGAATGAATGAAGAAAGAATGGTAAAAAAATGATATGTTAATGATGTAAATGGAACCAGAAATTGAGGAAGACCGAGGAAAACGTGGCACAATCAAATAAATCAAATATTGAATGTCGGCCATGTGAGGAGTCAGAGAAATGTATGAATGTTGAGGAAGCGAGAGAAATATGTCAGGAAAGAAAAGTGTGGCCGTCCATTATTTCTGCCTACCCCTTCGGGGAGACGGCGTGATGGTTAGTTAGTTAGAAAAATCTAAATAAAGAAATATAATAGAATACGCAGCAGAGTTATCATTGTAGGCTGTAAGGGTGCTGGGTAAAATCAATGAAGGTTTCTCGCTGCGTTATATGATCCACGAGACGCATTAAGGGTAATGACATCAGGTTACTGCACTAAGCTGCGATTAAACCAAGTACTCCCATACTTTTAATGACACGTAAACTTACTGCAAGAGACGACAACGCTTGTTACGTTAATGACACCCTGCAGTTGGAAACTGATCTAAATTGCGATAGTTTTTATTCTGGAACGCTTTTGAAATATTACAAGAAAAAAATATAATATTTATTAAGTTTATATATATAAAATGTACATAATTTTGTAAAAGAGCTACAAGTATCTTGCTACAGAACAGTCTATTAAATAGCCAAATAGGGTCGAAGCACCAGTATTTGACCGCCCCCAGTAAATGACCGTTGGTTAATAAAACAAAATATAATAAGAATTGCTCTATGTGTCCAGTCAAAAATCTTTAATCTCAAGAAACTATGACAAAAGAGGTAGGCAGAGACAACTGTTGGTAAGAAACAAAACTATCAGTTTTGAATTGTGCCTTGTCAAACGGTTAAAGTGCGTCTTCCCGTTGTTGTTCTGAGATTGTTAGTAGTTTTTTATAAGGAAAAGTGTGGTAAGTGTTTTTTTTAATGTTATTTCTTATGCAATTCTTTGAATATTTACATATTTTTACATTTTAGGGTGTTTCATAATGTGACAATGTAACAAAATCTATGTATTGTATCAATATAACCTGAAGTGGTCAATTACTGGTGATTGTGCTATTTTTTTAGAGAAATGTTAATTTTAATAGTAATACTCATATTTCAATAAAAAAAGTTAGAGAATTTAGAGAAGTCAAAGTGTTTTTTATTGTTTTCTTTTATTTTGTACACTGAAATAATGAAATTAATGCCTTTAATGTGGATTTCAGTACAAGCTGAACCTTAAACGGTCATTCATTGGTGCTTTGACTCTGTACAAAATACGATAGAAATGTTTATCACGTCATTCATGGCAAGCACAATTTGCAACCACTATTCTAAACAGTCTGATGCATATTTTTTTAGTTCCTTTTACTTTTTGATTTTGATCCTTGACAAGATAAAAATCAGGTTTCATTTCAAATAGTAATCACAAAACTATCTTAACCAGATAGCACTGTCTTTGGTCTGGTGTAGAATTCACGTGACAATAAAATGGCGATAGATTAGCTACCTATCACATGTCACGAGTACCATTATGATAGCTATAATATCCTTATCGATTTGGCTCATGCTGTCATGGTGTAAAGAGCGATTCAACAAAATAATAATAATAATAAAATCCTGAGTGCTCTATTTTATAACATGGAAAATAAAATTATTTCGTATTCATTTATCTCATTGGATTTTATAAAATGGCTTGATTTCTCTTTAATAGAAAACTAGAATGTCTTGACTAAGTGTGAGATAGGAAAGTAATTAATTTTAAAAGGACGAATGGCGCCCTAACAACTTGCGAAGTTCATAAATGGCGCGGAATCTTCATAATGTGTTAATGACTATTATAATAATTTGATTACAATTAGCTCTAGCTGGGGATGAAGTGGTAAAAGTGGAGTTACACCACTGAATTTACGTCGCGTTTTGTGCCTAGGTAATAAACACTTCGTAGCATTACTCAAACGGGATATAACCTAACTGTCATTAGATTCCAATTTTAATGTGTTTATCATAACATGTTTTTTTTTTTATTAATTGATCGTCATATTTTTACTAGAACTAGACGAATGTGTGGATACTCTGTGTATGATAGATTGTCATATGAAAATACAAGAACTGAATGCCGTGCGAATGATGGTATTATGAACAAAATAATGATGGGATAATTAAAATGGTTTGGACATATTGAATGTATGACTGAAGAAAGAATTATAAAAAAAATTGTGTGTTAACGATGTAAATGGAACCAGAAATGGAGGAAGACCGAGGAAAACATGGCAGGATCAAATCAATCAAATATAAATGTCGGTCACGTGAGGAGTCGGAGAAATGTATGAATGCATGGCAAGATGTATGAATGTAGAGGAAGCGAGAGAAATATGTCATTATCGTGCAACGTTTTCTTCGGTCTTCCTCTATTTCTGGTTCTATTTACATCGTCAACATATACTTTTTTTACAATTTTTTCTTTAATCATTCTTTCCAAATGTCCAAACCATCTTAATGATCCTTTCATTATTTTGTTCATAACACCAACCGCAATCGCACCGCATTCATTCCTTATATTTTCATTCGACACTCTATCATACACAGAGTATCACACATTCGTCTAAGAGATCTCATTTCTACTGCATTTATTCAACTTTCAACCTTCTTTTGCCAGTTCCATGCTTCGCTTCCATACATAAGGGTCGGTAGAAGAACGCGATTGTACACTGCCATTCTGGTTTTTTTGGATAGGTTTGGATGACAACTTTAAGAGCACCATTCACTTTGTTGCCTGCCCCAACCCTTCTATTAATATCCCTCTCCACTCACCCATCCCTTGTAAACATACTACCTAAATAAGAAGTAGAAGAAGTAAGAACTCTAATTAGAAGAAGGTTAAATCAGTTATTGAACCTGTGAGACTTTATATAAAGTCAACAGGTTTTCTACGACGCCATTGAAGACTTTTTCTAAAAATAAAATGTCAATTTAGGTGCGTGTGAGATAATTAGGGCTTGTTCCACAGAACTTATTGTAAGGGTGTCAGTAGTTCTCGGACTTATCTGACAGATCCTTGATTACTTACCTTCCAGTAATTTGCAATGGATTAGGATTAGTGACAAAATAACCCTCATCTTTGACGAATGAAGGGACTAAAACCGTTGCCTTTTCCGGGGTTTCTGGATAACGAATGTTTTTTATTAGACTTTCGTAAGCTTAAAACTACCCTTTTACTAATGGTAATAATCTGTCATTTAATGAAGAAAAACATATTTTCCACCTTGAGATTTTTTTACAACTAACTAGATAGTACATGATTTTGTAGAGTTATTTTTAGGTTAGTATTTTAGTTTCAATTGTAGGTCGTTGTAGAGTCTCAGTCCATATTTATATATGTTCGTATGTATATATTTAAAACTTTTTATTTCATAATGACTTACGGAATCAAAGCAAGAGCCTGACATTGCCAGAAACAAACATTTCTTAAGAGCAGCAGAAATGAGAACATTGCGACCTATTGTGGAGAGAACCCTTGTAGATAGGATACCTAATGAAGAAATTCGCAAATCTTACAAAATTTAAGACATAGTGAGATGGAGTAGGCAGTGAATACGATTCTGCAGGGACCACATCGAGAGAATGGATCCAGCAAGGATTTCTATGATCGTGATGTACGAGATTCCAGAGGGCCGTCGACCACTAGGACAATCACCAAAAAGATTGAAAGAAGGCTGATCGTCTTCATCACAGGAAGAAAGTTGATATCCTGCATAAACAGGTCGCAAAATCTACAATCAGAAGAAGAAGAAGTTCTTTTCTGATCGAGAAAAACTTCCGAGTCAAAATATTTTTTTAACAATTTAACTTCTAATCAAAACTTGTGAGAAACTTAACCCAAAAGTAATTTACAATAAACCCTTTTGCAATAAATTTCCTTAAAAGTTCCTAACCCTATGGATTTCTTTTTTAGTATAACGTTTAAATGTGAAATATTTTACATAAACTCTCAACTTTAAACAGCTTTAATATCATATTTTTCCGCTTGGTAAATTTTAACCCCGCGATTAAAAAAATACGCTATCCAAATTAACCTTAGAATTTTGGTAATTTATTTAAGCGAATGAAGTCGAATGTCAGCTTCGAATATAGAGGTGAATTTTTCTTGAAAAGAACAATTCTCATTTTTATTAATATTTCCTTATTGTTTTTATAATTAATACGAATGAAAACATGAAGTTTTATCTATATATTTTTTTGAGATTAAGCACAAACTTTGTGGTTTGAGATTTTACTTACAGATACAAAATAATAAAACACTTCAAATATTTACGTAACATATAACAATTATTAGCAATATGTTGTTTTGTATCTATATTAGTGGGGAAAATTCCGTGTAACTGATTATGGTAACCATCCAGAAGATGGAGGCTGCAACGATCTTCAAAATGTCGTTTCAGAAAGACAAGTACACGATTTTTTCCAAGATCAAAAAAAAACACTTTGTTTTTAACCACCATACATAGAGCACACCGTGGTTTAATACGTTTTTTTTATTTTATTGCTTTATGTTTTATTATTTTCACGGGAGTTTCATATTTCACCTTGCTAAGGCAAATGCCTTCAAATGTTCTCATAAAATAAAATTCGTATTAAACTTGGAGTTTTACGTAGTTCTTCAAGGAAGAACAAATATTTTATTGTTAATTTCGTTAATAGATATTTGATATTTTCTAAACTTTTAACGTTAAGACTATTGCATAATGACATTATTTTATAAATATTTCCACTTTTGAGTTTATAATGTATATAAATAAAAACATCTGTCGGAAGGAGTTTTTTTATATCCTAGAAGACAGCCGTTTTCATTTATATTAATTATATAATATGAAATTTTACATCAAAGACCAAGAAACTATCAATTTTGAGTGTATACCTTTCTCCCGATGATGAAGGTATAGAACTTTCGAAGAATGTCTAGAAACCGGAAAATAGGGTTTTATTTAATGTATTGTGACTAATATCTGCAAATTAAATTCGTATTTTTATTTAAGGTAGATATCATTTTGTGGCTATCTGTACTAAAACTCGAATTATAAAAATCGTCTATAAAGATCAGTAGGATCATTTATGGCTATTACAAAAATAGTTGGGTTGGGAAGTTTGGAAGGCTGTCGAAAGACGAAGGCTGTTTAATATTTTGATTGTTAAATGAAGTAAGGTTCGGTGATCAGGAAGGGTGAAATTTCCCTGATAAATAAGTAAAAATAGTAATCTTAGAGAAACTTCTCGAGTTCGCTAACAATTAACCAAATATCGTCAAGTTATTATAATTAAGTCGTCTATGTAATTTATTAAATATTAAGTATATAAAAATATTGAGCATACATATGGTGTATTTTTTATGTTTCTATTCCAGAGATTGGTTTACAGCAAAGTCTATTAACATTTTTGGTGGTTCTTGGGATGCCTCTTGGACCTTTTTAATATAGTAGTTTTAAGATTCTCGAGATTCCTTTACATCTATACTCAGTTCTTCCGGCATCGAAAGTGGCCGCCTTTTAGTATTAGATCAATTTCGTTATGCCACGCTTTCTTTGGCCTTCCACTGCTTATCATTCATTCTCACTGCTTGTATACAACATTTTAACCCTTTTTCTTTCATCCATTTGTTTTATATGTCCAAACCACCTGAAGGCTTTTTTTTTTAATTTTACATATGATGCAATTGTCTGCCATACATTTCTTCCTTATTTCATCGTTTGATATTCTATCATGTATCGTTTTCTGCACATTCTTCTCAGTGATCTCATTTCTACCGCATTCATCAAACTTTCATTCTTCTTTTGCGAGCTATAAAGGTTCGCTTCCCATGTATATTAATGTATGGAAGAAACAAACACCTCGATGAAGGTTTAGATAAGATCTTCTTCTCAGTCGTATTCCTCATGATTGAGGGTCGTGTCCACCCCCGAGAGTCTTTCCTTGATAGCCAGCTGGTCACTGATTGACTTAGCATTCATCGCCAACACCAAATCTCGATAGCATCAATTTTAGACCTCTCCGATGTTCGCATAGTCCAAGACTATGCGAGCAAAACAAGGGTCAAAACAACCAGTCTAATATTGGTCATAATAAATTTTGGGATTATAATAAAGGAAAATCTCTGTACAGTTAAGATATCTAACAAAAGTTTCAAATTATATTTTTTTATACGTAAAAATAATTTAGAAAAAAAGATTTTTGTTTGTGAGAATTAAAAGAAATCGTAAAATAATTCCCAACCACACCCCATTATTTCAAATGTCATTTATTCTGTCAGATTTAAGGGAGGTCATGTCGGATTTTAAAAATAATTGTAAAAATAACCATTTGAATGAGGCGCTTTTTATTTTGATGACTAGAATTGCTTTTTGCTGGTAAAATTTGTTGTAAATAATTATATCACTAACTTAATAATTTAGGGTTCATATTAAAAGAATATAAATTTTGCGCTAAGAAGTTTACAGTAGGTTATAATGTGTTCATTGAGATCCTAGATATTTAAAAGAATCTCCGTTTTTTTATATTTTTTAGGAAGTTAATTAGGAAGATTTGCTAAATTTTATGGGGGTAAGATGTTTGGCCATTCTTGAGCATTATCAAATGTGATATTTGATCATTCACAAGGAAGGTTAAACTTGCAACCCCTATACAATACATTAATTACATTCGTTTAAATAAACATTATATATTTATTGTTTCGTAAACAATAATTTAAAACTCCATATAAAATATTTAATAATTCAATGAATTTTTATGTAATACATTTGAAAATATCTTATTAAGGCGAAAAATGTCATTCCTATATAATATATAAAAATTCTAGAAAACAGACAGTTACATTCATATTATTATTTAATTTTAAATACTATGGATTTTGTATCATTTTTAAAACACCATAAAAAAAATCTGTTTAACTGATTTAATGAAAACGACTGTTTTCTAGAAGTTTTATTATATCTTATGGGAATGATGCCTTTCTAAGTCTTTAGATATTTGATAATTGAATTTAGATATTAGTACATGTTTTGTTTTTCAAATATCTAATAGTCTTTAGATATTTGAAAAACAAAACATCTCATTCCCATAAATTTTCTAGAAAACAGTGTTTTCATTCAGTGGAATTTAAAACATCATTTTTCAAGAAACAATAAATAAATTCTATTTTGTTTTAGTTAGGTTCGACACGATTGTATTTAAAGCGGTTTAGTTAGTGGTACATGAGACCGATCAAAGATTAATTATATTGGGTTTCTGAGGTGTCTGTGATTAACTGTTGGTCAGGGATGTTCCACCCACCCGAGTATATCAATTAGGTTACTAATCTTACGGAAGCTTATGCGAGATCTTGGTGTAATGTTATTAATGATTTCAGTTCAATCAATTTATTTCAGAAAATTGCGTATGAACTATTTTAACTTCATATTTTTATATAAAATTATACATACTACACTATTAAACGCTAAGGCATTAACACTGTGGAATTCCATAGTAATATACTTAGGAAATTGAAAATAACTTTGTTTGATCCACAATATTTTTAAAAAATATTAAAAAAACACGACATGTTTCGGAGGATTTTCAGGTGTAAAGATATAATAAAAACTAAACAAATTAAGACTAATATAAAAAACGCATTTAAAGTTCGATACAATAATTTAAATTTAAAAATTAACCTGGGCTGTTTGTGATAAGTGCTAATGTGCCTTTAACAAATACCCCAGGTTAATTTTTATAAGCCACAAAATATTTTGTGGATTATAAACAAAGTTATTTTCAATTTCTAAAGTGTATTCTTATGTTTTATCTTACTGTGTTGTTTTTTTTACTTCTTTTTTTAATAAATTGTTACTATTTTTTTAAACTGTAATCATAAATGCCTTGAAAATATCTGTAATGTAAATGATTGTTTAATAAATTGAATTGAATTGAAAAGACAGTTCGTCACCTGAGAGTAAGAAGGTTCCAACTGACAAAAGTAAAAAGCTGAGAAAAATGAAGTCAAAGTTTTGTTGGTTTCGGGTGTGTAGCTTGGAATAAAGAGGTTTTATTCCAATTTCCAGAGATTCTTTTACCGAGAAACGTGTAAATTTTGTCTGGCAACAGTTGGAATAATAAAGTTCTAAGTTTAAATGAATCCTTCTTCAGTGAATCGTGTGTTTTGAATGATCAGATGGAACTTGATTATTTTCGTAACATCAAAATGACGATACTATTACATGTTTTTTTAATTGTACGTATAGATAAGGTTAGTAAGAACCCTTTTCACGAAAAAAAGCCAAATGTGAAATTTCGTTAGTTGGAACCCTCTTACTCTCAGGTGACGAGTTCGTGTTTAACCACGGTGTGGTTATTATAATTGATATCAAATAACATAGGTTAGCTTGTACCCAAGCTTCATCAAGGCGATAAAATAACTGTTTTTTTAAAATGCCCTGATGAAGCTTAGACACAAGCGAAACTAGTTGGCATCAATTAAAATAACTATACTCTGATTAAATGCAACGTGTTTTATTATTTTATATCTATGAATTTAAAAAGTCTAACCACAAAGTGAGTGCTTTATATGAAAAATATATATTTTTTACTTCTAACATTATACTTTCACGCTATCGCAATCCATAAATGTAACAGTGAATAAAAAAATCATTACGCCGTCTATCCAAAGGGGCAGGCAGAAAGAATAGACCGCCACACTGTTCTTTCCTGACGTACTTCTCTTGATTCTTCTAATTACCGATCTAAAAATGATGAATATGAATTTTTCAACTATGATATCACACACAGCTACCCACGTTACCCCGTTGAAATGGATTGATTTCGATATCACGTTTGATGTATTATCCAATTAAACGAAAAAGGCGATTAATTCATATGAATTATTATCTGCAAATACCAACACGATTGTGAATCAATACGTTTTGTGAACGTTCACCTGAAAAAACGTATATTTATTTTTGCGATAAATTAAAATTATTATAAGCACGTAATGGTCAAATTGAATAAACTTATTTTTTAGTTATTTAAAGCAATTATAACATTAACACGCAATTGTGTTTAAGTTATTAAATAACCTAACCTATTTTTTGGCTTTCACAGCTTACTTGTTTATATAGAGTCAAGTATTATTTGTAAGTTTCCTGAATTGATTATTCCTGGTTTTAAAACTAACTAACCATCACGCCGTCTCCCCGAAAGGGTAGGCAGAAAAAATGGACTGCCACACTTCAACCGATGCGGCACTCCATCCTTCTCTTTTCGCCCCCGCGAGAGACGCGTTGTGATGGGTTGCGAACCTCATCTCCACCAATAGGCATGTTGGTGGCAAAAAATAAATAAAATTACACAAAATGTTATTTTAGATGGTGTACTTGTCGTCAGCTGGACGATCCGGACATTTGTGTTTATTTAAATTATATTCCACGTATCCATTTTTTAATTAACTGTAATTATGTACTTAAAACAATCCAACACCAGCAAAAACTTTGAAATATTATTGAAGAATTTATTCAAATTATCATTGGAACAAATGAAAAATGTATTTCAACACCTGTCAAAATTCTTTTTATAATCGAAAAAACTTATAAATTTTTAACATTTTAAAATAAAATTAAATTGGTTTTACATTGATTTATTAATATAAAAAAATATTTAACTCGAGTAAAGTCAATATTGTTTATGTAAATTTTAGTATGTAAAACGATGTTAGCATGTAAAACGAAAAAGCAATTGAGCTTTCGTGATATATTGATTATAAGATATATTGGAGTTTTACCAAATTAAAAACCGAACCATCAATGTGATTTTCTTAAAGTAAGATGGAAAAAATGTATTGCTTTATGGATCTTATGTACAATATGATAACTTATCCGTATCGTCTCATACGGAAGGAACAGACGTGTACGTGACTCTCCTAGCAAATATAGAGATTACTTTGAAATTATGTACATTTCACTCAGATGTTCAAAGCTGGTGGACTTATTTGAATTTTAGAATTAGCAAATAAAACACTAGACTCTCCAAATATTGAAATAAATGCTTTATTTACTCCTTACATGAAAAAATTATAATAAATAATATTTTCTTTGCTAGTTTTAATCCAATGGATTGGTTTGCAACAAAGTGTAATATTTTTGCTGGTATACAGCTTGAACTTTTAATTTTGTAGTTTCTAGTTGCTTTCCACATTTGTATACAGCGGGATATATGAACCCAACTATTGTACTATTATATATAATTATAACATTTTAGCCATTGATTCTGATGAAAAGTTAGAGTAGCTACTCTTTTGCCATTTTATTGTCGCGTGAATTCTACACTAGACCAAAAACAGTGTGACAATCACACTGCCTTCGCCGGGTATTGAACCCGGGACCTTCGGTGTGTCAATCATAGCTCTTGCCACTAAAAAATAATTGTTAGTACCTACTTATAACAAATATCCCAGGTTAATTTATAAATTTGAATTATTATATTTTTACACCTGAAGATGGAGGTAACCTCCGAAACATGTCGTGTTTTTTAATATTTTTTTGTATTAAATAGTGAATTAAACAAAGTTTTTCAATTTCCTTAGTTTATATTATGGAATTCCACAGTGTTAATGCCTTAGCGTTCAATAAGTTGATTATTCATAACTTTGTCTTCGATTTGTAATTCTCGAATGTTTCAAATTTTGAAAAAGATGGGGCATGTCAACCAGGACGTGGGTAACATTCACAACGCGCAAAGGATTACCTTGTCGTGATTGAATAATGGGAGAAGTTTAAGGGAATAGTGAAAAAAAACTTAGTTTTTATGATTGAAATAAGATAAAAGGGGTAGACATCCCAAGACATATTGTCACATGCCCAACGATTGATCGCCGTTTGACAGAAATTGACAAGTATGCGATGCCAGAAGCGTGTAATGCAATTGAAGCAAAATGAACCAATCATTTATATTACATGAATGTATTTGCAATTCAGCCACCGAAGCATTATTCTGGAATAATCTAATATACACGAGTATTACATATTTGTCGAAAGTGGAATAATTTATTTATAATACGTATAACCAGACGTAATACGTAAATCTAAAAATAATCATTCTAACATATGCCTCGGAGACTTGGACAATTCCTAAACGTAATTAAATAAAGATGAACTGCTTCGAAATGAAGATCCTCCGCAAAATCTTTGGACCCATTAAGGATGGTCAGATGTGGAGAAGGAGATACAACACAGAGCTCTACGATCTATACCAGGACTTCAGCGTGGTCAAGTTTATAAAGATTGACAGACTACGCTGGTACTTGCACCGCATAGGGAATCTGGAGCTCCACAAAAGCGTGTTGTATGACGAAGTAGCGTCGGCAGGCCGATACTGAGATGATTGGATGGTGCCGTGGCAGACTTTCGGGTCCTGGAGTATCAAGACTGGGAGGTGGCGGCCAGAGACAGGATGGAAACGTTTCTTGGAGTAGTCTAAGACCCTCCAAAAGTCGTAACGCCAGATAGGAAGAATAATAATAATCAATTAACATCGGTTTACGAAACGGCTGTCGAGAAAAATATATTTAAAAAAAAATCGTGATACCATACATATTAATATTTTAACAGTTTCAGTTTATGAAAAAAACATGAATGAACGTTATTTATATTGCTTCAATGATATTTACTCGTAGCATTTTATGTTTCATTTTGACACAAAAGTTCATTTTGTTTTATTTTATGAGAATGATATATTTCATGATAGAGCATTTTCAAATATCACATCACTAACTGAAACATGTCACTCCCATAAAATATGTTCACAAACTAACAAACCATCACGCCGTCTCCCCGAAGGGGTAGGCAAAAATTATGGACTACCAAATACTTCTTTCACACTTCTCTCAATTTCTCAACATTCAAACATAGTGTCATGTACGCACATCACGTTGCTGACATTCAATTTTTGAATGATTTTATCGTCCCACGCTTTCCTCGATCACCCACTATTTTTAGCTCTGTTTATATTGTTAACGTATACTTTTTCTACCATTCTTTCTACATTAATTTATTCCATGTGCTCAAATCATCTTAATGATCCTGTCATTATTGCATTCATAACATTTTTATTCGCACTGCAATCACTTCTTATATTTTCATTGGACACTCTATCATACACAGATTTTCCACACATTCATCTAAGAGATTTCATTTCTACTGTATTTATTATAGTTTCATCCTTTTTTGCCAGTTTCATACTTGATTTCCATAAAATATTATACAGCTTCTATGAAAGGGACATTCTAATCAATATTAAATATTTGATATGGAGATTTACACTATTCCACATATTGTCAAAAAATGTTATACAATATATTATAGAAAGCTTTTGTTATTTTTTGTTTCTAATCTTTTATCTCCAATAATTTTCATCTGTGTCTAAACACATGATGTTTCTTTTAAAAATTTACATATTGATAGGTAATCCATAAAAAACTTGTTTCTTCTGTCTTGTTACGAAAATAAATATGAGTAATATTTTCATCTCGTATGAGTCTGATAGGAAAACGTGATAGATTATGGACCTAATCGAATTTCGGTGTTTCTTATAAATATTAAATTTAATAAGACATACTCTCATGAGCAATAACGTTACCTCACGCATAAAATGAATATTACAACCGAGGAGCGTACTTCGTGTTGATTATTACAAGCATATTTTCATTTAGGTACTCATTACCTTGATACATCAATAAGGTACACAACAATAAGGGAGAAGATGAACCACCTGATTCTTCTATTCATACATAATGTCATCTACGCATCAATTATTCCGAATCATAACAATATCCCCATTAATATAATTATTCACTACTTGAATTTTTTTTAATTCGGTGTTTAATTTAAAAACTTGGTTCGTGTGGTGCTCCTGTAAATTTGGAGATATTTCGTGTATAAGCGAATTATTTTGGTTAATTTAATTGTTGCCGCACTTTATAATAGTTAGTTGTTATACGGAATACGTTTTATAAATTTGATGTTAAAATTATATAAGTTTTTTCGTTTATAAAAAGAATTTTGACAGGTGTAAAAATAAATGTTTCATATGTTACAATGACAATTTGAATATATTCTTCAATAATATTTTAATTTTTTGCTGGTGTGGGATTGTTTTGAGTGCCTAATTACAGTAAATTTAAAAAAAAGATGGATACGTTGAACATAAATTAAATTAACAAAAATGTCCGGATCGTCCAGCCGACGACAAGTGCACCATCTAAAAGAATATTATGTGTTAAACTATTTTTATTGTGTTATTTTATTTTAGATCATTGTATTTTATATTATTTGTTTAAGATTTATTTTGTGGATGTGTTACGATCGAAGTGTGCTCAGGAGATGCCTATTGGTGGCGATTAAGTTCTCAACCCATCACACCGCGTCTCTCGCGGGGGCGAAAAGAGAAGGATGGATTGCCGCATCGGTTAAAGTGTGTCAGTCCATTCTTTCTGCCTACCCTTTCGGGGAGACGCCGTGAAATTGTTTTTAAATATTTTATATGTATATGTAAAAAAAAAATAATTCATATTTTTATGGCCGAGTCAAAAAAAAAGTTTATTTTAATGCCTATTTTTTCGAGCGTCGGGGTGGTTTAACCCCTTAATAGAAGTAAATGAGAAGAATTAATGGTGTAAAGCTGCATATGTAACCAGAAATATTTTTGAATTTATTGATTTCAAAAATATTATGCTTACATCGCTTAAATTGGACAACATCATGATGATACCTTGGTAAAGTAAAACATGTCAAACTACAATTAAAAACAGCCATTTAGAATTATTTATTCAAATAATATCTTATTTTAAATAAATGTATTTTTTACTATTTGTATTTCATATAGATGCCTACTTCGTCAAAGTCATCTCAACTGATAATATGACACATTGTACATAATTCACACTGTCAAATGCAGAAAGCACCTAGAATAGAATACATTTTATCCAACCTGGTGAGAGTACAAGACTGTCGATAGAAATGCCATTACAACGGAAAACGATTTCCAGTTTTGGGCAAAATAGGATATGAAAATCTCACACTTTCGATATTGCAGAATTATTTTAAAGGCAAATTTATATTTAACTCATAGATTAAACTTTTTTCTTCAATATCGGCAGTTAATGAAATATATTCGTCATTTTGGGATAAACAAACAAAATTATCGATTACTGAGATGGTTTGGGCTCATGGTAATGTGGATAATGTTGTAATGATTATTTAATAATTATGAAACCTTAGTTTTCTTAAGATTTTTTTATATTAATATATTTCTAGAGTTAACATTGCTTTCCCTATGTGGAATGTAACCTTAGAAACGTGTCAAGAAAAATAAACTAAAAAATTAAAAGAACTGTGTTTTTATTTATACGAATAAAAACGTATTTTTTCTAGAAATATTATTATATCATAATTTATGTGAATAATTCGTTTCGTTAGTCTAAGGCATTATCAAATGTAGCGAAAATTTAAATTAGAAAAAAAAAAGCGTTTTCGTTTTTATATACGAGATAAAAGAGTAGAATACATTGTTGAAAATAATTAAAGGATAAATCTCAGAATATAGGAAAGTTTTACCTGGAACTAATTAAGTTTATTATATGTACAATATTTGCACGGCAAAATGATTGAAATAACATTATTTTCAATTAATTCCAGGTAATACATTCCTATATTTGACGGTTTATCACCTAATTATTTTAAGCAATGTCAATCGCCTTAATTACCGTAAATTTCCTCATTTAATGCGTGTACATAATGCGTTTGATTTTAGCTACACTTCATAATGCCTTAGACAGGCGAAACATATCACATACATTATAATAAAACTTCTAGAAAACAGACTTTTTTATTCGTTTTAATTATTTAATATGGAGTTTTACATCAATGTACAAAAAACAATAAAGGAAAATGTGTTTTAGTATTAAGATACAAATTCTCAAAAATGAAGGAAACAGGTTATAAACGTTTAATATAACTGGAATCTGTTGTAAATGTTTTTTATAGCTTACGTAACCTTCTGGTTTAAGATGTGTTTTATTAAAATATCATATAAAAACAGTGTTGAAAAAGAAAATTAAAGTGTAACAACGTATTTCCATACGTTTTTACCGCGTGTTTCGCGCGTGATCCATATTTTAGAATTGTTATGTCTTTTATAAAGTTTAATGTTACTATAAAAAACCTATTATGAAAACCTTACTCACCTAACTTTGACCCTTATATTTTGATTAAAAAATCAGAATATTATTTTCTATTGATAAAAGTGAACGAACACATGTATTTTAATATCAATACATAGTTTTTCTTTGTTCGTTTACTTTCTTATTTTTTAACACAAAGATTTTAATAATTGTAGTAAATAAGAATAAAAATGTAACTGCATCGATTGAAAATGCCTTAGCAAGGCAAAACATTTAATTGCCAACAAATATAATGAAACTTCTAGAAAGCAAATGTTTTCAAACCTATTATTTATTTAATACAGAATTTTACATGATTGAATTACTTTAGATTCCTCAACATTCATACATAGTGTTATGCACGCATGTCGATTTCTCGGACTCCTCACGTGGCTGATATTTAATATTGAATTAATTTGAGCTTTCCACATATTCCTCAATCTTCCTATTTTACTAGTTCCGTGAAGAACGTTTACAAAGACTTTCTTCACCATTCTTTCATCGTGACTCTTTCATTTGCACTGCATTAACTTCTGTATATTTACTTGATATTCCTTCATATACAGTTTTTACACACATTCGTCTAAGAGATCTCATTTATATTCCATTTTTTTTCTAATTTCATTCTTATTTTGCCAGTTCAATGCTCCACACCCATACATAAGGGTCTAAGAGCATGAGAAAAAACGCTGCTATCTTAGCTCTTGTGGATAGTTGAATGTTGATAATATGATGTATAAATATTGAGGAATCGAGAGAAGTATATTAAGAAAGGACATTCCTTCTTGCTACTCCTTCGGAAGGATGGCGTGATGGTTAGTTAGACGACTTATTAAATTCTTATTAACTACGTATAATATGAGCATTTTTCTTATTACAAAAATCTATTTATTATATGGTAATAATGAAATATGATTCGTGTTGTATCTTTATTACGTAATAAATGAAATATTAATCAAATAATCAATTATCCTAAATTATTATGTCCGTATTATTAATACGATTTTCCTAATATTAATTATCATATATAGCTTTTATAAGAGAAAACATATACAAAGAGCAAATATAAAATACATAAGTTACAATTATAATATGAATCATCAATAGCAAAATAAAATTGTCTGTATTTATTCTAGTCTATCGTTTTGACTGAATCACTATGATACTTCAACTTAATTAACTGTTAAAATATAAAAAGCTGTTTAGGGCATCACAATTGTTTATATATTTGTATATTTTTTGCAACAGCTGTTTCGTCAATTTATGTTGAAATAATCAGGTGTTACAATAACAGTTGAAAAAAAATTGTAACACCTGATGATGTCAACATAAAAAATATATATAAAAAATAGGATAATATAAACAGCGTTTTATATTATAACAGTTAATATATTAATTCTGAAATAAGTAGAATATTTATTAATAAATTCTAAGATATGATAAAGCTTATTTCGAAGATTCCACAACACTCAACCCACCAATAATTGATCCTTAGCGCTGACGACGCCTTCTAAAAAACTCCGCCTTCCAAAAATGTCCATAACGACCCTTTCCAAAAACGTAGGCAGAATGATTGGACTGCCAAACTGTTCTTTGGCAAACACGCAATTCGGTTAATTAATTCAGTTAAATAAAATATATTTATAAAACAACTTAAGGTTTATTACCACGTTTATACATAGAAATACACATTTTAAATTTATTATATATATAAATACATATTATAAATATACAAAACGAAAATTTTGCTTACGTTTAAAAAAAAATTCTCACACAAATAAAAGTTTATAATCCTTAAATTAATATTAAATATAGTAAGATCTTTATGATGTAGTGCATAAGGCCATTTTTTTTAAACCTATATAAATATTACGTCAACTCAATAAAAAAGTTAAGAGTTTTCTTTAATTTCCCTTCTATGATATCAAAAAGCGTAACTGGAAATATATTTATATATGTATATCAGTACCTATTTGCCAAAAGGTCCTTACTGTTTTTTTATGAATTTAGCAGGAGAACAAAAATATGATTTTTACATTATTTTGGTTATTTATAAAAATGTTATTTTTGTTCCAAATTGTTTATTTCAAATGTTAATTAACGTAGCATAACGTTATCTTCAAGATACATCAGTAACTAAAAAAAATTAAATATACGTATATATATAAAAAAAAACAGAGGTTGAATGCAATTGTACATAATAAAAATACATAAAAAAAAATAATAAAAAAAGTACAGCTCTAAAGTTTTGTCAAAAGTGTGCAAAAATAATACCGATGGTATATTTAACTCAATTTCACAAAAAAAACGCATCTGGGACCTTTTGCCAAATAAGTACCGTTATATGTATAAATGAATGGATTTGTAAAAAAATTATGAATTAAAACAATGTTTTTTGCACTTTTGAGAGGTTTTTTTCTCGACGTGTTTGTAACGCTTACACCTTGATCACCAGGAAAACGATGTTAACTGTTGATATCGTTTTCTCAATGATGAAGGTGTAAAGCTTTTGAAACATGTCGAGAAAAAAAGAACTCAAAAGTGGAAATAAACAGTGTTTTTATTCAAAAATCTCGTCTGATATTATTTTAGTAACCTTTTTTTTTATAGATAACTACATATTCAACATTATTTTAAAAGTAGCTTATCTTTGAAACAAGGTCTAAAAGTATTTACGTTAACTCAATAATATTACATTAAAGTTCCTACCTTAAAACTTGACGCTCTGCAAACTGCTACCGCTTACAAATATTCAACCGAAGTTAAGTACTAAAATGTATTCTTTAATTTAAATTTTCTGCACTTGAAATATCAGGGAGAGTTGACACGGGGTTGTCCAGTAGGTCCTAGTACCGCTCTGCGAAGTCGTAGAGTGAACGTTTCGCGTGGACGCTACGGCTTTTATAGTCGCTACGAAGGTCTACGCGGGACACATTATTGTTAAATCTCGTAACCGTATTTCACGTAACTCTGCGTTTGCCTTCGTGAGAAGTTAATATAAATATTTTCGGATAATCAATAATATACTGTTTCTTCTATGTTCTAATACATTGTGTTGTAGATGTTTCATTTGTCTTTTTATTTTTTATATACTTAGTATAGGTATACAACACAAACTTTAAAAAAAAATTAAATTACATATCAGACATGTTTCGGACAACCGGTCCTTTCTCAGTGATATTAAATAAAACTTTATAACGTCTGTCAAAACTGATTATATTTGTTCATAATTTTATAATATTTGTATTTTTCTTTTTCATATATACTATGTATATACAACACTAACTTTATAAAAAATTTAATTACATATCAGACATGTTTTGGACAATTGGTTTTTCTTCAGTGATACATATTATAAAGATATATATTTAAAATTAACATGTTGTGTATACAAAGTATATAAAAAAGAAAAAGACAAGTAAAACATCTATAACACAAAGTATGGCGAACATAGAAAAAAATATAGAATATTTTAAATGTTTATCTCTATAATATCACTGAGGAAGGACCAATTGTCCGAAACATATCTGATAGGTGAGTAATTTTTTTTTAAAGTTAGTGTTGTATATACAAAGTATATGAATAATAAAAAGGCAAATAAATTATATGTTGTTTTACATAATGCTAATAAAAGTATAAAAATATCGTATAAAAATGTTTTATAATTCTTACAATATTTAAACGGTAATGAAGTATATTGATAGATAAAAGTTTTATCTAAAGTTTTGACTTACTTCCTCACACACCGTGTCATGCACATACGTCGATTTTTTGACGCCTCACAAATTTACTCTTAGATTTGAACAATATTTATAAACCTATCTGTGCTGGAATTATACGAGGTGAGTTTCAAAATCTTTTTAGGGAACTATTTTAATAGCACGTCAATTTTGTTTTCTTGGGGTAATCTAAAATATTTATATTTGTTTGTTACAATGTAATATAAACATACATATATTATTATGGTTTTGAAAGTTATTTTTGTATTGTTTGCTTGATAATGTTGTCCGTTTTCATTATATCGATGGTTTGCGTAATATTATTATTATTATTTTGTTAATTCGCTCTTTAGATCATCACAGCACGAGACAAATCGCTGTAATGGGTATAGCTATCGTATTTATTCTCGTGACATGTGATAGGTTGCTAATCTATCGCCATTTTATTGTCACGTGAATTTTGCATCAAACCAACGACAGTGTGACAATCACACTGCAATCGCTGGGAATCAAACCCGCGACCTTATGGGTTGCAGTCAAAGCACATACCACTTCGCCACGAAGGTCGTCAATTATATACATATACGTTCATAATAGTTTTATTTACACATATATGTTATATATATTTGTTTGAAGGAATGTAAATTACGAGTGTTATCTTAAAAATACACAGGTATTATTAAAGAATATATATTTTTTAATACATAAATAGAATAATACGTGTATTTTATTTACATCTGAGTCTTGGTTGAATTTTGATGGAATTATTACTTGAAATATTACTTGGTTTTTTTTTAGATGAAATTTTCACTATTATTTTCCTTGCTCATTATGTACAGGGCTTATATATATTCAAGTGGATTTATATTTATTTTGTTATTTTCTTTCAGGCGTCATTCTTTCTAGTCGAATTTCTACAGGATTAGATGGGAAGTCGACTGTGGCCTGTTTTGAGTTTTTCCGCATTCGCCAAGTGATGAGGGAACCGCAGAAACCTCATCAAGAGAAGTCGAACTATTCGAGTAATCGGATAGGTCTTCCATTTCACTAGAAAAGTGATCGGCTTTTGTTACAACTCGGCAGTCATTCATCTTTCTTACAGTCTGAACAATGTATATTAAAAATGATACCACCTCCTGCGACAGGTACTCGTTGTTCACCACAGATTCGATGTCCCCGAAACTTACGTCTCGTCTTCTGCATTTCGCCTCCACTTGAAATCTCTTATGGCTAAAAATGGGACAATGTATCATCAGATAAGGGACATCCTGCGATGATACACTATCGCAGGGGCATTTATCATCTTTAATTAATTTGAATCGGAAGAGGTAGCTTTTGAATCCGCCATGACCCGTCAGTATTTGGGTCTAGTCGAAATTCGTCTGCTGCATCTATTGAAATTTTAATGCGGAATATAATTTTGGAGAGTCAATTTTTGTCACCGATCCCGTGGTAGACATTTCGTATCTCTTATTCCAGGCTTCCAAATATCTGATCCGAATAACACGCTTTGCAAACGATAATGGAAACCTTATATACCTTTAATATACGTATAAAATATTACTTGTTGAAATTACTTTTGAAGAACTCGCAATTTTACAATGGAATTATTAAGATAAAGATATAAATGAAAATCTCAAGGTTATGCCAAAAGATAATACTTTTGTAACATTTAAATAAAATTATACGTAGAATATTAAAATGTTTACCATTTTAATTATCTCTGAATAAATATTAATTCAATATTTATTTTATTCAAATGAATTTCTTTATTTCTAATGAACTCATTATTCAAAATTCAAAATGGACATAATACGATGTTTTGAAATTTTCATGTTACTGTGATACGCAAACTTGTACGAATGCTACGTTACATGAATTCTAGTCATCTGATATCATACACCGATTACATAAATGTCAGATATTTTCAAAGTTCCTTTCACATAAAGTTCGGTTAAAAATGTGTTTTATTATTTTTTTCATATTTAATAGTCTCTACAAAATGCATTTTAATTTTTGTCTCGATATGTTTTTAATTATTATCTAAAAAAAACATCTCGACCTCCTCAGAATGAATAGGCGAAAATAATGGATGCCACACTTTTCTTTCATACGTCGATTTTTTTCGACTTCTAACATTTTTCACCCACTTAACAAGTATTCGTTTGAAAAAAGTATTTATTATTAAAATCGTGATAATATATCATACAATACAATTTTTTTTAATGATTAAGTTAAGAACACTGTTATTACGTATCACGTACTCATTACATGATGATGGCGAGACAGTTGTCTTGACAAACTCATTTTAATTTTAGATAAACTTAAGGCGTTAACACTGTGGAATTCCATAATGACGAATTTTTATGAATTAAACACTGTTTTTTCCACTTTTGAGTTTATTTTTCTCGACACGTTTAGAAGGGTTCACCTTCATCATTGGGAGAACGATATAAACTCCCAATATATTCTCCCGATGATGAAGGTGTAAGCATTCGAAACATGTCGAGAAAAATATACTCATAAGTGGAGAAACCGTGTATTTATTTATTTATTTTACTTCTACATGATATACATTAAATTGATATAAAAAAAAGTTAATGGACTGTAGTTGTCACACTAGGCATGGCCTGTATCGTGGCAACTACATAAAATACCATGTTAGTGGAATTGATAGTAACATGGCGGTTTGTTAGTATTGTTAGTTCATAAAATTCGTCAAACTCATTTTAATATATCGTAATCCGTAACAAGTGTTTATACTATTATAAATTTAAATATTGTATAATATTGAATTGTAATAGTGATTCAGCCAAAATAATGGATTATCTAATTCATTTTAAATACGAGTATAATTCCCCTTGTTCCCTAATCAGTATTTTTTTAGGAAAACGTGGCCCGCTGAAATGTTTATTTCTGTATACAACAGGTCGTTTGAAGCCAATTACTGCATACAATTTATTTTTAGCTATTGCATTGATGATGATGGTTAGTTAGTTAATTAGTCGATGAGATTTAATTTATTTTTATCAATCACTAATACTGTTATTCGTAACTTACGATTGCGACTTACGATTGTTCGACTAATCGATCACGGATCAATTGTGGCTTCAGTTGCTGTGGGGCTCAAAATTGATGAAGAGATAGAACTTGAAGATATTATAGAAAAAATAGTACCCTTCGTAGTGAAGAGGAGAACATCGAAAATTGCTAGATCGAGAGTCCGCAGAACTAACGAATCTACCTTATCGAATCAGAATTACAAAATGTAACCGAAGATGAATGAAGTGAAGCAGAAAAAGAACTGAAGGCACAAGAAAGGATGTTCAACATCAAGGGACTATCTGAAGGTTTAGTAGGTAAGATCAAAGTGGTCTTAATGTTACCTTCGTGTCGTGTTACTTTAATATCTTAATGTAACCATCTTAATGTTCCTTTCATTATTTTGTTCATAACACCATCATTCGCACCGCATTCACTTCTTATATTTTCATTCGACACTCTATCATACACAGAGTAACTGCACATTCGTCTAAGAGATCTCTTTTCTACTGCATTTATTCTAATTTCATCCTTCTTTTGCCAGTTCAATGCTTCTCTTCCATACATAAGGGTCGGTAGAATTTTTTTTATTTTTTATAATTAACTTATTTGTAATAAATTAACAAAATATATATATATTGCATGATCCGACTTACGACTATATCGACTTACAAACTATTTGACGGAACCGATTGCGGTCGTAAGTCGACGAAAAACAGTATTGTACTCGTCTCAACGGTATAGCGAAAAATCTAGAACATGATTTCGTTTGACGTCATTCAATTCTCTTGTGGTCTATTTGGATCACGTTTCGTATTATTATTTTTCAATGTGGAATTAAGGATCTAAATGGTTGAATTTTAATAATTAACAGTTCATTGTTTTTTTTGTTCCGAATAGATTTATTTAAAGAGGATTTTTGCAAAGCGTTCCCACGCAACTTTATATCTACAAACTGTTGGATGGCATAATTGGAAATTTAAAAAATATATAGAATTTTTATTTAAAATGTCGACCAAGTGTTTTTTATTATGATTATTTTGTATTTTATAAAAAATTTCATCTTTTTTTTTATGTATACAACAGGTTGCTTGAACCCAATTTATTAATACAATTTATTTTTTTCACTTATTATATTGATTCTCGTGACATGTAATAGGTAGCCAATTATTTGTATATTTAAAAACAGTGGATACGGGGGACATAAATTAAATAGACATTGTTAAATAGACAAAAGACAATGTGCACCATCTAAAAAGAATTGGAAAGAATGATGCCTATTGATGGCGATGAGGTTCTCAACCCATCACACCGCGTCTCCCGCGGAGCGAAAAGAGAAGGATGGAGTGCCGCATCGGTTAAAGTGTGACAGTCCATTCTTTCTGCCCACCCTTTCGGGGAGACGGCGTGATGGTTAGTTAGTTTTTTTTTTTTGTATAATTTTTATTTTAATGGTAATATTTTAATTTATATTCTTCGTCAACTTCCATCCACTGCTGGACGTAAGTCTCTCGACCCCCACACCATCCCTCTCGGTCTCTCTCCAGTGTTCTCCAGGCCCTTCCCGCTGTCCGCACAATATCTTAGCTCCACCTGATAAACTGTCTCCTGACACTTCTTAGGCCCAACCTTGGCCTCATTCAATAGCCCTCTGGTTCTATTGTGTTGTTCTCAGGTATTTTATGGTATAGACTAGGGTGTTCAATTGGACATCTAAATTCAGCTATTAAAATGTCTTTATGCTCTATATGTTATGTAAACAACACTGCCGTACTTAAGATAAACGCATGAACTAGGGTTTGACGCTTTTCGAGAAAAAAGCGTTTAAATTTTTTAGTCTGCTTATCTAGTTCCTGAGGTACAAGACAGACACAGACTTGTTCTGTACTTACTACAGCTAATGCTGCGTTCTTGATAAGTTAAACTGCACTTGAATTCTTAGTTAATACGTTTACGAAAACTGAAAATCCGAGAAAATGAAGAAATCATGAAATGCCACTTTAAGAGAGTTGTAGATACCAGATAATGTAATAACTCAATTTTGACAAAAACCTTAGTTGTTGCGTTTATCGTAAGCGTGGCAGAAAACAACATTGTATATTTTATGATAGATATACGTGATCATGAAGAGCTTTTGTGTGAGCAGCTTTCATTTGAGCTACACTTAAAACTCTTAAAGTTAATTAGCGTCTCGGGGAGAAGTGAATCCACGCAAGTTTCCTTTTGAATCAAATGTATTCATAGTGACGTCACAAATCTTACAATAATGTTCTTGAGAATATGGCTGGCGGTTTCGCTCACGAGTACAATACAGGTAAGGAGCCCACACAATAATACTAAATCACTGAAGAAAGCAAAGCATATTAATGGAAAGAAGCCATACCATAGAATTTTTTTAACTAACCTTAGATAATCAATCTGTGAGATGTATTTAAAATAATCAAATGATTTTACTGTAATCTATAGATGGAAGCTAGATTCGCTTGGACCCAAGCTTCATCAGGTCAGAATAATAAATGGTTGAACACAAAGTGTTTTAATAGTTTATATACATGTAAGTTTAAAATGTCCTACCAAAAAGTGAGTGCTTCATTTGAAAATTGATATTATTATTGTTATTAATGCTTCTTAACAAAGTAAGGAAAAACATATAAGTTGTTTATTGTTTCTAAAACAATGATGTAAAACTCCATTTTAAATAATTACCACCCTACGTATTTGAATGTACGTGATACGTTCACTGTGACTGTACCATGCGCTATCCCGTATCACGTACGCGCTTGCGAAAAAGTAATGTACCTAAAATCTATAAACTGTTAGGGATACGCGCGTGTACCAATAACACTCGAGTACTAGTTTTCATAAATATGATCGTTTTACAAGGGGCAGGTGAAGTGTGCGGCCGAGTATTTGACGTTTCGTAATTTAAATAGGATTAAATTTCATTAATAAAAAACCTGCTTTTTTGCACGTTTCTCGGAAAATAACCCAAAGGTAGGGCGGTTAATACGAATGAAAACGACAGTTTTCTAGAAGTTTTATTATATTTTATGGGCATTCTCAAATGTCTCGTATCCCTAATGCCTAAGAAGGGCGAAACATGTCATTCCCATAAAATATTTAAAAAAAAATCTAGAAAACTGTCGTTTTCATTCGTATTAATATAAGCTATTCCTTAAAATATATTTTTCTCATTATTTAACAACGTATAAAAAAATGTTATTCACGAGTAAAATATTCCCGTTGTCCTGTTTAAACCCCTCCACTGCTGCTTTCATTCAAGAATGAGTGTTCCTCTATGGACCACATTAAGCACATGTCATTATCATATTCTAATATCTGAAACTCGTTCAGACTTCTCGTTGTATCGCGTGTAACAAAGCGCATCCAGAGAACATCCGACTTTGATACTCGATAAGACGCCTAGCTTTCCATACAAACTTAATACTAAATGTGTTATCAATACACTTGTATCATTTGAAATACGAATGTTTTTATAACCAATACAATTATTCCATAAACAATTATATATTTACGTCATCATTTCTATTAACTTGTGTTGATTTCGAGCAAATAATAGTCTCTCACACGCGAGGAGTCGGAGAAATAGACGTGCGCGAATGAAACGATATGGAAGCGAGAGAAATGTGTCAAGAAAGAACAGTGAGGCGGTCAAATATTTCTGCCTATCGCTTCGGGGCTTGACGGTTAGTTATTTAGTTAGATAGTAAGTTTCCTAAAAATTTAATAGTAATTTATTTTCAAATATTTGCATCATCACCTGGTTTTTTTAATAAACATCCTACTAGTTCATTTCATTGTTTCACTTATCCTTAATTAATCCTGTATTGGGTGTGGCATTATTAAAAATACTCGTAGTTTAAAACACTTTGCATATCCTGCAAAATTGATGACATAGTGAGATGGATAAAGATGCTTCTGGAGGGACCACGTCGAGAGGATGGATCCAGCGAGGATTTCTAAGATCGTGATGCACGAGACTCCAGAGGGCCGTTGATCACTAGGACAACCACCAAATAGATGGAGAGAAGGCTGATCGTCTTCATCAAAGGAAAAAAGTTGATATCCTCCATAGATCGCAAGATCTACAATAAGAAGAATAAGAATAATACTTGTATGCTTTTTTACACAATTTTGTTTTATCGAAGCAACCGGTTTCGCTCTCGCCAGAGGCTAGCAAGTTTCGCTTGTACCCTAACTTCATCAGTTAAAAAAAACATAATTACAGTTGTAAAACTGTCCAATTGAACACCATAGTCCGTATATTCATTTATATATGTTTTTGTATTAAGCTTTTTATATTGCCCTGATGAAGCTTGGGTGCCATCGAAACTAGTTGGTAGCCGGCGGGAGCAAAACCGGATGGTTTGATAGACAAATGTGATGTAAAAACAAAGTAGTCTTTTTAGCAATATTTATTTTCTACTTATATAAATAGGGTTTATAGCAGGCTGTATACAATATTTCGAAATACGCCTTGTTAAGATAAAATACACAAATCTTTAGAGAAAATAATCCGTAATTTGAAATTTATGTAACCTTGCTACATCTCAATTTTATGATAAGGTTACTTTGAAAACGGTATCAAGAAAATGGGATTTCATCAAGTATGTAAATGATAAGGGGTGTTGAAAACTTTGGATTTCTATGGTAATCATGTAACGATATGTCTTTTGTAATTAGAATTTAAACAGGAAAGCTTTAAGCATATTTTATATTCTTGTTAAGCTTACAAAGATTTTGAATAATCGGTACTTACACATATTATGTTATGTATATTTAAAACTTCAACAAAAGTTTTTCTTCACTCGTAGGATTTTTTTATATATATTTAGTCTAAAAAACACACCAAGTATATGAATACTCCATAAAATGTCAAATATATTTAATAAAACACGCAAAAAATACCCTATAAAAACACAGTATACCTGCACAGATAATTGAATAATATTCGAAAAAAATAATCTACTGTTTTGTAGGGGTATTCAGACTTAGGGGTATCTGATTCAATAACGATTTTCTTTGAATTGAAATAACAACGCTGTTTTTATTAGACTTTAACTAATTAAACATTTTTATAAAATAAAAATATCAACCACAACGTGTTTCGGAGGTAACCTCAGGTGTAAATAAATATCTCTCGACAACATTTTAAAACATGTCGTGTTTGATATTTTTATTTTATTAAAACACTTAACACTTAAAGTTGTCATCGCAAACAAAAAACCTATCCAAAAAAGCTAGAATGTGCAATGCACAATGGTGTTCTTCTACCGACCCTTATGTATGGAAGTGAAGCATGGAACTGGCAAAAGATGGATGAAAGTAGAATAAATGCAGTAGAAATGAAACTTTTAGACGAATGTGTGGATACTCTGTGTATGATAGTGTCGAATGAAAATTTAGGAAGTGAATGCGGTGCAAATGATGGTGTTATGAACAAAATAATGAAAGGATCATTAAGATGGTTTGGACATATGGAAAGAATGAATAAAGAAATAAAGGAATAAAAATTATAATGGTAACGATGCAAATGGAACCAGAAATAGAGGAAGACCGAGAAAAACGTGGCACGATCAAATGAATTAAATATTGAATGTCAGCCACGTGACGAGTCAGAGAAATCGACGCGTTTGCATGACACGATGTATGAATGTTGAGGAAGCGTTAGAAATATGTCAAGAAAGAAAAGTGTGGCAGTCCGTTCTTTCTGCCTACCTCTTCAGGGAGACGGCGTGATAGTTAGTTAGTAGTTAGTTAGTTTTTTAAATAATTTATAGTGGAATATAAAGAGCGTTGGTATTTCAATTTCAAGTTTATAATAATAGAATTCCACAGTGTTCACGTCTTAAACTTCAATTAATTAATAATTTTAACTGTCAAGAAATAATATCAAATTGTTAAATGAGATGTACAACATATAAATTCGTGATTTAATGTCAAATAACAGAATTTCTTCTATATTCGCGATCACTTTGTATTGTGCATTCACTTTTGAATAAATTTATAAAAACCTTGTATTTTCACAACCCACACTGTGTCCCGAAACGTGTTTGTGAAAAATGTCTTAAAGTATTGTTAAAATACAATGTTTTTAAAAAGTTATTCAAATAAAATTATATTATAAACTGTTCAATGTATCAAAATTGTACTTTATTTTATGCGACAGCTGTTTCATCAACCAATGCTGATATCATCGGATGTTACAATAATATGTCAAATGTCAAATTTGATATATTATTGTAACACCTGCTGATGTGAACATAGGTTGACGAAACAGCTGTCGCGTAAAATAAAATACAATTCTGATACATAAAACAAAGTTTTATTTTATTTAACAGTTTATAATGTTAAAGTATCATAGTGTTCGGCCAAAACAATGGACTATTTAAAATTATATTATTTTTCATACCAGCAAAAAATGGAACGATACTGTTAAGAATACAATTATGAAGAATTACTATTGTCTTGTATTTTTACTTGTATTAGGTATTGTAAGCATATATGGTATAATTATGCAGCTCACTAGGTTTGCTAGCATAAATAAAATGGTTCTGGTATGAACACGGGATAAATATGGCAGAATCAATTGGCTTTAGAACTGAAAAGGAAAGTTTACCTCAAGAAAGGAGATCTCAAGGACAGCAAGCATTCCACCTCACTAGAAGGTTTAGACACAAAGATTAAAAGGCCTAAAGAGTTTAACTATGATGAAGAAGAAGAAGATTGATGTATTTTAGATACACGAAATGAAATAATTATCAATCTAAGCGTAATTACTCAAATCAGGTCATGGCTGCACTAGTTAACTTCATCAATAGACAGAGATCCGACGCGACCCTTTTCACCCATTACTAGGCAATCCACACGACTCCATCAAATTACCAGAATAATGACCAAATTTTGTTTTCAGATCAGTTGAACTCAATTACTGAATACAATTTGTGTTTTGCTAATATTAAATTATAAATAAAACACTTGTTTTTTACCACTTGGACTAGTTTCGGAAGCTACAGATGCTTCCATCTACAGCTTTCAATATAAACACAAACAAACCAGTCTGTAGCTTCCGAAACTAGTCGTTTAAAATATAATACTCTAGTGGTAAAAAACAAGTGTTTTATTTATAATTTAATCATGTCCTACCACAAAGTGAATGCCGAATCAATAAATAACATAGCTAATATTATTTTGATTCTCATGACATGTGATAGGTAGCTAATCTATTGACATTTTAGATACGTGAATTCTACATCAGACCAAAGACAATCACGCTGCCATTACCAATAATCGAACCTGGGACCTTCGGTTTGGAAGTCAGAGCTTTTTTCACTCTGCCACGAAAAACATTTAAAACACTAACTTAATTAGCATTCATAATTTTAAGGATAAGTCATAACACGTTATCTTAATGTTATTAGCTTTTTTTGTTTAGAGTATATTCTTATGTATTTATACCTAATGATGGAGGTTGCCTCCGAAACATGTTGTGGTTAATATATATTTTTATTTTATAAAATTATTTTATACATACGAACATAAACAGCGTTGTTTTTTAATTTCCAAGGTTATTGCAACGCATTTTTACAGTGTTAAAGCCTTTACTTTAAATAAAGTCAGTGATATTTATTTACAAAGGAAAGCTTTTTCCTTTATCTACTGAGATTATTTTAATAGTTACATCAACACAGAATCGTCTTACAAAGAGTACTGCGCAAAATACAGGCTGCAATCTGCTATGCTTTTAGAAGAGTTTTTTTAGTACAAAAAAATATGAATTAAGAAAGCTCAATCCTTGGTACAGACTGACATATCTAAAACTACTTTATATTCAACTAAATGTAATGCAAAAATACTCTGTCAAGCAAGAAATTCACTGTATTATTGTATGAATTCTCCCATAAAAATAGGCAATGAATTGAACAAAAAACTTTATAATTATATATTTTTTAAGTTCTCATTTCTTATATATTGAAACTCAGTTTTTATTATCTTAAGAGGAAAAGGATCAAAGATAGACCACCCTCTCTTATTACTTGATATACCTGTCGCATTTCTTCTAGAACTGTGTGTTTCCCAAACTGTTATTTTCTGCTAAAAATATCAATCACAAAGTAGTCCATTGTTTTGGCCAAAACACTGTGATACTTCAACGTGAATTTGTGATTTAGGTAGCATGTTCACGAACTGATAGTGACGTCGAAAGAAGGGTTGGTGAGGGTTACAATGATGAGAGCAGAATAAATGCGGTAGAAATGAGGTCCCTTAGACGTATGTGTGTAAGAACGATATACGACAGAATCTCAAATGCTGACATGAAAAAGGAATGTAAAACGGAAGAAGGTATTATATAAAAAAAATTATGAAAGGATCGCTGTATTGGTTCGGACATATGAAGCGCATAGATAAAGAAAGAATGGTTAAGAAAGTATACGTTAACGATACAAATGGAGTACGGAGTCGAGGCAGACCGAGGAAAACATGGCATGACTAAATAGATAAAAAATGTAAAGAGTGGTCAATTTAGAAGAATCGACGTGCGCGTATGATTTGCTGTATGAATGTGGAGGAAACTAGATAGGTGTGTCAGGAAAAGTAGTATGGCGGTCCATTCTCTATGCCTACCCCTGCGGAGAAACTTCGTAAGTATAGTGCTATAATGTTATATTCCTTAACTTGTATTATTATTATTATCTTTTTGTTAATTTTTATACTATAACCTTAGTTAGTTTTATCTTGATTTTAGCTAAATCTCGTTTCATAAGTCTATAATGTTAACACTGTTCATTCATTTATATTTGTGTTAACATGTAATTGGCCTTATTTGAGTACTTCTTTGTATATTTTTATATATATACTTATTCGCTGTTTATTTAATAACCCTAAAATAAATATCAAAATCTTCATAGATGGCACATTGAAACTGACATGTGAAAACTGACATAGGACTTTAACATATATACAACTTCCAAAAATGTGTCATACATGGTCATAAACAAAGGTGGAATGGGGAATGTTGTAATTACATAAAGCGTGCGTTTAACCCAACCAATGACAGGTCATAAGTCCTGTAAACACCTTGATCAACCATATTCAGTTTCCAATTTGCATCTTCGGCTCTATTGAGATACAATTTAATCATGAATCGATAACCCACGGTGGGTGAAGGCCAGTATTCGTATACAAGTATAAGTATATATTCACAAAAAATAAATAAGGGATTGGACAGGAATAAAGAGAGTTGAGAACCTGTTTCAAGTAGCGCAGGACAGAGATGCTTTTGCTGCAATAATCGTCTTCGTTGGCAAGACCTAACACAACGCCAAAAGAAAATAATAAGTAACAGAAAATTCTGCATAAAATAACTCAAGTTACAGTTCAATATAATTCTTTTTTTATAGAAAATCAAATGCAGAGTTTTTTGTTTCCCATCTCTTAAAATGAATCGGAGAGTATTATTTTATATCGATAAGAAAAACACGAAGTTCATTAATAATTCATAGCGAGCCCCATAGAGATAGTATGACGTACTTTGTACAGCTGAATACATTATAAGAAATGAAATCTTACGTGAATAGGATGGGCGAGATGAATGGGATATTGAAAAAAGAATTGGTGCAGACGCCAAGGTAAGTGATGCGTTAAAAATTGTCATCGCAAAATTACGTTCTACAGAATCCAAGATGGAATTGCTCAGTAGTTTTTTTGTTCCGATCCTAATGTATAATATTTTTACATGCAAATGGTTTCATAATTTTAATGTGGTAAAAATTCAATTTAGATTTAAGAAAGAAGTAAGTATCAAATTAACATTTAACGGTTAAAATAATACAATGATAGGATCACTTACTGGAAGACTGCCTCAGCATCGCACAATACATGATTTCTGTGTCACAGATCGTCAGATTTATTAAAAAAAGAAGAAAAAATAATGAATGATAAAAAAGTAAAGCAGAAAATAAAAAATAATGTATAAGTGTTTTTTGAACATTGATGTAAAACCCTAAATGACATATTTATCTAACTAATTAACCTCCACGCCGTCTTTCCGAAGGGATAGACAGAAACTATGTACACTCTTCCTTTCTTACATACTTTTCTCGTTTTTTTGCGTGGCCGACATTGAATATTTGATTGATTTTCCTCTGTCTTCCACTATTTCTTATTCCGTTAACTTCGTTTACATAAAGTTAATTTACCATTATTTTTTCATTCATCCTTTTAATAACTCTTTCATTATGTTGTTTATGACGCTTTTTTCGCTTCTTATATTTGTATTTGACACTAATATACAGATTTACCACGCTTATGAAATCCCCTCCGGATGCCGTACTTAGGGGTATTTCCGGTAATTAGCTGGCCATAAATCGAATTTGTAGAATTTATCCCCGATACGAAATAATGTTTTTAGGAATGTTGGATAGACACCCAGCTATGAGCAACCCTTTCCGCCATCCAATAAAAAGCGTGGGCTGTAGTGTGTCTGTTTGAATTAGACTGTCGTTCTAAGTGTTCGTATCTCTTTAAGGAATTCTCGAAAAATCAATGATTTGAAATGTAGATATATTTATTTTGGAGTTCGCTTATGAAAAATTTGTGATGGATTCGGTTACTACAGGTAAGAGTACAAATATTCTGATAAGTTTCATTCAAATATATTGATAATTAAATATATTTAAGTAGGTTCAAAGTTATGTTCATTATTTTTGTAAAATATTTCTTTATTTTTGGTCTTCAAAATAGTTTCTGTACTTCCGGATGTTTCTCCGTAGTTTTACCAATTGTTACTGAAAAAATAGCGTTTGCACTAATTAAATATATCAAAATTGGCTGCAGATTTTCGTAAAAACAATATTTTTAGGGTCAATGAATCATACTATTGTAAAACCACATTATTTGAAGATAAATTTATTTGGACATATGGAACGAATGGATGAGAGTAGAGTGGTTAAAAAGTTGTACACAAGCAGCGTGAGTGGGAAAAGAAGCCGAGGACGACCGAGGAAAACATGGCATGACCAAATTAACCAATTACTAAAAGGCGGCCACATTCGAAGTCGGAATAATCGACGTGCGTGCATAGTGCAATGTATGAATGTGGAGGAAGCCCGAGAGGTCTGCCAGGACAGGCCAGTGTGGCGATCCATCATCTCTGTCTACCCCTCCGGGGAAATGGCGTGATGGTTAGTTAGTTAGTTAAATTTATTTTTCGAGTTGAGTTTTAAGAGCTGTCTAGGGGGGAGTTTGTTGATGAAACAACTGAATGGTGCTCTAGTGAAGAAGAATGGGATTCGTCATCATAATTAATCCACTGATTTATTTATTCGAAATATATTAGGTATGTTCTCACAATAAATTACTCTTATGTCATATTATATAATACTTTTCTATAAAATATGTTCACCAAAGGTTAAATCTATAGTCAATTAAAAAATATAAATGATTTCAAACTAAAGTACAAAAATTTAATTTTGACCGCCTAATTAGCAGAAATATCCCACCTGGAAGACCGCCTAAGAGATGGAGGGACAGCTGGACTTCATCATCCCAAGAAACATGGTATATGTACCACAGATCGTCAGATCTATTAAAAGAAGAAAATTATGTTTTTTCTTTCGTGTAAGACTCCATATTAAATAATTGATATTAATGAAAACGAATAATGTTACATTATCTCGGGTAAATAAACGATTGCGCATTTGATTGATGCCTTAGAAGGGCGAAACATGTCATACCATCATAAATATAATAAAAATCCTAGAAGACAGACGTTCTCATTCATATTGAAGATATGTTTCGCCTCATTATACTAAATGGCTACCCCTCCGGGAAGATAGCGTGAGAGTTAGTTATTTTTTTCCAAATATTTTGCATTGCCGCTGACACAAAGGTTTTTGAAGTTGATAAAAAAAAAACGTGAGTCACGTGTGCGATTAATGATACGGTTTTGTTAATTTAGCTACTACACACTCCAGCTATCAAAAAGTAATCTGGTGATTATTCATGTTCATCATCTGTGTTTATCTACTGTATGGGATATGTAAAACCATATATAATTAAGTATACAAAGCGTGGGTACTCTGCTATATAGAGGGCGCTTAATCGATAAGGCTACGGTCACACAGAAGTATTTCGATTAGTGAATCGCTTGCTGTCTGTCCGAAAATGACAAAGACTGATTTAACCACGTTGTCAAATTAATTTATTTAAAAAATTTACGCTATTCAACAAGTTTTAACATATACTGTAATTTATGATTAATATGTAAGTAAAACGATAGATTTCAAGGAGTTTTATTATAATATTTATGTATGATATATTTCACCCTTCTAAGACATTTCGGAAATGCCTTAGATGGGTGAAACATGTCTTACATAAATATTATAATAAAACTTTTTGAAAACTATCGTTTTTCATACATATTAATAATTTAATATGGAGTTTTACACCATTGTTCAAGAAACAATAAATATGTAATTTATGAATTAATCAATTAAGTTGAAGGGCACCAACGATTGGTAAAAAAATGTAAACTATGATTTATTTTCAGATCGAATATTTATTTATTTAACATTGAGTACAATTTGCTAATTATTATGCTTGCACAGAATCGAATAAATAAATAATATTTCAAACTTTTAAGCTAAGCTAATTTTACTCAGTGTTAAATAAAGAGATGTTCATTTTGAAAAAAAAATGTGAGCTTATAAATATTTTTACCATAAATTTTGTGATCATAAATCATTGGGGGCCTTTACTTTATTTGATTAATTCATAATTTTTTGTTAATATAAAATCTTAATCAATAGCGTTACATTTACAAATAAAATAAACTGACATTTTTGGACAGACCGCAAGCGAGTCACCAACCGAAACTTTTCGCTGTGACCATAGCTTTAGTAATATTTTATATGATATTTTAAAATCCATTATATGGAAGTCTTAGTATCAAAAATGTACGAAACATACAAAAAAGTGACCTTGTAATGAATGTCTCTTAGTCTAAAGCATAGGTTCTCAAAGTGGGCGATAACGCCCCCTTGTGGGCGTTTGAGACTTTCAGGGGGGCAGTAGAAGACCCAGAAAAATATAGAGCGTGAGCAGATAAAAAAATATAGTCTAAAAAAGCCAAAAAACACGCTCATCATTTCTTCTTGTTCTTCGTTTGGTATTCTACCATATGTCATTTACAGATACACAAAAGATTTAATAATGTTTTAAAATTGAACTGTGTGTTTCTAAATATTTGGAATAACTTTTATGAGAGCGGGGCGTTGAACGTTTATTTTTCTTGTAAAGGGGGCGGTTGCCCAGAAAAGATTGGAAACCTATGGTCTAAAGTGATGCTATTTGAAAATAAATAATGATTGACAAATTGTGATATAAGTGAGAATGTTGAGAAATTGGAGCAAATTACCAAATTTATAATATTTATCTGAGAAGCGTGTTTACAAGAGATGAAAAAATAGACACAGACATCGAGAAAAGGGTCGATGCAGGGAAAAAATAAAATGGCGCTCTCAAAGTCATCACTGCAAATAGAAATATATCCACTAAAGTAATTTTTTTATATGGCCGGGCCATAGAGGGCTTCCTCCGCTTACCCGAAGCTGTTATAGGCGCAGCGGCGCCTTTCGTCAACTTCACTCGTGCACTCCTTAGGCCCGTCCCCCATCCATGCGGGACTTACGTTAAAAAATAACAATAATAATATATGTATATTTGCAACCAAGGGGGACCCAGACCACATTTTATGATGATGATGATGATGATGATTTATATAGCGCCATTTTTGTGCGAGATTCACTTCAAGGGCGCTCAACGTCCGGAAAGCTTATCTTAAAAAGAAAAGTTTTAAGAGAGCTTCTGAACACTCCTTCGTCGTCTGATTGCGGATATTGTAGGGCAGCCTGTTCCACGCCGTCGGTCCCGCGATGCCAAAAGCGCGATCTGCGAAGTTTGAAGCTCCTTGGCGCCGCGGGACGAGAAGTATGTGTGTTGCTTCTTCCTTCGAGGATCGTAGAGTTGACGATGTCCTCTCCCTCGATGTCCCGCCATACACACATAGCAATACAACAGCAAAGAAAAAACACAATTGATACATAAATAACCTACGTTATTTTTTTAACTCCTTATTTCCCCCATCCTGCATTTTGTCTCCTCCCTCCCTACTGTGCCTCCTGCTGTGCATTATTTCTTTTTTTTATTCTTTCTCACTAAAGCAATGATGGCAGGACATAATGGAGTATGAGAATGGGAAAAAAATACCACATGCTTCGGCTGATAGTCATGGACAAGTTAGAGGGACAGCGGGGAGTTGGCAAAAGGCAGTTATCCTGGGATTGGACAGGAATGAGCAGAGTTGAGAACCTGTTCCAAGTCGCGCAGGACAGATATACTTTCGCTGCAGTAATCGCCAACTGAATGTAGAGAGACATATGTTTGGCGTCAGTCTTCGAGATAAAATCAGAAATGAGGGGATTAGACGCCGAACGAAAATAACGCACATCATGGAACGACTAGCGAGACTGAAGTGGCAATGGGATGTGGCGAGACAAAGTGAGGATAGATGGACCCAGAAAATAATAAGGTGGAGACCATGGGAAAATATGAGAAGCGTCGGCAGGCCGCAAAAAAGGTGGGCCGACGACATTGCTGCCGTGGGAGGGAAAATGTGGCTGTCACTAGCAGAAAATAGAGACGAGTGGAAATGAAGGGAAGAGGCCTATGTCCAGCAGTGGACCGATGAAGGCTGACGAAGAAGAAGACGAAGATCGACAACTTTAGGGGGTGCCTAACATGGTACCAGAAGAATAAGATGGTATTATATGAATTGTTACCAGGAAATATATTCGACATACAATAACGTATTTTTGTGTGTGCGATGAACACATCAATATAGAATTTGATATTTAACAACCTCAAATAAATCCTATTGCCGAGATTAGATTTTGCTAAAAAGTTACTTGGCTTGCGTAACTAAAATATGATGTCAATCAAATGCGATGTTTCCAATAGCTTATCAAAAGGCCGATTTGTTTTTAAAATTGGTTTTACATAAAAATATATATGGAACCGTAAATCAAACACCATTTTGCAAATGCCTATGGGCGTGGAAGGGGTTAGGGCGAGCAGCATTCCGTGCGGAAATCAATATAACCCCCTGACATGCGGGTGGGCGGAATTTTCACGTTTCTTGACATGGGTTCCAGAAAAAATTGACACAAAACACTACAGTGTATAATGCATCTAAATTATTTATCTTATTTCGTTCATAATACATTCACTCGCCCTGCATGATTTTATCAGCGTGACATTAAGATTTATCACACATTCGTCTAAGAGATCTCATTTCCACACCTTTTATCCTACTTTGGGTTGGTGCTGGGAATAAAATAAATGGCGCACTCAAAGTCATTACTGCAAATAGAAATATATCCACAGAAGCAAAGATGGCAGTACACAATGGAGTTCTAGTGCCAACCCTCGTGTATGGAAGTGAAGCTTGGAGCTAGCAAAAGAAGGATGAAAGCAGGATAAACGCCGTAGAAATGAGATCACTAAGAAGAATGTGCGAAAACGTTGTATGATAGAATACCGAACGATGAGATAAGAAAGAAATGTAAGGCAGATGACTACATCATGAATAAAATTAAAAAAGGATCCCTGAGATGGTTTGGACATATGGAACGAATGGATGAGAGTAGAATGGTTAAAAAGTTGTACACAAGCAGCGTGAGTGGAAAAAGAAGCCGAGGATGACCGAGGAAAACATGGCATGACCAAATTAATCAATTACTAAAAGGCGGCCACATTCGAAGTCGGAATAATCGACGTGCGTGCATGGTACGATGTATGAATGTAAAGGAATCCCGAGAGGTATGCCAGGACAGGGTATTGTGGCGATCCATCCTCCCTGCCTACCCCTCCGGGGAATTGGGGTGATTGTTAGTTAGTTAGTTATTTTTTTTTACTTTTATTCATTTACAACGCCACATGTTTTCAAAAGTGTTATTTTTATACTTTGATAGAAAGTAACAGAAAGATGTTAACAAACTTATATGTTTAAAAGTGATTTATTTCTCTTTTTTTATGTACTTTCTATATACAGCACTACCGTAAAATAATTAAAATTACATAGAAATGTTTTGGACAACCAGTCCTTCTTCAGTGATACTGGTTGTTCGAAACATGTCTATGAAATTTTAATTATTTTAATGTTAGTGTTGTATACACAAAGTATATAAAAAGAAAATGAGAAATAAAGCATCTACAACACAAAGTATATCACATAGAAGAAACAATAGTATAATAATTACTTGTAAGTTTTTACACCTTTTGAAAAGTATAGAATTAATTTCAAAAACTAATTACTGTTATTCCGTTTTAATAAAAAATAAATTTAAAAATGTTTTAAACAAATGGTCTTAGATAATTTAATTTTTTAATCTCCAATGAGAATCATTTATTATATTTTTATCCAGTAGAAAAGAAAACGTCTTTACAGTTATAAAAAAAAGCTTACTGTTTCCTGAACAATGAAGTAAAACTCCATATCAAGAAATTAATACAACAGAAAATTTCTGATTTCTAGAAGTTTTATTATAGTATACGTAAATGACATTCTTCGCACATCGAAAAATACTTTGAACTTTGAATATATATATTCTGGATGAACGTGAAAAGCTCCAGACCTAAGACAGTGTGACAATCACACTGCCATGGACGGAAATCAAACCCGGGACCCTCGGGATGGCAGTCAAAGCACTAATCACTCGGCCACGAAGGTCGTTGTGGCCGAGTTACAATCCACTAATGTTTGTGTTTGCGACCAGTTTCAGCAGCTCGCTGCCATCTTCTTGTGAAGAACCACCAGAAGAAGAATCATCAGAAGAACGCAATGAGCTGCCGAAGTCGGTCGAAAACATAAAATTTGTGGATTTAAAAAAAAAATTAAATAAACCATTGTTTTGGCCGGAACACTATGATACCTTAACATTTTTAACCGTTAAATTAAATAACTTTGTTTTTTGTATCACAATTCTATTTTATTTTACGCAGCAGTTTCATCAAGACAGAAAAAACAAAAACAGAAACATCTTTTCGGAAATGGTCAATCATTGTGTGAATTTTGACTACCATATTATTTCGATACCAAAAACAAAAAAAAATTACATCTTGCAAATAATCCTCAAAAATTAGAGAAATTAGAAAATTTTGAAATTTTCAAGGCAAAAAAATGTAAACTTAATGTTATAAATCACCAAATTCCAGCTTATCCCTCATTAGTATATAGTATAATATATTTTTAAAAATTCTCCTTTACAATCTAGCTAAATAATAATAATACTAGCTTCATCTTTTGTCACCTTTCCTATTAATGTAATTGTTTATTGTTTATCCTCTTGGTTGTTCAATCTGTATATGGACAAGTGTATGAAAGAACTTAAAGGTATAAATGCTGGTGCTAAGATGA
Organism: Lepidostoma basale; assembly: GCA_022606425.2. Classification (NCBI taxonomy): domain Eukaryota; kingdom Metazoa; phylum Arthropoda; class Insecta; order Trichoptera; family Lepidostomatidae; genus Lepidostoma; species Lepidostoma basale. The sequence goes on from JAHDVF020001348.1 coordinate 543,676, forward strand.
GTGATCTGTCTGTAAACTGTCTGATTTACGCGGACGATGCCGTTCTCGTATTCGTACGGACTTCGTACGGACGAATTACAAGTCTTGGTGTCGAGAATGTATAAGGTATGCAAGTCGAACGATTTAATGATGAATGTCGAAAAGTCAAAGGTGTTAGTTTTTGAAAGGGAAGAGCAAATGACAGTTTGTAATATGAGTGTAAATGAAGAGAACTTGGAACAGGTGAGCGAATTTGTGTATTTAGGTAGCATGTTCACAGCGGATGGCCGAACCGTCAGTGATATTGAAAGAAGGGTTGGTGCGGGTAACAAAGTGAATGGAGCTTTAAAAGTAGTTATTGGAAACAAGAGTTTATCAATGAAAGCGAAAATGGCCGTTCACAATGGAGTTTTGGTTCCAACCCTTATGTATGGAAGCGAAGCATGGAACTGGCAGAAGAAAGATGAGAGCAGAATAAATGCGGTAGAGATGAGGTCTCTAAGACGTATGTGTGGTAGAACGATGTACGACAGAATCTCAAATGCTGATATTAGGAAGGAGTGTAGAGCGAAAGAAGGTATTATGAACAAAATTATGAAAGGTTCGCTTCGTTGGTTCGGACATATGGAGCGCATGGGTGAAGAAAGAATGGTTAAAAAGTATACGTTAACAATGTAAATGGAGTAAGGAGTCGAGGTAGATCGAGGAAAACATGGCATGACCAAATTAATCAAATATTAAAAGTTGGTCATGTCAGAAGCCGGAAGAATCGACGTGCGTGTATGACTCGATGTATGAATGTGGAGGAAGCTAGAGAGGTGTGCCAGGTAGAGTAGTGTGGCGGTCCATTCTCTCTGCCTATTGTTTTGTTTGTTTGTTTGTTTATCGTTTTTAATTTAATATGTTTCATCGTTTTTTGACTATGTACTATGTGTAATTCTTCCTTCTAATTACTGTTTTAATATAATTATTATTATTTTATTATTACATTTTCCACCTTTAATATATTATATTCTCCTATAAATAGTTACTTACCGTTCTTTTAATAAAAAATATTTGGGTACCTAACTCAATTTCAGCAAGAACTTCAAAATTATGTCAAAGAAATTATTCAAATTGACATAGGAACAAATACACATAAAGAATCGAAAAATCACGAAAATTTGACATTTCATATATTATTGCAACACCTGATGATGTCAACATAGGTTGATGAAACAGCTGTCGGGTAAAATAAAATACAATTGTGATACAAAAAACAAAGTTATTTAATTTAACAGTTAATAAAAGAATACAGTAGTTGAGTTCGTGTATTTAGGTAGATTGTTTACAAGAGATGGGCGAGTGGAGAGGGATATTGAAAGAAGGGTTGGGGTAGGCAACAAAGTGAATGGTGCACTTAAAGTAGTCATCGCAAACAAAAACCTATCCAAACAAACTAGAATGGCAGTGCACAATGGTGTTCTTCTACCGACACTTATGTATGGAAGCGAAGCATGGAACTGGCTAAATAAGGATAAAAGTATAATAAATGCAGCAGAAATAAGATCTCCTAGACGAATGTGTGGATACTCTGTGTATGATAGAGTGTCGAATGAAAATATAAGAAGTGAATGCGGTGCGAATGAGGGTGTTATGAACAAAATAATGAAAGGATCATTAAGATGGTTTGGACATATGGAAAGAATGAATGAAGAAAGAATGGTAAAAAAATTATATGTTAACGATGTTAATGGAACCAGAAATAGAGGAAAGCCGAGGAAAACGTGGCACGATCAAATAAATCAAATATTCACTTTCAATTGAATGTCGGCCATGTGAGGAGTCAGAGAAATCGACGCACGCGCATGACATGATGTATGAATGTTGAGGAATCGAAAGAAATATGTCAGCAAAGAAAAGTGTGGCTCTCCATGCTTTCCGCCTACACCTTCGGGGAGACGGCGTGATGGTTAGTAAGTTTTTTTTTAAATACAATATGCTTTTATTTTCATTATTTATTATTTATAAAACTTCTAGAAAACAGATGTTTTCATTCGTACTAATTATATAGAATAGCCTTTATCCAGGCTTTTGCTTACGTTGGGATCAGCACAATTACAAGTTCGTGGAATACATGTGCTCGGTGCTCCAGATAAAATATCAGTCATTAGCATGGCAAATGGTATTATTAACTCATATTGTATGATTGATCGCCGGATTTTCTATCGAGAGCTTATTGTTTCGATGTCAGTTTATTTTGATCGATTCTCGCCTCGGCCTTACCTGTTGCAAACTTACCAGATTCCAAATAACAATGCGTTTACTGCAGTGGAAACAAGTAATGAATATTGAAAATACACGTATTTGAACGAACACTTTAGCTAACGTACGATGAAATTGAATTTGCATAGTAAATAATTTGAAATTGTTTTCAAATTATGATATACGAGTACATTGTAATTAGAATGTTCTACTGCAAAAACCATTTCAGATATGATTAAACATCACTGACCTTTAAAATGTTATTATAATTTATTCTTTACTAGTTCATTATTATATTGTGTTAGCATGTAACAAGTCCTATTGTATTGTTTCCTCGTGATTATAAATGTTATATAATCGCTGGATGTCACCTTTAATTAAATTAAATATATTTTTTAAATCTGTTAAAATTGTCTCAAGACTTCATCAAGGAGATTTTTTTCATTTCATTTCACTACTGCAACGGTCTCTTGATGTCGAATGATTAGGCAGATGGAGGAAAAGCTGTGGATGCCTCCATTTTAATGATACCCAAGAACCTTTAAAAAGCTCAAGGATTCATTGTTTTTGAACAATGATGTAAAACTCCATATTAAATAATTAATACGAATGAAAACGTTAGTTTTCTAGAAGTTTTATTATATTTTATGGGTATTCTCGTATACTCGTATTATAAAAACACGCTTTCATTCGTATTAACCTAAATGATATTTATTGTTTATCAATATGAAAAAGAACTTTTTATTCAATCATTATTTAAAACCCTTGACATTTTTCACAAATACTTCACTTAACAAGTATATCTTATCTTATTCAACATTTCTTGAACAAAGCTTTGAAAATCCAAATAAAATAATTATTACGAATGAAAACGTCCGATAAATAGAAGTTTTATTATAATTTATTTACATTACATGTGTCGCCTGTCTTAGTTAGGCATTATCAAATGTCATCAATTACCAAACATTTATGCAGTGTTTCACACGGTTTAAGACATTATCAATTACATTTGATAACGCCTTAGACAGGCGAAACATGTCATTCACATAAATTTTAATAAAAATTATTTTTTGTTTCTTGAACATTTATGTAAAACTCTATATTAATCAATTAATACGAAGGTAACTTAATACCAATAATAACCGTATTCTGTCATGTCATTCACATAAAATATAATAAAACTTCTTGAAAACATACGTTATTCTTCTTCTTCTTCAAGTGCCCTGTCGGTTCCCCCCGACGTTGGCAATCACCTCGGCGAACCTGTCCCTGTCTTGCGCCGCTCGGAACAGCTCCTCCACACTTCGGATGCCGGTCCACTCCCTCACGTTTCACAGCCAGGACATTTGTCTCTTTCCGGGCCCTCGACGACCCTCAATTTTCCCCTCCAATATCAGTTGGAGAAGGTGGTACTTTTCCCCACGCAGTATATAACCCAGATGTGAGGTCTTTCGAACGTTGACAGTTGATAACAATTCCCTGTCAACTCTGGCTCGCCTCAGGACTTCGGTATTGGTAACCATGTATCTTCAGGGAACTCTGAGCATTCGGCGATGGAGCCACATTTCAAATGCTTCCAGTCTGTTCATTGAGTTAACTTTCAGGGTCCAAGTTTTACACCCGTACAATAAAACAGACCACACATAGCATTTGATCATTCTCTGGCGGAGTTTCAAGTTTACGTTATTATTCATATTAATAATATAATAAAACTTTTATAAAACAGACATCTTCATTCGTATTAATTAATATCTTAGCTAATTTCATTTTGTGTTAGATTCTTATGTATGTTTGTATATAAATACATAATATAATATTGTGTTTACCAAGAACTTTAGTCCCCATATCAATAAAATCTCCATGGCCGTAAAGATTTTATGGCTTGAGTGATACCTTGCTCAATCGATACGATCCATTAGATTTTATTATTCTAGGTACGCGCACTAAAGATGTGGCTATATACTGCTAATGTTATTTATATGTATCAAGACATGTACCTCACATATCCCCGTGTACATCAGACAAAAGATTTACGCCTATTCCACGCTGACAAACGTGAATTTTTAATATTGCTTGTACAAATATAAAAATATATATTCCAATTTAAACATTGCGGAAATCCATAATGAAGAATACTTTTTAAAATTAAACCACAACAACAACAAACCATCACGCCGTTTCCCCGTATGGGTAGGCAGCGAGAATGAACGTCCACACTACTCTATCCTGACACACCTCTCTAGCTTCCTTCACATTTATACAGTCATACACGCATGTCGATTCTTCCGACTTCTAACATGACCAACCTTTAAAATTTGATTAATTTGGTCATGCCATGTTTTTCTCAGTCTGCCTCGACTCCGTACTCCATTAACGTATACTTTCTTAACCATTCTTTCTCCATCCGAATGTCCGAACCAACGCAGCGATCCTTTAATAATTTTGTTCATAATACCTTCTTCTGCTTTACATTCCTTTCTTATATCAGCATTTGAGATTCTGTCGTATATCGTTCTACCACACATACATCTTAGGGAACTCATCTCTACTGCATTTATTCTGCTCTCATTTTGCTTTAAATTATAATACTATAATCGGGAAACGCTATTGCATTTTCGATTTTATATAAATTTTTATATTAAACCGAAAATGTTAAATACTCTATTTACAAAACATGGAAGGAATGAATTATGAAAGAATGGTAAAAAAAAGTATATGTTAACGATGTAAATGCAACTAGAAATGGAGGAGTCGGAGAAATGTTAAGGAATCGAGAGAAGTGTGTCAAGAAAGAAAAGTTTGTTAGTCCATTCCTTTTGATGGTATTTAGGTTAGTTAGTTAGTATAATATAATAATTACATTGAATCGCCCAAACGAAATTAAGGTAAAATTGCAACAGATTTGCATTAAAATGTTATCATTCGCTTAAACTGTTTTTTTTTAATTAAATTAAAATTAATAAGATAAATAACGTTTTCATCAACGGAAAATTATTATAATTATTTTGTAAAATTTTCCATTGTATGGTACCTCTCCACCACTGTTATCCAGGGACAAACGTATACTTAAGTTCGTTTCTCTGCAGGAAGAGTATTTTGTATCAAAGCTTTGCTAGTTGCATGCCGTGGGAGACTCTTGACGCGTTTGTTAAAATATGTTAACTAACTAACTTATCATCATGCCTTTTCCCGGAGGGGTAGGCAGAGAGGATGGACCACCATACTGTTCTTTTATGACATAAATTTCATGCATATTCTTCATTGACAAATCGTGACACGCACGTTCGTCGAATGTCCCTACTTCGAACACGACTGCCTTTTAGTTATTGATTGATTTTTTAAATTGGTCATGTCTTCCATGACCTTTCTCGGCTTCTTTTTCCATTTAAACTACTTGTATATATATTTTAAACCATAATTACCTCATCTATTCGTTTCATATGTCCAAACCATTTAAGTGACCCTTTCCTAATTATTATTTAATTTATTATTATTTAGTTAATACATTTAGATGAGTGAGAAACGAAAAAAAAGCAATGTTATTACGAATAATAATCAAAAATAATGCAAGGATTAATTGTATATCAATAGAGACGAAGATGCAAATTGGAAACAGAATATGGTGATCGAGGTGTTTACAGGACTTATTAATACAACATTCCCCATTCCACCCTTCTTACGACCACCATGTGGATTTTTTTTTAAATGTTGTATATATGTTAATATATAACACCAAACTTCACATGTTAGTTTCAATCTACACACTAGCGCCATCTGTGAAGATTGGATTTAAGCATTAGACAGAAGATCTCAGAAGAAGAAAGGCTACCGCCATTAACGTATTGCTAGATAACGCCTGGAGATGTCACTGTAATTGATATGCTATAACTTGGACCAGTTTTTGTTTTTACAACATTTTGAATGTTTACAAATACTTAAAGAAGAATACTGGATTTTACCCATTGCGGGTTGATAATTCAAGGATTAATTCTTGAATTGATAACCCACAATGGATAAAATCCGGTATTAGTCTACAAGTATTTGTATACATTCAAAATGTTGCAAAAATAATACGATTGAGACAAATATGGAAATAATTAGACGTTCTGAGAGCGGCAAATCTTTTGCTAGAGTTGGCTGTTCTTAGTAGCATTAACCGGTCTACGATACGTTAGATTTTGAAAAACAAGAATAAAATAAAATGTGGAAATGTATTTTCAAACATTGTTTCCAAAAGACGTATTATAGAACTGTATATCAGGAAAAGAAAAAAAGGGGTATTGACAAATTCGTAAAGAAGTTTTTTAAATTCTAATTCGTTTCGTTATTCTACTTTGTATGTATGTGATTGATAAATACATTCACAACTGAAAAAACTCACTATTTTGATGGGTTTTTTTTACATGACCTCTGCTTTCGCACATTCAATTTTCGCACATATTTTCAGGATCAATTAAGTGCGAAAGTCGAGGGCCACCTGTACATAATTGTTCAAGAAACAATAAACAGGATTATGTTTGTTACGAACCATCACTCTCTCGACTCATTGAGGATGCACATAAATGTGTGTAAATGTCTTCTCTTTTTATGAAGTGACTAACAAGCTTAGGGGTGGATACGATTGAAACACGCTACGTAAAATATTTTCCTTTGAAACCGTACCACGTAATTTGTAAATGAATTTTGCTTGTACATACGTCTTTCAAGGAAACTGAACGTTTAAAAAATATTGTTTTTAAATTATACATTTTTGTGTAATTATATCCTTTAAAGATATTTTACTTTATTACATGGACAACTTTAATAATGTTAAGGAACATTGATAACGTCTTGGGCAGATTTTATAAAGCCGACGTTTTTTTAATTTATATAAAATATTTTTTGAACAATTGATCAATATATCATCCCCATAAATAATAATAAAACATAGAAAGAATAGAAAAATTAATAGTTAATTAAAAACAATGATGTCCACAGAGTTGAAGTGGTACAAGCTGCATTTAATAAAATGAGAACGTTCTTTTGCAACGATAATCTTAACTTGACACTCCGACAAAGAATGATGAATGATAATAAATATGATTTGAGTTGTCCGCTAAGGTATTTCACTGTTGTATCATGTCGCCGGCAGTGTATACGTGAGAAACTCAAACACAACTCATATCACATTTATTACCACCACCACATTACCCTGAAGATGGAGACTGCAACGATCTCCAAATTGTCAGTCGAGAAGGAGAAAACATAAACTTGTAAAAGTTCAAGAATACATTCATAACTGAAAACATAAACATGGATCAAAAGTAAATGTTTTATTTTAGAATAATAGTAGAATAATAGTAGTTGAATAAATTGAAATTGAAAAATTGAATTGTAATCGATAATCATAGTAATCGGACGACCTTCGTGACAGAGTGGTAAGTGCTCTTACTTCCATACCAAAGGTCCCGGGTTCGATTTCCGGTGGTGTCAGTGTGATTGTCACACTGTAATTGGTCTGATGTAGAATTCACGTGACAATAAAATGGCGATAGATTGGCTACCTACCACATGTCATGAGTATCGTCAATATAATAGCTTAGAATAATGTGTATACAGTAATTGGGTTTAAACAACCTGTTGTATACAAGGAAAAAAATTTAAAAATGTCAGGCTGACCTGATTCAGCATTATCAAAAGATGTTCTTCCAAACTCGTTCGTTTTAACACTTGACTTTTAATTAAAGACATTTATATACTTTTAACTTCAATGTTCAATTTAGAACAAATTAAACCTTTTTGGAAATTAAAATCCCGTAAACAAAATTCTGTTAATTATCTCCTCACACTCTGCGCCACGTGATACGTAACGTAACGAATTAGCTACGGGAAATGGACTTCAAACGTAGAAAACGCGTAGATACGTAACAATCTGGACGAAATGATCACACTCGAATAACATTGACGTAACGTAAGTTAATATCTCCTTCTTCTTCTTCTCCTTATAGACCTTTAGTCTGTTCCTGAAATCAGGCTGGCCTCTCTAGGGAGGTTGACTCCCAACTATCTCTCCATCTCTTCGGCAGTCTTCCTGGGGGACGCCAGCCTGGTGAGATCCACCCTCTGCACGTGCGCATTCCAGTATCTTCTGCGTTGTATGCCCCATCTCACGACATCCACCTTGCAGATCTCGCGGATGGCCGTGTTCCTCACCCTATCTCGATTAGTTATTCCTGCTATCATCCTCAGCGTCCTCATCTCTGCCACCCGTACTTTAGCCATCGTTCTTGTGGTATCCGCTCTGGTCTCAATGCTATATGTCAGTATAGGCCTTACGCAGGTTTAATATATTCTGACCTTACTGTCAGTTCTCATATACTTGTTTTTCCATATTATATCCTTGAGACAACCCGATATCGCCAAAGCCTTGTTGACTTGTCCTATTGTTTCACTGACAAGATTATTTTGATTGAGCAGATCCACTTCCAGATATCTAAACTTTGCAACCTGTTCCAGCATTCTGTCATTGACATCTCCAATTATTTCATCCATAATGAGGCAAAAGACAGGGAAGAAGGGAAGAATGGAAGAGAAGAATTGAAGAAATGGCTGTAAACCAATCCCAGGATTGAAACTTTCTAACTAACTAATGAGGTTTAAAAGAAATTAAAGAAAGAATGTTAATATGAAAACATATAAATATTTGTGATGACGCTGTCCTACTTACAGACAACGAGCATGAACTACAAGTCCTGGTGAATAGTATGTATGAGGTATGCACGCGATATGATCTGATGATGAATGTGAATAATTCCAAGGTCATGATTTTTGAAAAAGCAGCAATCATGACAGTCTGTGAATGGTGAAAATTCGGAGCAAGTAGATGAGTTCGTGTATTTAGGTAGCATGTTTACAAAAGATGGGCGAGTGGAGAGGGATATTGAAAGAAGGGTTGGGGCAGGCAACAAAGTGTATGGTGCACTTAAAGTTGTCATCGCAAACAAAAACCTTTCCAAAAAAGCTAAAATGGCAGTGCACAATGGTGTTCTTGTACCGACCCTTATGAATGGAAGCGAAGCATGGAACTGGCAAAAGAAGGATGAAAGCAAAATAAATGCCGTAGAAATTAGATCTCTTTTTGAATGTGTGGATACTCTGTGTATAATAGAGTGTCGAATAAAAATATAAGAAGTGAATGCGGTGCGAATGATGGTGTTATGAACAAAATAATGAAAGGATCATTAACATAGTTTGGACACATGGAAAGAATGAATAATGAAAGAATGGTAAAATAATTATATGTTAACGATATAAATGGAACTAGAAATAGAGGAAGACCGAGGAAAACGTGGCACGCTAAAATATTATAAATCAAATATTGAATGTTGAGGAAGCGAGAGAAATATGTCAAGAAAGAAAAGTGTGGCTGTCCATTCTTTCTGCCAACCCCTTCGGGAGACGACGTGACGGCTAGTTAGTTGCGTGCTAGAAGCGTGCGCTTAACCCAGCCAATGACAGGTCATAAGTCCTGTTAACACCTCGATCACCATATTCAGTTTCCAATTTGCATATTCGTCAAAAGAAGAAGATGATCTTTGAAAAACACATTCACTTTTATGAAAAAAATACGTGTATACTCTGTCTACTTCTAGACATATCACACTATTATATGTCTCTCACTATTTTCTAATCAAAATACTGTCAAATTAGCACATATAGACTATGATCACTAGACCGATCCATCCCACGGGATTCTATTTGTTATCATGTGACCCTACTGCGTAGACCCATCACGCAATTAACTGAAACTGGGATAACTAACAAATCTCCAAACATTTTAAAGTTCGAATCAAATTCCCATTTGAATTTACAGCCCACAAATCTAATTTGAATTATAAGTTTTGAAATTTTGTGTTCTAATGAATTCATGCAATACAACTACATTATGCGAACACATAAGTTACAAACAGAAAAACATCACGCCGTTTCTCTGAAGGGGTAGGCAGAGAAAATGGACTATTCGTTATTTACTTATTTTATTTATTTATTAAGGGTAACATACAGCGATATCAATAACATATATATAAAAGAAACATTTAGAATAATTAAAATAAGGCCAATTACATGCTACCACAAATATAAAATAATAGTTAACAATTAACAAATGATAGTGTGAAACAAGATTGAAGTGAAACTAAGACAAAATAAGGTATACATAATATTTAAGAGTTAAAATACTTATATTACTTGAAATAAAAAAAAAATTAAGATAAATAAAAAAAAGTAATACGAGTATACGAGTATTATAATATCACGTAACATCGTGGTCCGCGCCGAAATGTTGCTCCGATCAATTTCTTAAAATTTCGCTCGCTCAAATGAAAGACGTCAATGTCTCCAAAATGTTTGTTGTAGTTATCACAGATTCGATACAATGCCGCGCTCTGAGCGTAGTTAGTGCGATAAACAGGAAGATGGAAAACTTGGCTCGCGGTGTGTCTCGTGCGAGACATGGGGGTATTGAGTGACAATTTGCTGAGAAGTTCAGAATTGTCAATTTTAAAGTGAATTATTTTATGAAGCAACATCATATCATGAAGAGTACGTCTATTTTCAAGAGAGTCCAAGGAGTGAAAAATTAGGGCAGATTTGTAATCAGAGAACGACTTGCACATTTTAAAATTAATATGTTTAATAAACATTTTTGCACTCTTTCAATGCGTTGGATACTATTAACTATTTTATTTATAAATAATATTAAATAATAATAATACATGATGATAATATAAATCTGTAGGAGGAAAGGAAAAAAGAATGAGAAATTTTTTAATAAATATTTTATTTTATGTCGAATCCGGCTGGAACTAGAATGACAAGTGAAATATAAATAAATATTTATGGTTAAGAAAAGTTTTCTGTTGTCATTTATTTTCCTTATTTAAATAAATGGTAAAAATCCCCAGAATGGGTTACCCCAATTGGGAGGTATTAAAACCATGTACTTGGTAAATGATCAATAAATAAATTTCCTAAGTATATTTGTTTATAACCACAAAATATTAAATAAAAACACGACGTGTTTCGGAGGATAACTCCATCTTCAGGTCTAAATTATATATTTACACCTGAAGATGGAGTTATCCACCGAAACATGTCGTGTTTTTTTTAATATTTTGTGGATCATAAACAAAGATATGTTCAATTTCCTAAGTGTATCAAAATGTAATTGTCGAAATGTTTTGTCATATCTTCAGATATGAGCAAATAATCTGGTTTTAAATGGTAATAAAGAATCTACCCAATCCGATCAAAGTTTACCAAATAATTTATCCCAACAATTTTAATTTAATGATCTAAAATAGTGAAGTGTTATATAGGCTATAAGGCAATACTTAATAACCGTTTCCAACTGGGAAAAGTTTTTAATGAAGAAAATCGCACTTCGTTTTACGGTACATTTTCTATAATAGTGACATCAACAAAATTTACAGTCTATGGTTAATTTATTGAACTCCTAATCATATCCTTTACACTTTGAGCACAAATGAATTTTATACAAAAAATTAAAAGAAGATTTTGTTCATGTATAATATAATGTAGGATTTATTAAGGAAATTATCAGGATCGAGATTTTAATTTTTATATAATACTTAGAATCATTAGTCATCTTGAAATATGTAAAATTATTTGTAAACAATTTGTAGTAAGATGTTTTTCTTAGAAACACTTAATTTCGTCCTACCTCAAATAACTTATTTTTGATTTATATAATATCATTTAGTATCCCCTAACTATGTAATCATTGTCATAAAATTTATTAACGCGTTCCAAGAAACACTTTCCAATATTTCTGGACCTACCCAAATAATTATTTATTAAAAATGTATAAAGTCACATCAATGTTCGTTAATTACCGTATTCTACTCCATTTACTAGTGTATATAAACAGCAACGAGCTGAAATTTCGTCACATTTGATAATGCCTTAGAAGGGCGAAACAAGTCATTCCCATAAAATATAATAAAACTTCTAGAAAACTGATGTTTTCATTCGTATTAATTATTAAAATGCATCCTTTAATTATAATAATAAAGTCGAAACATCGGTTCTGTAAAAATAATGTTTGTTGTAGATTAGCAGAGATCGTAAAAAGAAAACTCTACTAAAAAAACTGATATGTGTCTAATAAATTTCCCTCGTTCTGTAGGCTTAACGTATAGATGTAGTATTTTGACATATTTTCAGTATTTTTCATCCCCTACGATTGCAATCAGAGGACGTAATAGGCGACTACCTCTCATTTCCTCCCCCGGGCTTCCGAGGCTTCCCATTACCCGAGAAACAGTCTTTCATTTCCACTAATATTTCCAAGATGGAAATGGAAATAGAAAATGAACTGAATTGTCCTAGTTAAAATCCAATACGTGCTGTGTACATTAAAGATTTCCATGATTAAGAAACTATCTATTATTTTTTTGTCATTAATTAATTTTCCGATTTTCTTTTATTCCTGTAATACATGACATAATTGTGCACATAATTAAAACGAATTAACGTCATTTTTAGTTGTTTTACTATTTTGTATGGGAATGACATTGTTCACGTTGCTAAGGCATTATCAAATATTTAATAAGTTTCAAATAATTGGTTAAGAAACAATAAATAATTGTGCACGTTTTAAAAAAACTTCTTCTTCTTCCTGTGCCGTGTCAGGTCCCCCCGACGTTGGCGATCACTCCGGCGAAAACCTCCCTGTCCTGCGCTGCCCGAAACAGGTCATCCACCGTCCTCATTCCGGTCCACTCTCTAATGTTGCGCAGCCAGGACATCTGTTTTCTGCCAACTCCCCGTCTTCCCTCTATCTTGCCCTCCAATATAAGTCGGAGGAGGCGGTACTTTTCTCCACGCAGCACGTGACCCAAATATGAGACCCTTTTCACTTTGACATTCGACAACAGCTCTCTCTTGGCTTCATCTCCTGTATTGTGTTGTCTAATTTTCCTGCAGCAAAAAGGCTTCTAACATTTTGAGCCGGGAGATTCTTCGCACCCCCTGCCCACTGAAGGGCTGCCCGGGACTAGGGGCCGTTGCTTTGGGTTTTCTCGCCATAGTGATTTCCTGGGAATGATAATCAGAGTGGTTTCCCGTTGCCTTCTCTGATGGGTTTTTCTGTAGGGGTCACCTTCCCTTAGCTGGGGGGGGGGGGTCCGGTTTTGTGGCGCCGGACACTCGCCATTCATCCTCTCCCTATCTGCTATGGCTGTAAACTACCTACTTTAATTTTTGATATAAGGAAGAACTGCAATGTAGAAGATGTCTTGGGAAAGGGAAGACTTAGAAGACGTTACTTGAGAAATCATGTGGAGAGAGCGTGTTCTGAAAGAGTGATACGTAAAGGCAACAGACCTACAGGAAGTACACCGAAAAAACGGCAAGACAGTTAGTCTTCAATATCCCAGAAACAAGCTACGAGTGTGATTCTGAACCGGGGCGCCAGCGCTCCTGTGTGGGAGTTTTGGAGGTCTGGCGGGGCGTTTTTATTTTTTTAGCATTTAGGGGGCGCTGGAGAAGTTTGAGTGGGCACTGTGCTAATATAGAAAAATAAGCTCATTCACGAGCTATGTACACTTGTACACTTTTAAACTTTCTTTAGAAGCTTTGATTTATAAGTTCTGTTAAATAAACTACACTTTCACGCGCAAATATTTTAATTTGGGCATAATACTCAATATCATGTTCTTCATATAAAATAAGCTCATTCGAAAATGTTCAAAATATCATCTATGATTGTTTTGATATGTGACAAGTTTTGTACCGTACGAGGCTTTTTTAAAAATTTATAGTGGAAAATATATTGCATAAAATACATACCTACATAGAGAAAGGTGTAAATTTAAAATTTCGTTTTTTGTTGGGAGGGGGGAGAGGGCGTTGGATAATTTTGCGGTAAAGGGGGCGATGATGAAATAAGAAAGAAATGTACCTAAGGCAGATGACTGCATCATGGATAAAATTAAAATAGGATCCCTGAGATGGTTTGGATATATGGAACGAATGAATGAGAGTAGAATGGTTAAAAAGTTGTACACAAGCAGCGTGAGTGAAAAAAGAAGCCGAGGATGACCGAGGAAAACATGGCATGACCAAATTAATCAATTACGTAAAGGCGGCCACATTCGAAGTTGGAATAATCGATATGCGTACATGGTACGATGTATGAATGTAGAGGAAACCCGAGAGGTATGCCAGGACAGAGCATTGTGGCGATCCATCCTCTCTGCCTATCCCTCCGGCGAAATGGCGTGATGGTTAATTAGTTAGTTAGTTAACATGACTAAGTTTCGGTGGGAGTGAAACCGGTCAGCTCTTAAAAAACAAGTATAGTGATGTAATAACAAAATTTTCGAATGTTTTCAAATATTGATATAATTCCACACCACAAATTAAGTAAACGAATATAATTTGAATATCGTTACTAACAGGTTTTTTAATTAACTGTGTGGGAGTAAAATTAGCTGATTGGTTCCTTTGAACCTCCCATTTGAATATGAAATTAGCTGTAGCGAGTGCACATGATGACTGTCAGGTTAAAAAAGGTTTTTCAATTATAGTGCAATTTGCACGTTATTAGCATTCATTTGTTTCCGTGATTTAAAAATCTAAATAGAAAAACTCATGTATCATAATGACGAAAATTATTTTAAATGCATTAGAAAATATATTAGAATTTCGGTATAACTGAAAATAATCATTATTCTTCTTCAAGTGCCCTCTCGGGTCCCCCCAACGTTGGCGACCACCTCGGCGAACCTGTCCCTGTCCTGCACACCTCGGAACAGCTCCTCCACACTTCGGATGCCGGTCCACTCCCTCAAGTTTTGCAGCCAGGACATTTGTCTCCTTACGGGTCCTCGGGGTCCCTCAATTTTCCCCTCCAATATCAGTTGATTGAGAACAGGTTAAAAATAATACCAGGAATACATGAGAGATGGTTCAACATTGGCAAGACAGAATTCTCTCCATTAGCAAGAGTATTTGCCCTCTAAACGCACTTTCGATAATGTGAAAGACGTCGATTTTCGAGGAGATCATTTCCAGCAGACTGATTTAAATATTTACCATATTATTAAAGTAAAAACTGAGGAAAGTAAAGAATTTTAACAGTTCAATATAGATTTAAAGCAAAAAATCAAATGAAAACATTAATTTTAATTTTCAATACGCTTAAAAATCGAGCTTTTCGTTACCGTTTTTAATAAAAAGAAAATTATGAATTCAAAAATCGTATTTCAATTAGATTTAAAACAATTCACATTGTAACACTTAATATAAAATTCGACCAGAGTTTTGAAAAAATCAGAGGAAAAATAATGAATTAAACAAGTAACTCAAATTTTCTGTATATTCTGAATAGGTAATAATTTTTCAACCCCGTTCAACCCTTAAATTAAAAATTTCTTTATCCCTTTCATATCACCTTCAATATTTTATTTAAAAAAGAGCATTTTAATGTAGGCCTGTGAAGAACCACAGAAACCTCATAATCAGAAGGAATTCTGGAAGGTCAAATCTTTAATTAATAATTAAATAAAACGATGTTTTTTAACTACTTCCACTTTTGTCTTTATTTAGACAGCGACCGGTTTCGCCAGGCTCGCTGGCATCGACAGACTGTCGATGCCAGCGAGCCTGGCGAAACCGGTCGCTGTCTAAATAAAGACAAAAGTGGAAGTAGTTAAAAAACATCGTTTTATTTAATTATTATTTAAAATGAACTTCCATCAAGAGATTTCAGTAAAATCATTTGATTATCAAATCTTTAGTAAAACTGAGACAATGAATTGTAGGTACCTACGTATATAAAACCACATTACTTCGATCGTCCCACTTTTTCTCAATCTTACTACAATCCAAACTACAAGCTGCATTTTTTCTATTAAGAACCCCTCTGTTCTGGAGCAAATGGGTATTTTTGTTCCTGCCTTTCACGCAGAACCAACCTGCCTAAGGTGATGCCAGTAAGAAGAACAATTTGGACGTTGAATCTGATCGTCTCGGATTTGGATATTTTTAGTGTAAGTGAGGCGGTGTTCATAAAAAAACATATATTTAAAAATATATGGACAGCTCCACTACCAACATCTTCCCCTACCCCAGATGTTCCAGATCAGGTAGGATCCAGGATTGGGCTCTTCAGTCACAAACGGAACAACAACCGTAAATGACAGTTTTCCTCGGACACGAGGGACAGCCGATGATGATGATGATCAAATCAAATCAAATCAGTTTATTTACTCAAAAGACATTACAAACAGCATAAATGTTTAAGGCATGATGAGTACTACAGTTAAGATCCAAATTACTGCGAAGAACCACAAAAACACTATTGCACAAGACCCTGATCAAACCAGTCCTCACATATGCCTCTGAAACCTGGGTGATGACAAAACACACTGAAAGGTCCATCGCAGCATTTGAAAGAAGGGTTCTTAGGACAATATATGGCCCAGTGAGAGACCATAATGGTTGGCGTCGTCGATATAACCGAGAGCTATATGATATCTATAAAGAGCCCGATGTGATCAGATCCATCAAAGTAGGGCGCCTGAGATGGGCTGGTCACATAATCAGAATGGATGACGACAACCCTACAAAACGCCTCACGCTCTCAGTACCACAGGGACGTAGAAGACCAGAAAGGCCCAAAATGCGATGGATGGACAGTGTCAACACGGATGCATCGGTGTCACAAGTGAGAAATTGGAGAATGGGGGCATCAAACAGACAAGAATGGAGGAAGCTCCTGGATTCAGCCAAGGCCCACCCAGGGCTGTCGAGCTTAGGATGATGATGATGATGAGTACTACACGTATATTTTAAATGCTTAGCTTACACAAGTTGATTATTTTTTATCTATTCCCAACCGGATTCTACACAATCTTATCTACACCAGAACAATCACCTTAGAAATGCTGTATCGCTTAAATTTTATAATAATAAGTCTTAAATTAAAAAAAGGGGCATATACCAAGAGACCGAATTCTCATTAATACGAATGAAAACGTTCGTTTTCTAGAAGTTTTGTTATATTTTATGGCAATACTGATACGAGTTCTTCTTTTAGAGCCATACCACTTCTACAAATGATTATTTGTCTTTCTACGCCCGGAATAACGCCCTTCTTCTTATCTAGTCTTTAAAATTACACAGCAAAGACTTTGGCTTTTGGTGGTCCTGCCAAGTCAACCTGATAACTGAAATTATAACTGATACATACAGGTACATAAGTTAGTCGAAGGACGTCAAGGAAAGGGAAGAATATGAATATTTTATTTCTGAAACTGCAGATGAATTGTTTATCTACTCTAGTATTAGAGTTTTCTTCTACTTCTTCTTCTCCTTATAGACTTTAGGTCTGTTCCTGAAATCAGGCTGGCCTTTCTTGGGAGGTTGACTCCCAACTATCTCTCCATCTCTTCGGCGGTCTTCCGAGGGGACGGCAGCCAGTAGGAATCTGATGCGCCACAGTGTGTGGGATTCTGGTGGGATCCATCCTCTGCACGTGCGCATTCCAGTATCTTCTGCGTTGTCAGATCTCGCGGTGTTCCTCACCCTATCTCGAAAAGTTCTTCCTGCTATCATCCTCAGGGTCCTCATCTCTACCAACCGTACTTTAGCCTTCGTTCTTGTGGTATCCGCTCTGGTCTCAATGCTATATGTCAGTATAGGCCTTACGCAGGTTTCATATATTCTGACCTTACTGTCAGTTCTCATATACTTGTTTTTCCATATTATATCCTTGAGACAGCCTGATACCGACGAAGCCTTGTTACTTGTCCCCATTAGAGTTTTCAATCAAGAAAAATCTATATCAGATTGCCTGACAACACGAAAGATGAAAAAAAAATCATATCCAGGTCTAGAACTCTGCTCCATAAATGTATTGAATTTGATAATGTGTTTTCGACATTCACTGGATTTATGTGTCCACTTTTTATATATGAGCAGCATGGCATTTATATAATATAATGTATTGTATAGAGTGGCCTAGCTTATTACACAATAGAGCACAACTATCTCCAGGGAGATGCTGGGAATCGAGTGAAAATGAGACGGTGTGAGTTTCAAATTGAATTTGTAATGTGAGCCTATTCAATTATTGTCTTTCTCGCGATATGAAAACACTCGTTACTCTTACGCTTCTTGCATCATTCTGTACACACGATTACCTGTATATCCATACCCAGTCTGTAGACATCCATTAAATAGAAATTATTTGAAGTAGGTATTGTTGTATGGGTAAAATATCTGTTCAAATTTCGAATAAGAAACGAATTAAATAAAAATATCTATCATCGATACATTTTATTTATTTATACTTGATCTACTCGGATTGATTTCATTATTTGTTTACAGGCCACAAAAGAAATATTTATTAAACTTTCGTATGGAGCAATTAATGTGTGGTGTGACATTATTAAATATAATAATAATACACTTTAAGTAATTTGTATTAACACCACTTTATTTGGTAACACCAACCGGTTTCACTTCCGCCGTAGCTTCGTCAGGGTGAGAGAGTAAACTGCTCACTCAGTTTAATCTCTCACCCTGAAGAAGCTCCGGCAGGAGCGAAACCGGTTGTTGCTACCGAATAAAGTAGTGGTAATACAAATTACTAAAAGTGTATTAATATTATTATCATTATTAATTTTTTTTAAATAATTTATAACACTTATTTTACTTTCACATCACTTTATTTTGTTAATCGAACCAACCGATTTCGCTCTCGCCGGATTATAAAAACATAATGATTTTTTTTTTTTAAAAGCCCACAAATTAAGAACTTCATACGCAATAAATATTTAAAAATTAATTATCTTCTTCTTCAACCTATTTCAGTTCATTTATTCAGACTGCATCCAGGTAACGTGTCGATTCATGTCATCCATCCACCATAGTTGCAGTCGCCCTACACTTCTCTCAGCGGGTCCATGGTCTCTAAGTCAAAAACCATCTTATCCATTTTATTATACTAACTAACTAACTATCACGCCGTCTCCCCGGAGGGGTAGGCAGAAAGAAGAGTCTGTTCTCTCCTGACATACTTCTCTCGCTTTCTCTATATTCATACATCTTGTCATCGTACGTCGTAATCTTCGACTCCTCACGTGACCGACATTAAATATTTTATTGGTTTGATGGTACCACGTTTTCCTCCGTTTAGCTCCGTTCACATATACCTTATTCACTATTATGTCTTTACTCATTATTTTTATGTATCTAAACCATCTTAAAGACCCTTCCATTATTTTGTTCATAACACTTTCATTCGCACCGCATTCACTTCTTATACTTGCATTTGACACTGCACCGCACATTCGTCTTAGAGATCTCATTTCTACTACATTTATTCTACTTTCATCCTTCTTTTGCCAGTTCCATGCTTCACTTTCATACATAAGGGTCGGCACAAGAACACCATTTTTTTTATATAGGTATTCATTACACAGGTAAACGATTTTAGATAAACTTAAAGCGTTAACACTGTGGAATTCCATATTGCCAAATGTTTTATGAAATAAAACACCGTATTTTCCACTTTTTCGAAAGTGGTAAAAACAGTGTTTGAATTCATAAAAAAAATGTCAGGTGTAACCGGGTTTCATCGACATGGCTAACATGGCAAACTATGGCTAAATTGTCATTTTTTCGTAGTAGAAAAGGAAAAAGACATGCGTCATACAATTCTATTTATTCCGCAATATAGGGGTATATTATACCATATGTGTGATACAATATAATCATATGGGGTTGTGCGTGTGTAAGAGTATGAAATTTCAATAAACGCGCAACAAGTTCCATTTCTGTATTGACATCAATGTTTCTGAAGGGAAGGTAAGTAGAAAAATAAATTGATATTCTAAAAATGTTTGGTAGGTGAAAATAAATGTTATACCATACATTTGCAGGTCTAAATTTCCTTGTAACAATTAAGTAGTTTCAATATTACTATTTAAGTCTAAAAAAATATTTTTTCAGATTATTATTATTTTATTATATATTTTTATTATTATTATTATTGAACAAAAAGAAAACGTCATTTGTTATGTAACGAGTGTTTTTGTTTTTTTTATTCATTTATCGATTTCAAAATGTAAAGATTACTGCTGATTATCTCAGTACACTTTGTATAACAAAACTTTTTATTTACTTTACTTATAATTACTCTTACTATATTTGTTCAAATATGAATCCTCAACACAAAGTTAAGGCGAATAGAGAAGAAATTCTTAGTGCAAGTGTTAACTACAAATGCCAAAAAATACATTGATAACGGTTACTTGTAACCGAAACATGTCTGAGTTCAGTAAAAACAAAAAATGTTATAATACAAAGTGTAACTAACTAACTAACTAACTAACCATCACGCCGTCTGCCCGAAAGGGTAGGCAGAAAGAATGGACTGTCACATTTTAACTGATGCGGCACTCCATCCTTCTCTTTTCGCCCCGCGGGAGACGCGGTGTGATGGGTTGCGAACCTCATCGCCACCAATAGGCATCTCCCGCGCACACTTCGATCGTCCAACACCCACAAAATAAATCTAAAACAAATAATATAAAATACAATGATATAAAATAACATAACAAAATAAAAACAATTTAATACAAAATGTTATTTTTTAGATGGTGCACATATTGTCTATTTAATTTATGTTCCACGTATCCACCGTTTTTTAATTTAGCACATAATGTAATGTAACTATATTTATTCAAATATGCATTAATGGGGTTCAATGCCTAGTAGGAGCCACAGTGATTTACACCTGTGCTGTAGGATGTAAGTCTATAAAATGCTGTGTAACGCTCTCTTGCATAACACCAGTAAAACTACTAGCTTGTCCTACTCGTTAGCGTCCTCGTCATGAACCCTGGACAATATGGCTTCACTCTGGCAGAGGAGTCATGGCAGGTAACGAGAGGATGGAAGGTGAGTTTCTGGCGCCTTAAAACCAGATCACCGCAGCTAAGGGAAGGTAACCCCAACAGAAAATCCACCAGAGAAGGCAACGGGAAACCACTCTGGTTATATATTTTCCCAGGAAATCACTATGGAGAGAAATCGAGTTTACCAGAGTGATCGCCAACGTCGGGGGGACCTGACAGGGCACTTCAAGAAGAAGATGTAATAATATTATTTCAAATAATGCCATTACCACAAATTAAGTGCAACATTTGAATTTTTCAAATATTTTTTAATTAACCTGTGAACTTTAATTAAATATAAACCTTTTCCGATGACCCTTATATATATTTTATCGAATTAAATTGAAATATTATTTTAAAGAAAATAGAATTTAAATTTGATATTTCTTTTAACTGAGAGAAACGAAATACTTCTTGCAATTTTTTTTTAAAAAATCGACATTTTGGGATGATCGGGGTTATGTGAAATCTGCTTCTTCTTCTTTTTGTCCTGTCACACCTCCGTGGTGCATAGGGCCTCAAGGAATCTTCTCCACCCGACTCTATTGCATGCCTGATGCTTAACATCGTCCCAAGTGAGACCTGCTGCCTTAACCTCGTCCTGCAGGGTTCTTCTCCAGGTGGCTCTAGGTCTGCCTCGCTTTCTCTTTCCCCCCATAGGGGACCAGTCTAGTGCGCCCTGAACGATGCAGGCTGGGTTCCGTCTCAGAGTGTGACCGATCCACTGCCACTTGCGCCTAGCGACTTGTTCTCTAATTGGCTTTTCGCCTGCCATGGTCCAGAGAACGGCATTTGACACTGTTTGGGGCCAATAGATTTTGAATATTGAGGATATGTGAAATAGGGGGGTATATAAATGAATATCAAACAAGGGTGGGAAAATCTGTTTTAGAATTCTGAATGCATCATAGATTATATTTTGTATAGTCTATGCAAAGGAACAATCTGTCATCCAACAACGCAAAATATGTGTCTCTTACGTCAAGAAAATGTGAAAAAGCTTCAATCAGTATTTCCATCGTGTTCGATGATTAATTTCACGATATTTTTTACTTTTATATATTATAGTATTTATATTACTTGCAGCTTTAGATATGAATAATGAATTTTTACTTCCAGCAAACACAAATATCTTATCTTAATATTTCACCCACTTAAACAGTCTTTAATAAAAAATAATTTTGTCATGAAATATGATCAATTGAGGAAAGATAACAACAAAGCAAGCCAAATATTTTTCTTCTCGTTGTAGCTTAATTGGTAAATAAAAAACGGTGCCTCCGGATGGCTAACATGAGGAAACGATTATTATGGGTTTTGAAATACAAATTGTTTTTAATATTTGTTGATGTACCATATTATCATATCATCATCGGCTGTCCCTTGTGTCCGAGGAAGACTGTCCTTCACAGTTGTGGGTCCGTATGTGACTGAAGAACCCGATCCTGGACCCACAAATTCTAGGGCATCTGGGGCAGGGGAAGACGCTTGTAATGGAGCCGTCACCGTCTCCCAGTGGTCTCTCCTTTTTTCTCCTCCTCTCTGCCACATCGTTTCTGCGCTGTGCTACAAAGTCTTGCGTGCCTTTATATACTGTTGTTCTCCACCTAGGTCTGTCTTCTGCAGTCTTTTCCCGGCAATGGAAAAATGACCCTGGTTCAGATATAAAGAACAGGCTTTTAAATTTTTGAAAAACGAAGTTCAACGGAACACCCGCAATCTCAAAAATGAGTGGTGGACAAAAAAGTCAACTGAAATGGATGATCATCTACATATATTAAAAATCTTAAACCATATAATGATAGCTTCGTATGATTTTTTAATGAAATAAATTTAATCTTAATTATTTATTGTTTCTTTAACAATGACTGTCTAAAAAAATAAATAGTTTAATTTGTAATTATGTGGTATTAGTCAATTTAAAATTGTATAAAATTATGTTATAAAAATATGTAATAAAATTATATTATGAAGAAGGAAGCATGACAGTCTGCAACATTAGTGTAAACGGTGAAAATCTGGAACAAGTGGATGAATTTGTTTATTTAGGAAGTATGTTTACAGAGGATGGGAGGGTGGACTAGGATATTGAAAGAAGGGTTGGGGCAGGCAACAGAATAAATGGTGCACTTGAAGTTGTCATCGCAAACAAAAGCCTATCCAAAAAAGCTAAGATGGCAGTGCACAATGGTGTTCTTGTGCCGACCCTTATGGAAGTGAAGCATGGAACTGGCAAAAGAAAGATGAAAGTAGAATAAATGCAGTAGAAATGAGATCTCTAAGACGAATGTGTGGCAAATCTGTTTATGATAGAGTGACAAATGCAAGTATAAGAAGTGAATGTGAGGAGTCGGAAAAATCGACGTGCGTGCATGACAAGATGTATGAATGTAGAGGAAGCGAGAGACGTATGTCAGGACAGAACAGTGTGGCGTTCCATTCTTTCTGCCTACCCCTCCGGGGAGACGGCGTGATGGTAAGTTAGTTAGTTAGTTTTTAAAATTATGTTCACAGTCTTCGATTAATTCTAAAAAGTTGTTATTATTCATCAGTAGATCGGTTTCGACTGATTCGCCAAAATCGACAGACTGGTAACCAAATTTATCTAAGATTATTTTTTATTTTATCTTAAAAATAGTGTTTCACTCCATATTCAATAATAAATATGAATGAAAATGTCTGTTTTTTAGAAGTTTTATTATAATTTATGGGAATGACATGTTTCGCCAAATGACATTTGATAATGCCTCAGAATAGCTTAGTTTTCATTCGTATTAATTATTTAATTTAGTTCAAAAATTAATTGCTGTACTCATAAAACCGTTAACCCTTCTATTCTCACATAACAAAAAACTTGAATTTTATCCCTACTTGGCGTATAAAATAAGCATTACTGACAATTTCAGAAAATGTTATTGAATTCATTTATTATAAAACCCACTTCGAGATAATAAAACGATCAGAAACAAATCTCTCGATCCATCGAATCAATTTGAAAAAACATTCCACAATTGAAAAACAATATCCGAAACTAGAGGCAATCAACTGTTTTTCGAATTTCGAGATCATTTCTTTTGTTTATATTTCATTAATGTATCTTCTGCGAAAACACATAGCGTCTTCACTGAAATAATAATTTCCTCTCGGGAGCACTCCAGCCTTTTACGGTAGACTCAAATCAAATTATTCTATCCCAACTGATTGTTCGAAGATCCCAGTATAAACTCATGTCCTTAAAATGATGAGCCTACTTTTACGGTAGAGTTTTCCGACTGGCCTTAATTTTTTTAAGATTTTTCAGCATTTTTCACGTCATTCGGGCATATTATTTGAGTAATGTGGTGAGAATTTGAAACATTGCAATTCGAGCAACAACAACAAACACGCCTCTAGCATCTTCTACATTCATACAGTGATATAATTGTTAAAAAATTAAAATTAACTATCAGACATGTTTCGGACAACCGGTCTTGCTTCAGTGATATTATAAAGATACATATTTAAAATATTATGAAATTGTTTACAAATATGATCAGGTTTGACAGATGTTATAAAGATTTATTTTGGAACGTTTATGCTTGTGTTATAACAAATATTATGAATAAACTTAAAATTTAAAGTTTCTATTGGGGTTCAGGTATTAACTCACAACAAAGGAAATAAATCAATTATTGGACATGAAGTTTAATTTATTTGATTATTTATAATATTTTATTTATTTTTAATTTATATTTCTATTATTAATATGCAAAATTTCAAAGCCATTATCTTTATTAAATGATATTATTTTAATTAGATTTAATGAGAGGACATAGATAAACTACGATAAAGCCGATCGAAAACAAACATACAAAACAAACCATCACGCCATTTTCCCGGAAGCACAGGCATCGAGAATCGACCGCCATATTTCCCTATGTTCCTCCACATTTATACAGCGAGTCATACACGCACGTCGATTCTTTCGACTCCTTCAATGGTCGACCTTCTAAATTAGATTAATTTGGTCATGCCAAGTTTTCCTAAAAGTAGACAAATATTAATAGACATTTATAAGTTGCATATACTCCGAACGCATTATATTTTCAAGGGTTAAATAAATGTAGAATTATTTATTTTAGGATTCTAAGTTTGTTTGTTATCACTCTATTCTAAATTTTTAAAGTTTCCTCTGCCTGAAATAAGCTTAAAATAGAGTCAACTCGTATGCGGTTGTCTTGTGAATATGTCATACGTCAGAAGCAGTACCGGATTAAGCCAGCACGGGAACTGTAGCAAATTTACCAAGAGGTCCTGGTTTTGTGTGATAATAAAATATGTCTCAAACCATCTTTGTGACCCTTTCTTCATTTTATTTAGGACGCATTCGTTCGCCTTACATTCATTTTATTTCTTCATTGGGTATTCTAGCATACATTGTTTTTATGCACATTCTTTTAAGTGATCTAATTTCTACGGCATTCATCCCTCTTCTGCCAACTCCAAGCTTCAATGACATACATAAGGGTCGGCCCCATTTGGTATTTGCATTGATTTAGAAATAACATTAGGTAAATCAATTTCTGTAAGGAAATTACATTCAGTGTTTATTACGGTGAGCTTTTTCAGAAGTTCATATTCCTTAAATTAACATTTTATACAAGAGCAGACACAGTAATGACCAAACAAGATTTGAGGACTTTTGAAATGATGACACTAAGGATGATAGCAGGCAAGATACTGAAAGATCGCGTGAGGAACACCTGAATAAGAGAGATACGTGAGGTTGAGGATATTATAAGATGAAGCAAACAGCGAAAAAGGTCTGGTACGGTCATGTTCAAAGAATGGACACCACCAGACGCCCCTATATTGCATTGCATAATCAGCCTTATGAGACTCGTCCTCGTGGAAGACTCCTAAAAGATGGAAGGACAGCTGGGAATTTACCTCACAGGAGGAGCAATAATATGGAGAACAGACCACATAGGTCTACAACAAGGAAGAAGAAGAAGACATTTTATATGCGTTCTGATAACGTTCTACGATACAGATAGTAATCACTAAAGACAAGTTAATTTTGTGAGACTATTTTTACGTTTGGTAGCACTTGCTATTTCTGCTATAAAAATAAACCGGCACTGGTCATTAAAATGTCATTAAAAATTCCACTTGAGTTATTCTATCATTGCAGGAGTTGACGAGTACATGAGTCTAAACTCCACCTACGCCATTCATCTGTCTGTAGGATTATAACTGCCATAGAGAATTAGAAATCTGTTCAGTCTTGTATCAAACCTAGCAGAGACAAGTCTAGAATATTTTACATTGCAAGAAAACTATAATGAATTGTCTTTAAAATAAAATAAACAGTTACTACCATGTATCAAATAAGACAAGCTCTACTTCTTCTTCTTCTTCTTCCTTGTTGTAGACCTATGTGGTCTGTTCTCCAGAGTGTTGCTCCTCCTGTAAAGTAGATTCCCTGCTGTCCTTCCATCTTTTAGGAGGTATTCCACGAGGACGAGTCCCGTGAGGCTGATTATACAATGCAATATAGGGGAGTCTGGTGGTGTCCATTCTTTGAACATGACCGTACCAGTCCCTTTTTCGCTGTCTGATCCATCTTATAATATCCTCAACCGCGCATATCTCTCTTATTCTGGTGTTCCTCGCGCGATCTCTCAGTGTTTTTTTCTGCTATCGTCCTCAGTGTCTTCATTTCGGAAGTCCTCAAAGCTCTACTATGTCTCTATAATCAAAAATATAAAAAAATGATTTTTTTCCACTTTTGAGTTTATTTTCTCGGCATGTTTCAATGATTTTATAGCATCTTTGGTAGAACGATTAAAACTAACCAAAATACAATAGCAAAATTATTTAGTATATACAAATTAAAATTAAATAAAGTACCAGGAACTAAACAATAATAAGAGCTTAATGGGTTCATGTTTTATGTTTTGAAAGAGATTTGTTTAATGAGTTTTGATTCGTTTAATGACATTCTCTTCTTCTTCATGTGTCATGTTTGATCACTTGAGAGTGCATATCTTGCGGAGTTCTAAATAGTGATTCGACGATTGTTCCAATCCCAGTCCAGTCACGAATGTTTCGGAGCCAAGAAACTCGTCTTCTCATGATCAAGTGCACCACTTTTCTCCTCTAATCACATGACCCAGGTAGTACACCTTCTGGACCATGATATCAGTCAGCAATTGTCTATCTATTCTTGCTCTTTATAGCACAACAATATTGCGAACCATATCAATCCATGGAATGTGTAGCATTCTATGATGTACCCACATTATTTTTTTATTTAATTTATTAAATTGAGGCTATTGATTTAGCAAAGTAAGCGTTAATATTTTGACACATAAAACCAATTATCATCTCACCCATCAATATATTTTCGTCAACAATCAATTTTTAACTTGCATGTGTTACATTATTTGTTTCTCGTAACATATCATATGATTAAAGATACTTTAAGGGGAAGAAGAAGAAGAAGAATAAAAAGAAAAATAAGAATAATAAGGAGAAGAAAAAGAAAATATTCGGGTTTCTTTGATCTCTTAGAAAGAGTTCATATTTATACCCTAAATGGAATAGATGGATTTTGTTTTACTTTCAACCTACCCAGAGGTACCTGACTAACTTAACATATACCTACATAATTTCGCTACTCCCTGACTTATACGGTTGCAAAATCAACATGGGCTTGTTTACATTATTAAGATTGAGTCTTCATTGCTTTAGCATAAATATCTCCGGGGCCGCATTTACTTTGTGTTTGATGCACTAATATTTCATTTTTAATGTTTAATTTTTTGAAAATACGAATTAATGAATTTTTGGGGTATAGGGAAGGTTGAAAGACGGTGGGAGTTTCAACGTTTATTCTCGATCGAAAGTAATTATATATTAATAGTAACTCGTAATGTATCACAAAGGCTAAAATGGCTATATCAGTCAACAAAACAAAGAGTCTCACTATATCTAGGCAATCTACAAGATGTAAGCTGACTGTTGATGATATACCTGTGGAGCAAGTAATGAGTTTCAGATATTTGGGAGTAGAGATCTGCAGTCCAAATGACCTTAATACTGAAGTACGAGAACAAGCCAGTTAAGCCTCGGCTGTGTCAGAATTCCTGAAGAATCTGGTCTGGAAGAACAAGCACATGTGTATCGACAGCAAGATCAGAATTTATAAAACATGCGTGCGAACTATCATGACGTACGCTGTAGAGTCGCGAGCTGACACTGTGAGAACCAAGGTAAGAACATCAGAGATGAAGGTCCTAAGATCAATGACTGGAAAAACTCTCCGAGATCGTGTCCGCAACGTAGACATAAGAAAAACTTGCGAACGAACGCCGACGGCGGCATAACTGCGCAGGGTGTCGATATCAGCGGGGCGGAGTCCGGGCGGTGAGCAGCTGATGACGATGTTACGCTGGGCGGTAGTGTCGGTCAGCTGAAGCGAAGACTCGCCAGAAGCTACGTGACGTAGTAAAGTGGTTTCGTAGGTCGGCGGGAGAGAGTCCGAGATTCCTCGTGACGTAGACTTGGTAACGTAGACTCGTGTTGATTAGAAGTCGTAAATAATGACTGACGTCTAGGGTGGTTGGCTATACGGCTTTTATATGTTTTGTTTCCTTTGTTTCTACTCTGCCAGACAACCTCTAGTTACCTTTGTGTATGAACCCGGGCCCTGATTCATTTTTGCACACGATCCCCTTCGGTCATCGGCTTCGTTAGGCTGAGAATCTATTGTTTCAGGTATTTTAACTGTCCATACCTAACTCTATAATTAAGATTTGTCTCATTTTATTCAAGCAATATTTACAGTCCAAAAGAAATAGTCTTAAATGGTGACTGTCTACATTTGCTGCACAGACAGCTGGTTTTAGTTAATCATAATATTATTAGAGATTTAACAAGATTCAACAAAGGAAATACCCACTGGTTATAAAACAGGGAGACAGTCTCAGTCCTTTTTTTTATTTAACATTATTATGGATAAAATAATACAAGAGGTATCTTCATTGGATTTAGGTTAAAGAATGGGAAAAATGTTATCAATATAGATTGCAATGCTGACGATGCTGCAATACTAGCAGAGAATGAAGATGACCTTCAGAGAATGGAGTACAAATTCCACCTCACATCTAAAAATACAACATGACGATTTCTACTAGTAAAATGAAGAGCTTAACGATATCAAAAGAGCCGCTCAGATGTAAAATGATCATCGATAATACACCTATTGAGTCATGTTATTCCATTACCTAGGCGTAGAGATCGGTAGCTACAGTGACCTATATGACGAAGTGCGAGCACAAACCAACAAAACGACAGCCGTGGCTGGCTGCTTGCGCGACACCATATGGAGGAACAAATACATGGTAACCGAAAGTACCTAAAGTCAAGATATACAAGGCATGCGTTTGCCCCATCTTGACGTATTATTATATATAGAGTTCAGAGCCGATACCAGTAGAACTAAGAACCTTCTTAGAGTAGCAAAAATGCGAACCCTACACTCCATTGCAGGCAACACCCTCAGAGATCGGATCAGAAATAAAACTGAACTGTCTGTGGTGTTAAGAACATAGTAAGATGGAAAAGAAGCAGAAAGCGCTTTTGGAGAGACCACGTGGACCGCATGGAGAATACAAGAATTGCAAAAATTGTTAAAGATGAAAACCGCCAAAGAGATGTAGAGATGGCTGGACATCATCATCCTAAGACATCTCACTGTCACAAACAGGTCATACGACCTAAACTAAGAGGAATAAGATGAAGGAGAATAATATTATGTATAATTTAGTATTAAGAAACTATAGTGAAAAGGTCTATTTAATACATTCATATAGCCCTAGTTTGAGACCGTATTTGTACGAATGATCTTGTTTTATTACTCTTTTATTTACATTTATTCAGTTTAACTTAGTTTTTGTTATAACCTTTAACATATGGTTAAGAAATATAATATAAATGACACAAAAAAAGACAAGGTATGTTTTCAAATAATTCATGTTTTAAATTGAAATTTCTTGGTAGAAGATCATCTTCTATATAAATAAAAGGCAATTTATGATGTGTGTGTGGACTATTTCTGAGGTTATTCCTGAGCTGATCATTTTCCATTTTATACACTTTACTAAATGGAGTACCCCGGTCGTCATAGGCATATTTTTGTTATTAATCGAGCTCTAATTAACTTCATAAATTAATAAATTTTCGTAGTGCGAGCGAGTATAGACCTTCATGTTCGTATCACCTGAGTATCAATCTTTAGAGTCTATATTCGCTTGGCGTGATTATAGCAAATTAGTTGCTTATTTGACTCTTAGCGTGGCGTTCTTTAATAATACACGCACGTTTTGCATCGCTATTTTGACTCTTTGTGTGGTCATCGTTAGTCGCGTCATCTATGTAAACGATGTCTGTCATCTATGGAAGTGAACGGTTTTGTTTTGAGTATTTACGGTGAGTATTTAAATAGTTACTTTTGCCGTTGAAATGAATACAGTTTCTTCTGTATTTAAGTAATTATATTACACACTGGCTGACAAATTATATTTCGTTATTAATTGCTTTTAGCCGTTCGATTGGTTACGTCTTCTCTCATCTGTCAAATTGTACGTCGTAGAATACGTAAGTATTTGAAATGAATACAGTTTCTTCTGTATTTAAGTAATTATATTACACACTGGCTGACAAATTATATTTCGTTATTAATTGCTTTTAGCCGTTCGATTGGTTACGTCTTCTCTCATCTGTCTAAAAGTGCGTCGTAGAATACGAAAGTATAATTCTATTTCATATATATCTTCAGGTTATTCTATTTCGCCGTTGAAATGAATACAGGTTATATTTCCGCATTACATATTTCAAAGTTGTAGTTCTAAATTATATCGAATAGAGAAGAAATTATATATCGTTTTACTTACGTGTTATTTTAGGTTATGACGACCCGGCCATTCTGGCAGGGCGAAGATGGATATCATTTTAACATCAAATTAATAAATCCAGCAAACGGTAAATAATAATTGTATTGTTTCAATGAAAATTATATTAATTCTTTAATGAACATGTTTGAACCTTTTTAAATTCTTGAAATGAATACAGATTATATTTCCGCATTACATATTTCAAAGTTGTACTTCTAAATTATATCGAATAGAGAAGAAATTATATATCGTTTTACTTACGTGTTATTTTAGGTTATGACGACCCGGCCGTTCTGGCAGGGCGAAGATGGATATCATTTTAACATCAAATTAATAAATCCAGCAAACGGTAAATAATAATTGTATTGTTTTAATGAAAATTATATTAATTCTTTAATGAACATGTTTGAACCTTTTTAAATTCTAATAGTTACTTATTTATTTAGACGTCCTCAACTTCGATGGAGGGACGACATTGGATGCGTGTTGCCCAGGATCGACAGACATTGAAGCAGATGGAGGAGGCCTACGCCCAGGAGTGAACGGATATGAATTGTATATGTATGAATGTTTTATGCAAATGTGATAAAGTATATTTATTTGTTTTTTTAATTTCACTTAAAATATTAAGGAAAAAAAATAAGACTGGACGTTTAATGGTTTAAATATAAAGCTGAAAAAGATATATAGTAACTTTTTTTTGGGTGGCATCTTTAGGGTAACGTTTGAACTACACTATATTATTAAATCATAACGCGCTTTTGCACAGCTATGTTTAAGACCAATTGGCATCAAAAACTCATTTCAGACTTTTTGTAAACTTGCCACCTTGGTAATGTCCAGCCTTCAATTGTTCAATTCACATTAGTATTATTCAAGTTCACAGCAAGTTTGCTTGGATTAAACAAATGTTTTAAAGATATGAACTGAATTAGGATACACACATTCTTGCACCTATACACATGTCATTTTATCCAATAAAATGATTGATATTGAACTTTAATTGTATTTCTTTAATATATATTGGGTGTATTTATATACTCCAATATAGCAATAGCGAAGCGTTGCCGGGTCAGCTAGTTATAAATAATGAAAACACAAAAATTGTTTTTAAGATAAATATCAAATGATTTTACTGAAATCTCTTGATGGAAGTTCATTTTAAATAATAATTAAATAAAATGATGTTTTTTAACTACTTCCACTTTTGTCTTTATTTCGACCGGTTTCGCCAGTCTGTCGATGCCAGCGAGCCTGGCGAAACCGGTCGCTGTCAAAATAAAGACAAAAGTGGAAGTAGTTAAAAAACAGCGTTTTATTTAATTATTATATAAAAATTGTTGATACAAAATTTCATTATTATTATGTATTTAGTGTGCTTCCACTTGTGTTTATGTTCGACCGGTTTCGGCAGCTTGCTGCCATCTTCTGGTCCATGAAGAAGATGGCAGATGACCGAAGATGGCAGCAAGCTGCCGAAACGGGTCGAACCTTAACACAAGTGGAAGCACACTAAATAAATAATAATAAAGAAATTTAGTACCATTTTTTATTTATTTTCATTATTTAAAGTATATTTTCATTTGTTTATTTATATTGTATAATATTTGCAGGTGATTTAAATGTATATAAATACTCGTATATTATGTATGATCGAATTATTTCAAACTGGAGAGAGCTGCACACCGATAATCTATGTATCCAAACCAAGTGAACGGAACATTAATGAACGGATTTACCTGGATTTTGTCACTCCTATTAAAGTTATAAATTGCTTTCACAAAATTCCTGGAACTAATTTTCGAATCGTAAATTGTTATTAAGCATAATCAACCACCCGACTCACTTATGTGGGGACATGTTTACAAACTTATATTAAACTAGGGACGATTCGCATTACGGAATCAGTGTTTGAGATGGGTGTTATTACACAGAATTTTATAACTTGATTATTCATCCTTTGGGACGGACATCCATTTTGTTTACCATTATTTTTGCACCTCCCTACACTCCACATTCCTCTCCCACATCCTGGGCGTCCTCTGCAGATAATGAGGAATAAGGTTCACACTTGGAAATGGAAGAGTTTTCAGGAATCCCTATGTTTTGCGAAAAGAACTCGGCCGTGCTTCAGGGTGTTGGTCATTTTGTCCCTGATAGATATCTCTGACAGCGACAGTATAGGTTGTTTTACTTACCGGCCGCCAGAACCAATCAGCCTCTGGTGACACTGGTGGGAAGAGCAATGAGTCTGCTGAACGCAGTCTCCTCGGAGATTAACGTCTATCATATTAGTAAAAGAACGTTCAGAAGATAAATATTCTTGACTTTAGAGAGTATCTTGTATTGCTAATGTTGAACCATCTCTCAAGCGTTCCTTGTATTATGTAGTATATAAATATATACTATTTTACCTGTACTCAATACATGCCTTAAACATTTATAGTGTTTGTATAAATGTTTAAGGCATCGATTGAGTATTTTGATGTCATCGCAAGGGTAGCGAAGCTTAAATGGTCATTTGCGGGACATGTTGCCAGATTGGTAGACGATAGATGGACCAGAAGGGTGGTAGAGCAGAGACCCCGCGAAGATAAAAGAAACAGAGGGAGACCCCCCACACGATGGTCCTATGACATTATAAAAATTGCTGGCGATTAGATGCAAAAGGCACAAGACAGGGATACGTGGAGAAGTATGGGGGGGGGGGCTATGTCCAGCAGTGGACGACAACGGCTGTCTAAGTAAGTAGAAGTAAAGTACCGTTTGTAATATCTATTGAGTTAATAAACTTATTTAAAAACCAAGTGGTCCGAAGCCGGCACGAGGTGGTTTGGTGATATGGAGTCCCCACTTGGCGAGATTATCGCTCATGTTAGAGAGAATTCAAAAAAGGTTTCTGAGATATATCTACATGAGGTAGTTTGGTAGCTATCTGTAGCTTTATCCCACTGCATTCCTCTTGGATATGATGGGAATCAATAGTCTACAGATAAATAGGGGTAAGGTTCACACTTATCCATTTCTTCAGACTTATTAAGGGGTTATTTGAGAAGTTTATCTTGGAGGGTATAAATCTTTATGTTACGGATGGTTATCTTTGATAGCGTCAACCCGAAGTGTTTTATCTCCCAACATGCAAAACCAAATTACTTCTGATGATACCGGTGGGGACAGACTGCTTAAGATGATTGCTTCAGAGATGGATATTTTTCATGTTGATGAAACAATGTTGAAATAGAATGTTGAAATGAAACTGCAAAAATTGGAAAATATTCAGCCTCATCAGCGTCGTACTTGTTTATGTGTTACTATGTCGATGCATTCTTCGAAATCAGTATTATAAATGTGTTTATACTTGTAATGACGTAGGCCTCTATATCCTGTGCCAGGCGGAACAACTCCCCCACCCCCCGAACTCCGGTCTATTCCTCAATTCTCTCTTCTCAAGAATGGTCTCATATTATTGAATGCGACCCTCGCAATCTCTATTCAGCACCTCGATTCTTTTTGGAATCGATGTTGTCTATTTGGATGAATAAAGAAAATTTAATTTGAATTTTTTGATTGAATTTCTAGGAAATTTATGATTTCTATTCTCATACTTTACTTTTATCGTAAAGGTTAGATGATTGTATTTTACCATATATTGGATACGAAATATTTTTTCTATTGAAGCGTGTACCTTTTAGTTACAAAGTTTCCTAATTTTCTGGCGATGTGTTGGCACATTTTTTTCAGGAAGGGAAAATCCCAAAACGCCTCCATAAGGTTTTTTGTATAAAAGAGTGAACAGCTCAGCAATACGATTCACTTATATAGAAAAGTTTTTTCCCAATACTCTTACTAACTTTTTGATGAATTATCGCGATTATAGAATATGTACAAGTCTGCTGGAAGCTATGAAAATTATTACATTTTCAGAATTTTCTTTTCTTTTTCATGCAATGATTCTTCTTCTTCAGGTTTCATGTCAAGTCTCCCCGACGTTGACTATCACCCGAGAGTAGGCGTCTCTGTCTCTGGCAGCTCGAAATAGCTCCTCAAAGCGCCAGTCCAATGAAGCCAGAAATTTCACCCCCTGCCAACACTTCATTGACCCTCTATTTTGTTTAGATCAAACATGTGAAATTAGATAATCAAATGATTTTACTGAAATCTCTTGATGGAAGTTCATTTTAAATAATAATGATATTAAACTATGTTTTTTTTAACTACTTCCACTTTTGTCTTCATTTCGACAACGACCGGTTTCACTATTGCAAACTGAATCCTTTATATACATGCAGATTAGGGATATTAAACATGATTCTATACAAAAATAATCTTAAAATGATTATGCAAAATTTACTGAAATTAAATATTGGTATTATAGTTATTCAAGAGGACTTGTATTCAATAAAATGGAGTATAAATGTCAGCTATAATTAAATTTAAAATCTATTATATTATAAAAGTAGATCTACTTTTAGTTTCTCAAGCTCCCGATCATATGAAAATTAATAATTTATTAATTTCTATACAAAATATCTCTTTTTGTACAGAAATTAATAATTATTCAAATAATTAATAGTACTTATAGCAATTAGCCCAGGTTAATTTTTTTAAATGTAAATGTATTGTATCGATTTTTAAATCTTCTTCCTTATTGTAAACCTATGTGATCTGTTCTCCAGAGTGTTGCTTATCCTGTGAGTTAGACTCCCAGCTGTCCTTCGCTGTCCTTCCACCTTTTAGGAGGTCTTCCGCAAGGACGAGTCCCGTGCGGCTGATTATACAATGCAATATAGGGGAGTCTGGTGGTGTCCATTCTTTGAACATGGCCGTACCAGTCCCTTTTTCGCTGTTTGCTCCATCTTGTAATATCCTCAATCTCACATTTATCTCTTATTCTGGTGTTCCTCACGGGATCTCTCAGTGTCTTGTCTGCAATCGTCCTCAGTATCTTCATCTCGGAAGTCCTCAAAACTTGTTTGGTCCTTACTGTGTCTGCCCTTGCTTCGATGCCATATGTTATTATTGGTCTTACGCATGCTTTTTAGATTCTCATCTTACTCTTGATGGCCATGTCTTTGTTTTTGCATATTGTGGATTTATAAATGCATTTATTATTGATTTGTCTTTCTTTGTTTAGTTTTTATTATATATTTACACCTTAAGATAGAGGTATCCTCCGAAGCAAGTCGCGTTTTTTTGTGGGTTATAAACAACGTTATTTTCAATTTCCAAAGTGTATTACTATGGAATTCCACAATGTTAATGCCTAAGCTTTCAATACTCTTTTTATGGTTCTTTAGATGCTTCTTGATCCTTTGAAATGATAGTTTACCCTTGCTTTCCACTATGTATAATATAAAGCGCATTATTTGAAGTCAATTACAGTATACACTTTTAGGCTATTGATTCTCATTACGACTTGTGAAAAACTTTTTATTAAATGTATGAAATGAATGTGTATTCTGTAACAGAATTCTTTTGTATATTTTCACGGAAATTAAACCACTAATATCTGAAAACTTTATATTTAAGAATCACATCAATATTTTCTAAATATTTTGTGGCTTAATTCACAATACACCTAAAAACATTTAATGCATGCACTCATTTGTTTTCAGTTGTTATATAGAATGGTTTGAACCTTAGCTTAAATATAATTATTAGTTTTCCGTATAGATGTCTCTTATTTTTCTCGAGTCTTATAAAGGTTAACTAATTTGTTAAGTGATGGCGCTTTCACCTCAATTTATTTCTTAAAATATCATAATTACAATTCCAGTTACTCTTTGAATATTTTCCATAATTTTATATTTCTAATAGCACAGCAGAAGTAGATGACGTTGATGCACGATCAGATTTAAGTGAAAACACTCAATTTTAAATAGAACAAAAAACGATAAAAAAGAAAACGAATGATAATAAAGATTTTTAAGTATTTGTATATTCATGAGTGCCGCATCAGTAAAAGTGTGACAGTCCATTCTTTCTGCCTACCCTTTCGGGGAGACGGCGTGATGGTTAGTTAGTTTTTTTTTTGTGTATTCATTTTCATGAAAAATAATAAATGCAATTATAAGGTTTATTTATTAATTTGTATCTAAATTCGCGTAGAACTATTTTTTTAACTTTATAATACAGTTTTAATAACTTGAAAACAATATACAGTCGCAAAATGTGACAAACTCACCAAGTCGACCATAAGGTGACTCCGTGTAGCACAGAGGTAACACGAAAGAGCCATGCTACACGTAAGACTCTCAGACCGGATAATAAATACTGAAATACGTAGAAGGTCGGGAGTAACAGATGTCGTCGAAAGGTTAGCTAAGCTTAAATAGTCATTTGCGGGACATGCGACCAGATTGGTAGACGATAGACGGACCAAGGGTGATGGAGCGAAGACGACGTGAAGATAAAAGCCACACTTGATGATTCTACCCATTATACTTTGATTAAAAAAACATTTTTCAAACCACTTTTTAATAAAAAAATATTAAAATACACGACATGTTTCGGAGGATACCTCCATCTTCAGGTGTAAAAACATAATAAAAACTAAATCAAGAAAGACTAATAAAAAACGCATTTAAAATTCGATACAATGATTCACATTTACAAATTAACCTGGGCTTTTTGTTATAAGTAGGTACTGACAATTATTTTTTAACAGTAAGAATAAAAAATAATATTAAATAATAATAATACATGATGATATTATAATTTAGAAAAAAATTGTAATTCAGAATTGTAATTTACTTATAATTTTTAAATTTGAATTATTGTATCGAATTTTAAATACGTTTTTTATTAGTCTTTATTTGTTTAGTTTTTATTATATTATATTTTTACACCTGAAGATGGAGGTATCCTCCGAAACATGTCGTGTATTTTAATATTTTTTATTAAAAAGTGGTTTAAACAATGTTTTTTTAATTCTTAAATTATAATATATTACTGTGGAATTCCAGTGTTAATGCCTTAACTTTCAATAAGTTTATTCTACCCGTTGTTACAGGGTTATTTCTTTTTTCGATATATTTCTAATATATTATACCTTCTTCTGTATTTCATATGTTTTATGTTTTCGAATTGATTTTTTATATTTCACTGTAAAAAAACATTTATTTAAGATATTTACGGTCGTGATTTCAATTTTGTAAGACTCCATTATAAAATACATATTAAAAAAGCGAAATCTTTTTCGGTTTTACATTGATTTTTTAATAATGTACAAAAATAAACCAATATTAGTTACAAATTTGTTTCACTTCGCGAAGGCATTCTCAAACTATGCGTTGTCCAGTGTACCTTACTTATGGAAGTGAAGCTTGGAACTGGCAAATGAATGTAGGATATATGCCGTAGAAATGAGATCACTGAGAAAAATGTGTAGAAAACGACATATGATAAAATACCGAATGACTAAATAAGGAAAAAATGCAAGGCAGATGATTGCATCATAAGTAAAATAAAAAAAGGATCCCTGAGATGGTCTGGTGACATATGGAACGAATGGACGAGAGAACAATGGTTAAAATGTTGTATACAAGCAGTGCGAATGGAAAGAGAAGTCGTGGAAGACCAAGGAAAGCATGGCATGACCAAATTAATCATATACTGAAAGGCGGCCGCATTCGAAATCGGAAAAATCGACGAACGTGTATATTATTATACAATGTATGAATGTGGAGGAAACTAGAAAAGTATGTTAAGACCTCTCTCCCTACCCCTCCGGAGAAACAGCGTGATGGTTGGCAAATACTATTGACTTTGGAAAGTATCTTGTCTTCCTAATGTCGAATTTTCCTGTTTGTAATGTCTATTGAGTTAATAAACTGATTTGATTTGATTTGATTATTGTTTGTACACTAAGTCAAACATCTAATTAGTTTGAGGATGCCCTCGCTAGGCGAAACAAATTTGTAACTAGTGTTTATATTATTATATATATTTTTACATATAAAAAAATCAACAGAAACCGAAAAAGCTATCGAGTTTTCATTATATGTTTTTATTCAATATGATTTTTGACAAAATTAAACTATATAGAATTTAGCAATGATTTTTTTTTTATATATTTAAACACTAGACAAACCTAAGGCAAATTAGCAAGGAATTCCATAACGACGTTTTTTTATGAAAACACGTTTTTTTCACTTTTGAAAATGGAAAAAACATTCATAAAAAGTCGTAATAAAAAACCCTTTTTTTTTAATATATCTACTATTTCTTGACATGTCTAAATGTATTATAGTTAATAATGTTTTTGATTACTTCATATCTTTCTCGTCATGATAAACGTATATAACATTCGAAACACGCCAAAAAATGAACGCAAAACTAAAAAAAAAAAAAAACAGTTTTAATACAAAAAAAACATATATCAATATGAAGTATACCTACTTAAATAAATTAAACAAATTATGTTTTTTAAGTAAAACCTCAGTAATCACATTTAAAATAGATTTATTATCACAATGCATTGATAATAGTTTTAAAAATAGTAAATATTATTTAATTTATATAATACCGCAAAATTAAGCTAAATAACTCGATCAGTCATCTTTTGACTAGCAGAATTAATATTTCGTAATACAGATATCAAAATAAATTCAAATGCTTAAATTAATAAAAGCTTTTCATTATTTTTGAATTACATAACGAAAACATGATTTTATTTCCTTCGGAAGCACGTGACCGCATTGAAGAGGCATCTCCAAATTTTCCCCTTGGGATGTACTGTTGTTCCGTAATCTCTTCTCTGCAACCCCAACTGAAATAAAAATAATAAATAAATTATACGACAGCGAAACAGCTTGCGCAACAAATTCGTATAAATAAATTGTGATACGTAACAAGACGACCATCGTGGCAGTGTGGCTAGAGCCTATGACAAACCACACCGAAGGTCCCATGATTGATTCTAAGCGATGGCAGTGTGTTTGTTACACTGCCTTTGGTTTGGTGTAGAATTTTCGTGACAATAAAATGGCAATAGACTTAGCTACCAATCATTTGTCATGAGAATCTATATTATAGGTATAAACAAATTGAATATTTTGGGTCAAAACGACCTGTTGTAAACAAAAAAATAACAATGTTTCAAATAAAATTAAATAAACATTTAATAATGTTGAAGTATCTCACATTGCATTAGTGCTTCGAGACCATTTCGCCAAAAAATCAACTTAAATCGTTTAACAACCATCGTATTCGCCTGATTTAGCACCGTGTTACTTTTGGCTATTCCCTAAGCTTGAGAGACCGCTTTGTGGACACTGTTTTGACACGATTGAAGAAATAAAATATGAACTTTGAAAATACTTTAACAATTAGGATTGGAAAAAAACGTTGGCATAAGTGTATTGTATCGGGAGGGGAGTACTTAAAACGCGATAAAGTTAAAAAAATCGAACGAACTCAAAATACGTCGAATAAACTGATAATAATAGAAGCAGGTCAATCGTTAATCAAATGTCAATCTCCTACCACAACTCCATCTAGGCACTGCTCCTCTTATCTTCCCCTCGGTAACAGATTTTTTTATAAATACAATCCCAACACTAACTGGTCTTCCATTCCTTGACAATAATGAAAGACTTTATCATAAACCCTAAATTCCCCCTCGCCCTCTTTCGGAGGGACACTCCGGGCCATACATTTAGCCCCATCATAAAACAACTACCAAATCACATTCCAACAATGTTTCCTACAGACGTAAGAGGAATAGCCATTAGAGCTGAACCTCTGTAAGCCAGACGATTCAAGTCCAAGTCCAAGTCAAATGTCAAAGTAAAATAGTTGTTTTTTTTAATATTAGCGCTACTGACGATGGCTTGTGTACCTTAATAGGTAAACGGGAATGTAGAGTGTAGCGTTCACAAAGGTTAATACAATTAAAACCTTACATTAGGTCTTGCGACTCCCCTCGGTCTGATCTCATTTTCCTCCCTGCTGTCCATGAGCAGAGCGGCTCGTGGAAGGGGCGCAGTTTGGGCCCCCGGACCACCCGCGCCCCCAGGCTCTCTCATCCCGGCCCTGCCACCATCCTCCCCTTCCA
Source organism: Lepidostoma basale (assembly GCA_022606425.2). NCBI lineage: Eukaryota > Metazoa > Arthropoda > Insecta > Trichoptera > Lepidostomatidae > Lepidostoma > Lepidostoma basale. The sequence goes on from JAHDVF020001348.1 coordinate 584,862, forward strand.
AGGCACGCTGCAGCATCACCATCATGCGGTCCAGCAACAAAGCTGAACGTTTTGGAACCACCATCTAAAAACAAAAAAAAATAGCGGATTTTTTTTAGTACTCATTATTTTTACATTTGGATAATAATTTCTCTAGCTAATTCCACATTCAAACAAGATGCCATGAACGCACATTTGGGCGTCTAACATGACCATCTATTTTTTCTTTCCTGGCATACTTCTCTCGGTTCTTCAACATCCGTACGTCGTGTCATGCACGCACGTCGATTTCTACGACTTCTCACGTGCCACGTTTTCCTCGGTCTTCCTCTATTTCTAGTTACGTTTACATATACTTTTGTACCATTCTATATTTATTCATTCTGTCCATGTATCTAAACCATCTTAATGATCCTTTCAATATTTTGTTATTTATATCACACTTTCATTCACACCGCATTCACTTCTTATATTTCCATTCGACACTCTATTGTACACACATTCGTCTTAGAAATTTATTTATTTGAAGAGTATCTTGTCTTCCGAACCATCTCTCATGGGTTCCTGGTATTATGTTGTATAAATATTGTATATAATATTTTACCTGTACTCAATAGATGTCTTAAACATTTATGCAGTTTGTAATGTTCTGAGTTGATAAACTGATTTGATTTGATTTATCCAGCTTTTTATTCGCTTCCATACATAAGGGTCCGTACAAAAACATCAAAGTCTCATATTTGGGTCATGTTCTAAGGGGAGAAAAATACCACCTCCTTCGATTGATAGTAATGAGTTAAGTGAAGGGACGTCGGGGACTTGGTAGAAGGCAGCTGTCCTGTCTGTGGAACATCAAAAAATGGACAGGAATAACAAGAGTTCAGAGCCTATTCCAAGTGGCGCAGGATAGAGATGCCTTTGCTGCTGTGATCGCCAACGTTGAGGGGACCTGACAGTGCACCGAAAGAAGAAGAAGAAATAGGCTTTTGATAGAAACTATAAACAAATATATCGTAATAGTTAGTTTGTTAGAGGTTTAAGGTAAATCAGATACGATGACCATGTAGATATGCGTATATTTGAAACTATTATACTAACTTGTTATTTTAACAGAATTACTTATGGTAATAATATTATTATAGGGTCATGGTTCAGAATTCATCTCCTTGGAGGGTAGCATTAGTATGAAACTTGTATTATTATATGTAAACTTATGAATAGCAATGCGAGGGGGCCAAAAAAACATTTATAAACCTAAAAAATTTAAAGACAGTTATTTGTAGCAATAACCAAAGAAATTTGTAAAAAAAATATGTATTTATCATAATATCAATAGGCAAAATCCCGGATTTCATCAAGAAAGAATTCGAGAATATTTTAAATAAGTGTGCAAATGATTAATGATTTGTGTGAAGTATGCAAATGATTTTTCTAAAATTAATTCGAAATGAAGGATGAAAGTAGAATAAATGCAGTAGAAATGAGATCTCTTAGACGAATGTGCGGATACTCTGTGTATGATAGAGTGTCGAATGAAAATATAATAAGTCAATACGGTGCGAATAATGGTGTTATAAACAAAATAATGAAAGGATGAAGAAAGAATGGTTAAAAAATATATATGTTAACGATTTAAATGGAACTAAAAATAGAGAAACACCGAGGAAAACGTGGCATGTTCTAATAAATCAAATATTGAATGTCGGCCACGTGAGGAGTCAGAGAATCCATTATTTCTGCCTATCCCTTCGGGGAGACGACGTGATGGTTAGTTAGTGAGTTAGTTTATAATATTTCATTTCATGAATTAAATATCATGGTACTCAAATGATTTAATTGAAATCTCTTTACGGAAGTTCATTTAAATTAATAATATATACATATTTTAAAGAATTATTGGCACTTTTTTCTTTATTTCGACAGTGGCCAGTTTTGATAGGCTCGCTGGCATCGTCTGGAACCAGTATATCGTAGCCAGCGAACCTAGCGAAACCAGTCACTGTTGAAATAAAGACAGAAATTCTTATAAAACATCGTTATATTTCAGAAATATTTAAAATATCGTAGTGTCAAATATTCAATTCAAAACACGTGTAATCTCGATGACCGGTTTCTTCTGTGTCGTTTACATCAGCAGCCTATCCGAAATATATCGATAAAAAAAAGATCAAACTAATCGTAAATAAATCCAAATGTCTAAAATTTATTATATTGTATGTAATTCATGTCTTAGCTTCGGTTTCAGTTTTATGTTATACATCATTCTGTCCTATAAAGCTACAAATTTCAGGTTTATTACATAATTAGGTGGTCGTGTATCTTATTATAACCTGATAAACCTAACCCGCCATGACGTCTTTGACCCTCTGCCGTCAACCCTTCATATAGTGGCAACATTATATTAATATATACAGGGGGTGGAATAACACAACGTCTCCCGTACGAGTAAAATGTTATCATACATAGGTAAAGTGCGACCACTCGTTTTGTATAAAACTTTAATTAGAATATTCTTCTAACAAAACGTTTTTTTAAATACTAAAACATTTTTAATATTTGAATCTTAATCAATTTATTTATATGGTAAACACCTAGTTCGTCAGGGTAGGAGAATAAACCAAACAAAAAATAAGGGAACAACATACATAAAAATTTATATGAAATGGAGGGGAGAAAAAGGGGTTGGAGGAAGTGTACACGAGGACAAAAGGGATGTTAGAACAGTGAGCCATGATCATTAGGGAATAATTATGACGTTCCTCAACATTGATACATTGTGTCATGCATCACCGTCAATTTCTCCGACTTCTCACGTGGCCGACATTAAATGAATAATTAAATCGTGCCACGTTTTCCTCGGTCTCGTTCATAACAAAACAACATTTAATAATGCCTTAGAAATTCTCAAACAAAAAAAATCGTATTGTTTATTTAATATGGAGTTTTATACAATTATTAAAGAAACCATAAATTTATCAAACAATTCAAATAATTAAAAACAGCAATTAAAAAATACAACATCTCAAATGAACCATTGGCCCTAAAATGGTCGTAAACCTCCGAAAACAATATTTTCTGGTATTTAAGACTAAAACTAACTAATTAACCATCACGCCGTCTCCCCGAAGGGGTAGGCAGATAGAATGGACTGCCACACTTTTTATTCTGACATATTCCTCTCGATTCCTCAACATTCATACATCGTGTCATGCACGCGCGTCGATTTCTCTGACTCCTCACATGGCCGACATTCAATATTTGATTTATTTGATCGTGCCACGTTTTCCTCGGTCTTCCTCTATTTCTGGTTCCATTAACATCATTAACATATAATTTTTTTACCATTCTTTCTTCATTCATTCTTTCCATATGTCCAAACCATCTTAATGATCCTTTCATTATTTTGTTCATGACACCATCATTCGCACCGCATTCACTTCTTATATTTTAATTCGACACTCTATCATACACAGAGTATCCAGACATGCGTCTAAGAGATCTCATTTTTACTGCATTTATTCTACTTTCATCCTTCTTTTGCCAGTTCCATGCTTCGCTTCCATATTTAAGACTATTTGTTATTTAAAAAAGAGTATTACCGGATATTCGTCGTAATTAATTTTGATGTCATTGACTTCCAAATCTCCGCTATCCTGAGGATTGTCCTGAGCAGGCGATGCTCGCGAGAAGTCGAAGGCCAGGAGTAGAAACAGTACCAGCGTCACAAAAACTTGCATCCTGATCCTGCAAAGATATGAGAATACCAAAATTTTGTTAGTGGAATACTTCGTTTGTAAAAAAAACCATCCGGAGGGGTTGGCAAAAATGATAGGCCGCCATAATGTTATCTTCTGATACACATCTCCAGTTTACTCTATATTAATACACGTAACATGCACGCTCGTCAATTTTTCCGACATCAAATGTGGCCGCCTCTCAAATTTTTATTTATTTTTTCATCATCGTCATCAATCCTCCTGAAGATCCTGAAGAAATATGACTACTGAACGCCTTGAAATACGGCTCTATCTGTATTTATTCACCACAGGGGTTCTGAAGAAATATGACTACTAAACGTCTTGAAATATGGCTCTCTCTGTATCTGTTCTCCACAGAGATCGCCAATGTCAGGAGGTCCTGAAGAAATATGACTACTGTAGTCTTGAAACATGTATTTTTAGATATTGTGTTAGCTGTAGGTTTCATTATATTTCCAATAAACGATGGAATTTTCACATGAACTGATTTCTAAAAACATTACGCACTGATTTCTAGTATCGATTAATGATACGTAAATTTCTCGTATCGATTTATGGGACGAATGCGGGTTTTGCTATCGCACGGTCAATCGAATAAACTAAATTCATTATGAGATACACACGTTACACAAGCCATAACCTGATTGCAAATTGTTATGCAAAAACCCACAAAACTGTACGAGGTCTGTCCATTAAATACGCGAACTGCGTTGCTCGGGTGGTCCTCAGAAGAAATTCGCGTCAGAGCACTGGCTACTTTGTTGCCAGGTGAGCCACTAAGTGAATCCATAATCACCAAACCGTCGAGGTAAACGTACCGCTCGAACGGGGAATTTTGTTGTGGCGCATATTTTATGCTCTTCTCGACAATAGAGATTGACAAACAGATATGAGACAACAAGTCAATATCAAATTTATGGTGAAACTTGGGAAAATTATCGGTAAATTCATGAAATGTTAAAAGCTGTTTATGGAGCTAAGACACTGAAGGAAACTGCCCTTTTTAAGTGGATCAAGAGTTTTAGTGAGGGCCGTGATGACTGCAAGGACGATGCAAGTTCAAGACGACCGTCGACTTCCTGTGTTGATGAAAACATTGAACGTGTTCGGTTTGTTATGCTTTCCAATCATTGATTAACTGTTCAGATGATTACTGATGAACTAAATTTAGGAAAATCGTCTGTCTGAAAATCGTCATCAGAAAATCGTCTGAAAATCGAGCAAAAAATAAGGTTACTAGCTTAAAAACAGTTAAAAACACAGCTGAAAGAGCTGTTAATCTAATGACAGACTTTCATGGTTTAACTACCGCAGATGAATAACATAAGCAGTTCATATTATGTTGTGTGCAAGAACATAGAAAAATTTACCCAGACTGTAAAAAAAGAGACTTTGAAGAGGAAATATCCAAATAAATAAATATAAATTTTGACCTTTTTTGATAATTACAAGAAAAGCATTACATAAATATATGTTTTCATCAGAATTTATCTAATATAATGATTTTAAGTGATCATCTACAATTAAATTTAAGGGACACTTAAATCAGCTATTTTCTAAATCTTCGAGGCCAAGTCGGCACGGGTTAGAATTAACGTAGGAAGTTGAAATTCTGTATTTGAGTAACTAGTAGACTATTAAACATAATTAGGGGGTATGCGTTTCAATAATCCATATAAGGGACACCCTAATATACAACTAACTAACTAACTAACTAACTAACTAACTAACCATCACGCCGTCTCCCCGAAAGGGTAGGCAGAAAGAATGGACTGTCACACTTTTACTGATGCGGCACTCCATCCTTCTCTTTTCGCTCCGCTGGAGACGCGGTGTGATGGGTTGCGAACCTCATCGCCACCAATAGGCATCTCCCGCGCACACTTCGATCGTGCAATACCCACAAAATAAATCTAAAACAAATAACATAAAATACAATGATATAAAATAAAATAACAAAATAAAAATAATTTAACACAAAATGTTCTTTTTAGATGGTGCACATATTGTCTATTTAATTTATTTTCCACGAATCCACCGTTTTTTTAATTTAGCACATAATGTAATAACACATAATGCTTTTTTCGATGTTGCACATGTTGACATGGACGATCTGGACATTTGGGTTTATTTAATTTATGTTACACGTATCCACCGTTTTTTAAATTAGCTGTAATTAGGCACTTAACCAGCAAGAACTTAAAAATAATATTAAAGAAAATATTCAAATTGTCATTGGAACAAAAGAAAAATTTATTTTTACATCTGTCAAAATTCTCTATAAAAACGATAAAACTAATATAATTTTAACAGCAGAACAAAAGTATTACGTGTCACAATTAACTATTATAAAGTGCAGCAACAGTTAAATTGACCAAAAGAATACATACATTGATAAAAAAAAAATTATCTATAAACTATCCAAAAAAGCAATGTATGGAAGCGAAGCATGGAACTGGCAAAAGAAGAATGAAAGTAGAATAAATGCAGTAGAAATGAGATCTCTTAGACGAATGTGTGGATACTCTGTGTATGATAAAGTGTCGAATGAAAATATAAGAAGTGAATGCGGTGCGAATGATGGTGTCATGAACAAAATAATGAAAGGATCATTAAAATGGATTGGACATATAGAAAGAATGAATGAAGAAAGAATGGTAAAAAAATTATATTATATGTTAATGATCTAAATGGAACCAAAAATAGAGGAAGACCAAGGAAAACGTGACACGATCAAATAAATCAAATATTGAATGTCGGCCATGTGAGGAGTCAGAGAAATCGACGCGCGTGCATGACACGATGTATGAATGTTGAGGAAGCTAGAGAAATATATCAGGAAAGAAAAGTGTGGCAGTCCATTATTTGTCAGTCAATTGCCTACTCTTTCATATGAGTAGGCAATTGACTGACAAAGAATCATCTTCATCGTGAGACATAATAAATTAACAACATTTAGGTGGCTTCTTCTTCGTTTTTTTTTCGTTTCTTCATTACTGAGGGAACTGCCCGTGGCTAAAACAAAACGCTTCCAATCCTTTGTTCTCCGCAGTCCGCACCGCCGAGTAGAGGTCTCCTCCAGTCATCTCCTTAATCCGATCACATCACCGCGCAGGAGATCTGCCTCTACTTCTTTTGCCTGGAACACTTCCCGTGACAATATTTTTTTCAGGTTACCAAGCTCTCTCCTGACAATGTGACCAAAGAAACTCAAAATTCGCTAACTGCATATTACAGCTTATCTTCCTGTTATTTTCAGTTCATTGAGGACTGAGTCATCCGGTGACTTATTTAGACAAAAAATAGTTTAACAAAATAACAATTGTAAGATAAAATTTTACAGAACATGTTAAAATAATAAGAAACAACATATTTCAGAAGGATCCCAAAGATCCTGACAAGAGTGGGACTCTTTCTAGAAATGAAAATATAACTAATTTTTTTCTTTCATTTTGTTTTAGCTATTATATTGTTTCTCATGACATCTATCGCCGTTTTATTGTCTATCGCCGTTTAATTGTCACGTGAATTCTACACCAGACAGTATGACAATCACACTGCCATCACCGGGAATCGAACCCAGAACCTTCGGTATGATAGTCAGAACTCATATTACTCTGCCATGAAGGTCATCTGATAAGATGACGCAAAAATATTATCAAATTATATATACTTAGGAAATTGAAAATAACTTTGTTTTATTGCGGATACCTCCATCTTCAGGTGTATGTGTACACCTGAAGATGGAGACATCCTCCGAAACATGTCGTGTTTTTAAATATTTTTTTAATATTTTGAGGATAAAATAAAGTCATTTTCGATTTCCTAAGTATATTACTATGAAATTCCACGGTGTAAGTCATATACGCACCTCGATTCCTCCGACTTCTAACATGACCAACCTTTAAAATTTGATTAATTTGGTCATGCCATGTTTTCCTCGGTCTCCTTCGACTCCGTACTCCATTTACATCATTAACGTATACTTTCTTAACCATTCTTTCTCCACCCATGTGTTTCATATGTCCGTACCATTCTTCCGCTCTACATTCCCTTCTAATATCAGCATTTGAGATTCTGTCGTATATCGTTACACATACGTCTTAGGGACCTCATCTCTACCGCATTTATTCTGCTTTCATCCTTCTTCTGCTTGTTCCATGCTTCACTTCCATACATTAGGGATAGGACCAGAACTCCATTGTGAACGGCCGATTACACTTGATATTGATTCAAAACTGCGATGGCGAATTACACAATTCTATGAAATATTTCATTTGTAAGTACCTTAGCGTTTAATCAAATTATATATTTTTATTGAATGATTTAATTTAATTCTTCCTACGTATTTGTAAAAAATTTGACTCACATCATTCGTCAACCTAGCGTGTCTAAAAAAAGCTTTATTAATGAAAACTTTGTTCTAATGTTAATATATGAAAAGACAGTTAACATTAATCGAATATATTAAAAGCTGTTAGAAAACGCTAATAAAATGTATGTAGCTTTTTGAAGAAAACCCATTAGCACCAATTAAGTACCTTTAAATATTTGAACGAGTTTCTGCATGAGTACAAATTTATCACTTTTCCACGTTTTGACCTACGGAACGACAAATTAAATTGACGTTAAACGAAGCGGTCATTAAACAGGAAAACCTACAACGTACAAGAATAAAATATGCGTAGATCATTTTAACGATCAAATGGGTACTTAACTCCTACGTATATATTTTCTTTAATCGCAACTCCGAATCAAAATGTCACGTCGAATCAAGGTTACCCACGCCTATTTCAGGATTTGGGATCCTTTAGGCGAGCAATGATGGGTAACCTATGACACACGTACCAATATGTATCGACACGTATGTCATAAGTTACCCAATATAAGCTTTATCAGGGCAATATAATAACTTAGTTATAAAGCAAAGTGCGAATATAAAAGACAAGTTCCACACCGGGATGTAGCGCCAAGAAGATGACACTGTTATTTCCTCTTTAGAGTTTATTTTTATCGACAGGTTTCGAGAACGATATAAACGTTCGAAGGCTTTACGTATTCACTATCGGGAGAACGAAAGTGTTAAATATTCGACATATCAATGTATTAATTCTAAGGGGAAAATTCTGCGGGAAGTTTCATATGTCCGTGTAGTTTTTATAATTTTAAAATTTGATTAACTTTGAACTGAAATTTAAAAAGTTCATTTGCAGAAAAAGTTTGGGAAACCCCGAATCTTAAGAGTAATTAAAATTAAAAAAGATTCTTTGCTTTTCCATGGAAAGCTACAATTATTAATATTCCATATTTTTTAAATACAAATAAAGTTATTTTAGAAGTTATAGACAAACACAAGACGTAATCAAATTTTACAATACGTTTTTTCCTCTTGAATTAACCATTCTTCCACTTATTTAGATTGTTTACTTTCAATAGCTTCAAAGTTAAAATACTTTCATTATCAGAGATCAATATACGGGTACATTATATAAATAAAAAAAATAGCTTTGTTATTAGTAATATAAATAAGTATTAAAATTATTTTTCTTGTTTCTTGCTGTTATTTAAAACCTTTTTGATGTAAAGTTTTGAGAAAAAAATTTGAAGCTAGCAAGAATTAAGACGAAAATAAAATTGTTTGTAAACGAACAATAGATTATTTAAAAATAAGGTAAAGTAATTTTATTTTTAACATAATAAGCATTTGCTTTGACGTCATACTTTAAGAGTTGTTTGTTGTAGTTTTTTTTAATGTGGATATCCCGCTCGCTGTATTTTTATTTATATAACTAATTAATGGTGAAATATTTTATGAAAGCAGTCGAAAGCACTCGAAGTATTTACAACAAAATTGAATTAAATTCTTTTTTTTTTCTTGAATACAACAGGTCGCTTAAACCCAATTACTGTATACACAATATTTTTAGCTATTATATTGATGATCCACATGACATGTGATAGGTAGCCAATCAATCGCCATTTTATTTTCACGTGAATTCTACACCAGACCAAACACAATGTGACAATCACACTGCCATCGCCGGGAATCGAACCCGGGACCTTCGGTATGGATGTCAGAGCTTCTAACCACTCTGCCACGAAGGTCGTCATTTATTAAACGGAAGCATTTTTTTTATATTTTTTTCAATGAGCAAAACTAACTATCACGCAGTCTCCCCGAAGGGGAGGGCAAAAATAATGGACTGCCATGCTTTTCTTTCCTGACATACTTCTCTCGCTTTCTCAATATTCATACATTGTGTCATGTACACTCGTCGATTTCTCCGATTCCTCGCGTGACCCACATTCAATATTTAATTTTTTTTTTTACGTTTTTCTCAGTCTACATTTATTTCTGAAACCATTAACATCATTAATATATACTTTTTACCTATCTTTTTTTATTAATTATTTCCATGTGTATAAGCCATTTTAATGTTCCTTTCATTATTTTATCAATAACACTTTCATTCGAACTGCATTCACGTCTTACACTATCATACATAGATTTTCCACACGTTCGTCTAAAATATATAATTTCTACTGCATTTATTCTACTTTCATCCTTCTTTTGTTAGTTCCATGCTTCGCTTCCATACATAAGGATGTATTTTTTTTTATAATGACATATTTTTCTCAATCAGAATTTATAATAAAATAAAAAAATTCCGTCACTTAAGCAATGGAGTAAAACCGCATATTGATTATACTCGTATATATTTTGTATAATATGGAGTTTTACATCATTTTTCAAAAAACAATAAATTAAAATGATTTTTGGTATAATATTCTTTACGAATCTTCTCAATGCTCTTACAATATTTTTTTGAAAGATATATTTTTAAATACCTAAATTGCTATATTTGACTCACAATAGATTCACATTTTATTTTTCTATTTAAGGAATAAATAAATACTTCAATATTAAACATGTAATATTAAAACATTGTTTATTTTCGCTAACGGGAGTTTTTTGATTTCGATAACCACTCCAAGCATCTCCTTTTTGCTGATGATATGAAGGTCTTCCTGAAGGTTTCAGACACTTCTGACTGCCTTCGACTCCGACTTCGACTCAGATCTTGACAGACTCTCTCATTACTGTATACTAAATAAATGATCCATAAATGCAAACAAATGTCATAAGCTTTCACTGACGCGTAAAATGAACCCTCACAAACATGTGTACTCCATCAATGGTTCCATAATATCCGATTCAGACCGCGTGAGAGATCTTGGAGTCACAATCGACCCTAAACTCACTTTCGTTAGTCATATTGATGACATGGTGGACAAATCTCTCAGAACATTGGGATTTATACTGCGCACATGCAAACCTTTCCAAAATATCACTGCCCTTAAAGTATTATTTACAACCATGGTTCGCTCACGCCTTGAATATGTATCTCCCGTTTGGTCTCCTTATTATGCGGCACATATCCAACGCATTGAAAGAGTACAAAAAATGTTTATTTGTCGTGAATAACTTACCTCTAGGGCTCTTTGACAATGTTTTTAAAAAGTGGAAATAACAGTATTTTAATTCATAAAAAATCTTAATTATGGAATTCCACAGTGTTTCAGTTTAAGTGTCCTAAGTTTATATAAAAATAATATGTTTTTAGTCATGAGAGCTGCATCTGACATCAGCAATCAGATAATATAATAGTTGTGATACATATTTTGAAAAGGTGGGTTTTTGGGTTAGATTTTAAATCAGTTGGATTGTCAATGCATCGTTTTAAGAAGCTATTGTAACTTCAGTCTTTAAAAATGTCACAGGCTATTTTTATTCTCTTCATGGTGAAGTTATACTTTTTAACTTTTTATATAAATATCAAGTAGAAAATAACTAAAAATCAAGTAATCAAGTAGAAAATAATCAAGTTATTTATTATTCCAAATCCACTCATGTTTGTTGACTTTGACCGGTTTCAGCAGCTCGCTGCCATCTTCTGGACTAGATTCATCGCCATCGTCTTATGAGATTTTAACTAAATGTACATTTTAAAAAGGTTTATTGAAATATTTGGTATTTTAATTAGTTACAATGAACTTCTACCATGAAATTTCAAATAATAAAATATATATTTTTAATAGAACGTTATCACTATTTATTAAATCTGAAAATTAAGTTCAGATTTAATAAATAGGTGGTGGGTAGGTTAGATTTAAAATCAGTTGGATTGTCAATGCATCGTGTTAAGAAACTAGTGTAACTCAGTCTTCAAAAAATGTCACAAGTAACTGTCGTTCTCTTCATGGTGAAGTTATACTTTTTAACTTTTTACATAAATATCGAGATAAATATATTGTATTATAATCATAGAAGCAGAAAAAATTTAAAATATATTTTTAAAATGTATAATTAGTTCAAATCCTCTAATGTTTTAATAATATATTATATTAAATACGAAAATTTGTTTTACCTTAATATGTTGATCACAATATAATTTCACTACTAGTATTTGTATAGAAAAATTGCCTTTCACAAAATTAATACTTTACGTCACTTTGTAAACTGTTCTGAAAATACTTATAAACCAACAAAATTAAATAAAATATGTTCGTTTAAATGTGTAATTTTTTTTTTAATTGATTCAAGATGTTAAACTTTTCATTTTTTAGAAGAGCTTTCACTTTGATGGGGGCTGGTGGACTGGACGCTTCGCCAAGCAGGATACTATTGAGGTTGGCGTAGAACAGGCTGTATTTTATACTGTGGCCGAGCGACGCCGACGCAACTTTCCAAGCCACATTTGCGTGTAGCTTTCATCGGCAACCTTGTTACAGCTTTTAATTACATTTTAATTTATTTAAAATAATTATTAAATAAACTGTATGTATATACCTGATCTGTGTGTATATAAAGGACTTAGTTTGAAATAGTGTCACCATTCTGTCGATTCCAGCGAACCTGGCGAAACCGGTCGCTGTCGAAATAAAGACAAAAGTGGAAGTTGTTAAAAAACATTGTTTTATTTAATTATTATTTGAAAAGAACTTGCATCAAGAGATTTCAGTAAAATCATTTGATTATCATAATCTATTTTATTTCACTTCCATACATACATATAGTGAAGCATGGAACTGGCAAAAAAAGGATGAAAGTAGAATAAATGTAGTAGAAATGAAATCTCTAAGACGAATGTGTATCAAATCTGTATATGATAGAATGACAAATGCAAGTATAAGAAGTGAATGTGGTGCGAATGAAAGTGTTATGAACAAAATAAGGAAAGGGTCATTAAGATGGTTTTGACACATGGAAAGAATGAGTGACGACAGAATGGTAATGAAGGTATATGTAAACGGCGTGAACGGAGCTAGAAATAGACGAAGGCCGAGGAAAACGTCCCACGATCAAATCAATCAAATATTAAATGTCGGTCACGTGAGGAGTCGGAGAAATCGACGTGCGTGCGTGACGAGATGTATGAATGTAGAGGAATCGAGAGAAGTATGTCAGGACAGAACAGTGTGGCGTTCCATTATTTCTGCCTACCCCTACGGGGAGACGGCGTGATAGTTAGTTAGTTAGTTTTTTTTTTTTATTTCATTTATTGTATATAGACGGTCTTTGAGACACAGTGCTACAGCTATAACTTCCATACCGAAGGTCCCAGGTTCGATTTCCTCTCACGCTGTGTTTGGTTTGGTGGAATTCCCGTGACAATAATAATGGCGATAGACTAGTTACCTTATTAATATGAATGAAAACGTCTGTCTTCTATGAGTTTTATTATATTTTAGATGGATTGAGATGTTTCACCGTTTGAGAGCAAAACATGTCATTCCATCTTAAATATAATAAAACGCATGGAAAACAGACGTTTTCATTCATATTAAATATTTTATTATAGAGTTTTACATCCTCGACCTCGCATATCTCGGTTAAGGATGTCGTTAGGTGAGGAAGGCAATGGAGAAGATACTGGTATGCACACGTGAAGAGAATGGATCCATCCAGACTCCCCTTCATTGTGTTACAAGGCCAACCCCAAGGTAGACGACCCCCGGGCAGACCACTAGAGAAATGGATCGAAAGCTGGAAGTCGACCTCGCAGGAGGCCAATTCCTCTTAACAAACTGGCCACAAAGCCTACACTAAGAAGAAGAAGAAGAGTTTTGCACCATTATTCAAGAAACAATGAATGACTAGCTACCTATTACATGTCATGAAAATCAATTACTAAAAAATAGGTATATCTTAATTGGGTTAAAAAATGTTGAATGTTGAGAAAGTGAGAGAAGTACGAGTATATCATAAAAGAAAAGTGTAGCAGTCTATTGTATCTGCCTACCCCTGCAGAGAGACAGATAGATGGTTCGTTGGTTAGTAATTAGTAAGTTGGGTTCAAATAACCTGTTGTATACAAAAATGTGTGAAAGCAACGGGAAACTACAACATTAAAAGGGCCCAAGTGACATCCTAAGAACCAGCAAATATGTTAATAAACATTGTTGCAACCCTTAATATAGTAGGATTGAAACTCAAAATAATAACTATCTAACGATCACCCCGTCTCCCCGGAGGGGTAGGCAGATGTTTATCCTGACACAATTCGCTGGATTCCTCTACATTCACACATCGTGTCATGCACGCACGTCGATTTATCCGACTCCTCACGTGGCCGACATACAATAATTGATTTAGTTGATCCTACCACGTTTTTCTCGGTCTTTCTCTATTTCTAATTTCATTTACATCGTTAACATATACTTTTTTTTCCCTTCTTTCTTTATTCATTATTTTCGTGTGTCCAAACCATCTTAACGTTTCTTTCATTATTTTGTTCATAACACTTTCATTCGCACCGCATTCACTGATTTCATTCGCACCACATTCATTCACTGACATTCACTAATTATGACAATCTATCGTACACAGATTTTCTAAACATTTGTCTAAGACATCTCATACCTATTTCATTTATTGTCATCCTTCTTTTGCCAGTTCCATGCTTCGTTACCATACACAAGGCTCGTTAAGATAAAGGTTATGAAAACAATCAATTGTACGAAGATGACGTCATAAAAATAGAATATTTTTGAATTTGCTTTTATGCCATCTATCGGTCGCAGTTGGCGACCTCTGCTCTTTTGGTTTATACATTAAGCTATTGTATGAAACTAATACGTGATATGTGAAGAATCAAACGCAACGCTACATCTTCAGGGTAGTACGTTTACTTAGCTTTTATGCCTGAACATTCAAAAAAGCTCATTATACATGACCGTTTTAAGGAACAGCTTTTTGAAAAACACGTTTTAAAATAATTGACTTGAACAACCGTGTGAAAAGTCGGAAAAATCGACGTGCGAATGATTGTGGAGGATGCTAGATAAGTGTGTCAAGATATGGTAGTGTGGTGGTCTATTCTATCTGCCAACCCTTCCGGGGGGAATGGCGTAACGATTTTTTTATTGTTACAATTTAAATATTGTATTACGTTGTTTTATTAAAATTGTTTTATAATGCCTTAGAATTTAATTTATTAAGTACGAGAATCGTTTTCTTAAACCTAAGTAAGAAAACTTCTTTCTTTCTTTAAGTAAGAAAAAATAGTTTTTCAACATAGTCCCCTTTTAGTGACGACTTTCCAACTTCTTGATCCCTTCCGAAAACCAATTTTGCTCAAGCTCTTCAAAATGGTGAGAAGTTTCGGTCATCACTTTATCATTTGTTTGCAAAACGGCGTCCTCCAAGACATTTTTTTTATGTTTGGGAACAGGAAAAAGTCGCAAGGGGCTAGATCTGGACAACACGGTGGGTGATCAATCAGTTCGAAAAAAAAAACTAAATACAATAATTAATGTAAGTCCAAGATGGACGAGGAACAGGCCTAGGAAGTACATGAGCAAGTTTGATGAAAGGGCGCCGCTGCGATCTAAAACAACCTCGGGTATGTGGTGGGAACCCCTTCTAAAGCGTAACCTAATTAGTTCAATTTTGCTCGTACAAGATCATTATAAAATCGCGTTTGGTAATGCCCTGGTAAAGTGAAATATTTCACTCTCAAAAATAATATAACCACCATAAAACGTATATATTTTTTTATTTACATTCCTCAAAGGTTCGACATTATTTTGTGGGCATATTCATTTTGGCCTTCTAACTTATCTCTCCAATTTCATGATCTGGGCATTTAACTTATTATATGGTAATTATCGCCTTGCCGCTTCCTACAAGCCACTGGGGCGATCAAGTTATCATTGTTATTTGATTATAATCTTTATTATAAGGTCCTAATTGACACACCCCATTCATGATTAATTGAAGTTAATTTATTTCTTCTATATTTTCTTTGTATTGTCAGTTCACGAGTGAATAACTTTTAGAAAACATTAAATATTCACATCACTAAATTACACTCTTTGCAAACAGCCAAGTTTCGCACAGATCTCATCATTCTTTAGTGTACAAAAATAAGAAGTATCTAATAGAAATAAGTTATTAATTAAAATAAGATAACAGTTTTGAAATATTTGTCGAACGTTCTTAAAGTCCAAGCTTCTATCCAGAAACACTAAGCTGCGTATTTATAACACCATCATCAAGCCAGTGGTGACATATGGTTCTGAGACTTAAAGAACAACAAAGAATCTACTGGTTTGAGAATAGAATACTTAGAATTATCCTGGGACCCAGACCCGGTGTTGTAGCGGGAACTTAGAGGCATAGGACCAACCAAGAGATCCGTACGATGACCCAGCAGCCCCTTATAACGAGCACCGTGAGAGCCATGGATTGGGAATGTATGCCAAGCCGAAGAGACGATGACCCTGTACGCGTCTAGACCGACAGGAGTAAGACTTCTAGGAAGGTCTAGACAGCGCCTAATGGACAATGTTCTGGCTGACCTGGCTAGGTTGGGTGAATCGGACTGCTGGGAGCAAAAGGCGCAGGATCGAGGAGCTTGGCGAAAAATCATCAAGGAGGCTAAAATTTTTCAAGAATTGTATGGCCATAGGAAGTAAGTATTAAATCACTTTGATCTTTCATAAATTAAAAATAATAAAATTTTACAAAAAACCAAACAAATTTCACTTCAATCCCCATTTTTTATATGTTTCCATTGCCATACAATTCTAATTATAGAACAATTACCTTCACCCCTAGACTAAACTCCAACCCTTTTTGTTAAAAACGTACAATCAGAAACAAGTAAAAGAAAGTAAAAATAAGAATTGTTTAAATAGCGATACAGTAAATTCAAAATAAAAATTATTCATTGAATCCATATAAAAAATTTACTAACTTAATTTATTGTTTTTTGAACAATGATGTAAAACTCCATATAAAATAATTAATACTTTATTAATAAAAAGTTTTTTAGAAATTGTATTAATTTATGGGTATTACATGTTTCGCCTTTCTAAGGCATTCTTCATCACCTGGTCTCCATCCACTGCTGAACGTAAGCCTCTCCATCCCCACGCCATCTCTCTCGGTCTCTCGCCAGTGTTCTCCAGGCCCTTCCCGCCGTCCGCACAATATCATCGCTCCACCTGGTTTGCTGTCTTCCGACACTTCTCCGGCCCAACTTTGGCCTCCATTTAGTAACCCTCTGGCTCCATCTTCCATCATTCCGTCGACACACATGACCAGCCCACTGCCAATTCGTCCTCGCAATGCGTATTCCTACATCGGTGACCCTGGTGCGTCTTCCAATCTCCACGTTGGGTATATGGTCTCTAAGCGAGAAAAACCCAGCACGAATCTCTCCGTGGCCCGCTGTGCAACTTTGATGTTGTGCATTGTTTCTTTAGTTAACGTCCATGTCTTGCATCCATAGGTTATCACAGGTAACACGCACTGGTTCATCACTTTTGTTTTAGAATTTTGTGGCATGTCCGACTTGAAGATGATATAAATAGTTGCCCAGCCTTCCGAATGCAGACCAACCGAGCTGTATTCTCCTATCAATCTCCTTGACTTGACTCCCTCTTCCAAAAGCCAACAGAAGAACAAGGTACACATATTCATCCACCACTTCAACATTTTTATTATGGATTTTAATGTCTTCAATGTGTATGTTAGTCAATATTTTATCTTTGTCATATTTATTTTAAGGCCAATTTTTTTAGATGATTCATTTAAAGCTTCCAGCATTATAAGGCATTATCACATGTTAAATACGAGTTTATGATAATGCCTCAGAAAGATGTCATTCCAAAAAATTCTATTATAATTTATAGAAAACGGACGTTTTCATCCGTATTACTCTATATTACTAACGCTATATTTCTAACACTAACTTAATATATATTATAACATCACGCGTTTCTCCACAAGGGTGGGTAAAGAGGAAACACCGCCTACTTTTTTTGTCCTTACATTATCAATCAGAAGGCGCTTTTGATGAGACCATGTGGACCGTTGTCATTCCATATAAAACTTAATAAAACTCCTAGAAGACAGACGTTTTTATTTATATTAATTAGGAAGAAAAAGAAGATTATCAATCATAGGGCATGTCATGCACGAACTTCGATATTTCCGGCTATTCACAAGGCTGAAAATAGATTTTATATTAATTTACCTGGTCTTATTGACTAACTTTTAGCCGATTGTAAGACCTGACGATGCTTACATCGGTTAGTGAAACTGCTGTCGCGACAAAATATAATCAATTGTGATATTTATAACAGAGTTTTATTTAAACAGTCAATAATTTTTTATCATTATTAAATTATTTTCGTTCTATTAATAATATGAAGGATACACATGAAAACATTTATGATTTATTCAATTCTTTACTTCTGCCTAAAATATCTATTGAATTGTTACAAAAACATTCACTGTTGTAGGCGATAATTTAAATGTTTAACTAATTTTGTTCATTCTTGTATTCTTCAATGTATTTAAATTTATTCAATTCAGTTTGTCTTAATTACTAAGGACAGTCTTAGGTCAAATGAACATTTAAATCCACAGGATTAAGCTGTACTAAGAAAACAAAAGGTTTTTTTCAATAAGATTGAAGAAAGTTTATTTTTTTACTTATATTGATAGTTGTAAAAACAATAAATTAAAAAATTAAGTAAAACTTAAAGCGTTTAGACTGTGAAATATCCATAATTATAATGATATAATACTAGTTTTTCCACTTTTGGGTTAATTTTTTCCACCTTAATTTTTTTTTTTCAACTTTACGTTTATTTTTCCACATTTAAATTTTTTTATCTCGACTTGTTTCGAAGGCTTTACACCTTCATCATTGGGAGAACCATATAAACTGAGATATTATCTTTAAACTTTCGTATGAATCACTTAATTTGTGGTGTGACATTATTAAATAAAATAATAATGCACTTCTAGTAATTTGTATTAACACCACTTTATTTGATCTCTCACTCTGACTCGCTCACTCGAGCAAAACCCGTTGGTGTTACGAGGGCGGTTTGATAAGTCAGTGACTTTTTGAATATAGGATATATTTTTCGGCAAATAAGCGTTTTATTCCTCAACTTTGTCAAGCATTTTTCCAATTTTTTTTCCTTCCAAAAAATGGGTTTTCTCAAGGCCCTAAAAATTGGCGCTTGTTTCAGTGACGACCTCTTCATTTGACCCAAATCTCTTACCGCCCAGCCATTTCTTCAGGTTTGGAAACAGAAAATAGTCGCAAAGGGGTAAATCTAGAGAATATGCCGAACGGGGTAGCAGTGCGTAACCCAATTTATGGATTTTTGACATGGCGCCTACGCACGTTTGTACCCGTGTATTGTCTTGATGGAACAAAACTTTTTTCTTCGTCAAATGGGTCGTTTCTGCTTCAAATCAATATCGAATCTGTCCAAAAGCTCTGAATAATATTCGCTGGTGATCGTTCTACCTTTTTCAAGGTAATCGATGTGAATGACACCGAGTGCATCCCAAAAAACTGTGGCCATGACGTTGTTGGCCGACAAACCCCTCCTTTGTCTTCTTTAGTGCACGTTCACCCGGAGAAACCCACTGTTGATTGTTCCATAGTCTCTGGTGTAGTGTGATGGATTCATGTTTTGTTTACGGTAACGAATCGGTGCAAAAACTTGTTCCGATTGCGTTTGAACATCGCCAAACACTCCTTTGAAGTGGTCACACGGTTGTGCTTATGGTCGAGTGTGAGCAATCGCGGCAGCCATCGCGCGGATAGCTTTTTCATGTCCAAATATTCATGTAAAATGTGATGTACCCGCTCAGTTCAGATGCTTTCAGCCTCAGCCATCTCACGCATTTTCATTCTCCGATCGTCCAATATCATTCCATGGATTTTATCGATGATTTCTGGCGTGACGACCTCTTTTAGGCGACCTGAACGTTCGGCGTCACTTGTGCTGATACGACCACAACGGAACTCAGTAAACCACTTCATAACCATTGAAATTGATGGTGCAGAGTCTCCATAGTATTTATCAAGCCTTTGCATGGTTTTGGTGATGGTTTTTTACGCAAAAAATAATGCTTAATTAGCACATGATATTCACTTTTTTGTATTTTCGTTACAATTCACCAGGTTGTTTACTTTTAATGGCTGTCAAATACAAACAAAATGGTGCAGCCTTCTCAAAATTGTACAGTAGTCTATTCATAGATGGCAGTTGACGGGAGCAGTATTGTTTTTAAAGTTACTGCGCGGGAAATTCAAAAAGTCACGGACTTATCAAACCGCCCTCGTACCAAAAATAGTGGTGTTAATACAAATTACTAAAAGTGTATTATGATGAGGGCGTAAAGCCCTCAGAACATGTCGAGAAAAATAAACTCAAAAGTGGAAAAACAGTCATTTAATTCATACAATTTCGTCATCATGCTTCCCCTAGACAAGTCCCAAGTTTCAAGTCCCCTAGACCACCACCCTCTCAGTTAGTTAGTTAGTTAGTTATTTAGTTAGTTAGTTTGTATAATAAACAGTCTGTTAATTAATTAAATATAAAAATACCATACCATACCCAATACCAATACCAATACCATATAATATAACCGCGTCTCCCGCGGGGCGAAAAGAGAAGGATGGAGTGCCACATCAGTTAAAGTGTGGCAGTCCATTAGTTAGTTTTATAATATTTCAGTTTTTTTCTCAGTTCTCGCCTTCCCTGTCTCTTATTATAATAAATAAAACAGAATCTAACTTAAAAGAAAACTTAAAAGAAAACATTATAAAGTAGAAAATATTAACTAACTAACTAACCATCACGCCGTCTCCCCGAAGGGGTAGGCAGAAAGAATGGACTGCCACACTTTTCTTTCCTGACATATTTCTCTCGCTTCCTTAACATTCATACATCGTGTCATGCACGCGCGTCGATTTCTCTGACTCCTCACATGGCCGACATTCAATATTTGATTTATTTGATCGTGCCACGTTTTCCTGGGTCTTCCTCTATTTCTGGTTCCATTTACATCATTAACATATAATTGTTTTACCATTCTTTCTTCATTCATTCTTTCAATATGTCCAAACCATCTTAATGATCCTTTCATTATTTTGTTCATGACACTATCATTCGCACCGCATTCACTTCTTATATTTTCATTCGGCACTCTATCATACACAGAGTATCCACACATTCTTCTAAGAGATCTCATTTCAACTGCATTTATTCTACTTTCATCCTTCTTTTGCCAGTTCCATGCTTCGCTTCCATACATAAGGGTCGGAAGAAGAACACCATTGTGCACTGCCATTCTAGCTTTTTTTGATAGGTTTTTGTTTGCGATGACAACTTTAAGTGCACCATTCACTTTGTTGCCTGCCCCAACCCTTCTTTCAATATCCCTCTCCACTCGCCCATCTCTTGTAAACATACTACCTAAATACACGAACTCAACTACTTGCTCCAAATTTTCACCATTCACGCTAATGTTGCAGACTGTCGTGGTTTCTTCCTTTTCAAAAATCATTACCTTGGACTTATTAACATTCATCATCAGATTATTTCGCATGCATACCTCATACATACAATTCACCAGGACTGGTAGTTCATGCTCGTTGTCTGCAAGAAGGACAGCGTCATCCGCATACAAGAGACAGCTTACTGACACTCTGCTCATTTTGGCACCTACATCCAACCCTTTCAGCTCTTTCATACATTTGTCCATATACAGATTAAATAACCACGGGGACATTACGCAACCCTGTTTGACACCTTTATTGATATCGAACCAGGCTGTAAGATCTCCATTTACTCTGACACTAGCAGTGCTTTCTGTGTATAGCGACTTAATTGCCGTGATTAGTTTTGTACTTATTCCATATTCAGACAATATTTCCCACAACTTTTCTCTATTAACGTAATCATATGCTTTTTGCAAGTCGACAAATGCACAGAAAAGTTTGCGGTTTTTGGCCAGAAACTTCTCTGTCAATGTACGAAGTCCAAAAATTTGATCCATACATCCTCTGCCATTCATAAAGGCACCTTGCACATCCCAAACTTTGTCACTCGTCAATTTTCTTACTCTTTCTATTAAAATTCTGCCATAGACTTTACCAACGACACTAGAAAACTTAGAAAATATTATATTTTTATAAATGAATAAGTCAGTAGTATATTTTATTATGTGTATTTTTTTTTCATCTTAATAACGTACATAATAATATAATTTATAATAATATGAAGAGTAATATGTTATCGGTATTATTATTATCATTTTGTTGAATCGCTCTTTACATCATGACAGCATGAGCCAAATCGATGTAAAGGATATTATAGCTATCATAGTGATTCTCGTGATATGTGATAGGTAGCTAATCTATCGCCATTTTATTGTCACGTGAATTCTACACCAGACCAAAGACGGTGTGACAATCACACTGCCCTCGCCGGGAATCGAACCCGGAACCTTCGGGGTGGCAGTCAATGCACTCACCACTCGGCCACGAAGGTATCCATGTCTTGTTTTCATCATATTTTTCAGAAGTTTGGAAGGTCGATGCAATCTCCGCTTTCAGGGTAGTCCTCTAATGTTACATTAACTAATGTTAATGATGTACGTAGGTGGACAACGTAACAATCACAATAAAGAAAATCTTTGACTACGGATGACTTCAACTCAAAAAACAAATAAAGCTCCTTCAAATCGTGAAAATCTACTCAAATATTTAAAAACGGTGTTCTCTTATTTGCTTCTCTTGTAAACAAATTTCTGTAAATTCTTGTAATGACATGTTAATCAGAGGCGTAGACTATACTCTATAAACAATAATTGATTGTTGAAAACTCTTAGTACTTGAGAGAGGAGTTGTTGATGAAAAACATTCGAGCATTATTGACTGATGAATTTATTACTATGGTTGTCTTAATTTTGGGTTGTGAATTCAGTACAATCCAATTATTATAATCATTACAGAAATTTTCTAATTCGTTTATAATTACAGAATAAGATTATTTAAATATTAAGTTACCAATAATAAATTTCAGAACAATTAATAATTTAAATTTTATAAATACAGTACAATTAGAAAACCAACTACTCCAAAAAATCTATATTAAGCAAGAGGGAGAGGAAAGTAGACTGAGGAAAACATGGCATGACCAAATTAATCAAATTTTAAAGGTTGGTCATGTCAGAAGCCGGAAGAATCAACGTGCGTGTATGACTCGCTGTATGAATGTGAAGGAATCTAGAGAGGTATATCAGGATAGAGAAATGTGGCGGTCCATTCTCTCTGCCTACCCCTGCGGGGAAACGACGTGATGGTTTGTTGTTGTTGTTGTTCTTGTCAACCGTTGATCTGTAAATTCATTAATTTATTTAACAAAATCTGCTATTTATTTTCACATAAAATTAAGGAATTTAATTTTTTTTATTAAAATTACACATAAATTGCAGCCTGGCGTTAAAAGATTGACAAGCAACAAGAGAATGATGACGTCATGGAATATTTAAATTTTGAATTGCTCCGTCGATATTACAGTTACATTGCTAAAAGCTTCGAACGTGTGTGACAAATGGTTCACAGATTCCACTATTGTTCAATATTCGTGAAAAAAATAGTAATGTGTTATTTGTAGGAGCAACCGTACCGGTACTGTCGTACACCGGACAGGTTAATAAAACGGTTTCACACTCTCAGTTCATTCGCTTATAGAAATCTCGGCGACCGCCACTGTAGCGACCGGATTGCGAAACGTAGATTTTCCAATGTGGAGTTTCTGTAGAGGAATGTGTGTCACGCGAGGCAATTCGGCCAACGCCCCGCTGGTCCTACACGCCAACACTCTCCCCTTAACGGTCAGCAAGATGGCGGCCGCGGACATTTTAATGTGTCCAAACAAGTTAATGCTTTGGTCTTAATTGTCACCCCGCCCGCTGCGATCCCTGACGAGAAACTGCCCGGATTATTTATTACAAGATGGATTAATCTGCCTAACACCCAAATCTGATATAATCAATCCATAACATATAAATAAAATGCAGTGTTCGTGGCTATGAACGCTATAGACTCGACAAACACTAAACCGATTGCGACGAAATTTTCTCTATTAATTAATATTACATTTTGAACGTATACAAATACATCTTTCAAAATTTTGTCAGACGTGGTGGTCGTAAGAAGTGCGGAATGGGGAATATTGTTAACATAAAGCGATCGCTTAACTCAACCAATGGCAGGTCATAAGTCCTGTAAACGCCTCGACCACCATATTCTGTTTCCAAAAATAAAAATAATTTGCATCTTCGTTTCTATTGAGATACAATTAATCCTTTAAAATAATGAATATTACTACAAGGAAGGCTTAAAATACGAACCGAATTTTACACTTTTAAAATTCATATATATCGTAGCAGAGTTGCAAGAGTCCTCGGTCCCGGGTTCGATTCCCGGCGTTGGTAGTGTGATTGTCAATAGACTAAATACCTATCACATATCATGAGAATCAATGGGTAAAAAGTTGTATACAGTCTTCTTATTCTTCTTCAGCCTATTCCCGTTCACTCCTGGACATGAGCCTTCTCCATATTTGCTTTCTTCTTACTTTTTTTTCCTCAGTCTTTTCCCGTCCACTCCTGGACAAAGGCCTCCTCCATTCGCTTCCATGTCACTCTGTCTTGTGCAGACTGCATCCAGGTTATTTCGACATGTCTGTTCAAAACATCCTTCCACCGTAGTTGCGGTCGCCCTGCACTCTCTTTTTCCGCCCGCGGTCTCCAAGTCAGCAGTTTACTTGTCCATTTTTCGTCTGAGCTACTAGCTACGTCACCTGCCCATTGCCATTTTAGAGTCGCAACCCTGCGGATGATGTCAATGACCTTTGTTTTTTCTCTCACCGTATCGTTTCTGACTCTGTCTCTTAGGCTTATTTCTTACATGGCTCTTTCCGTGGCTCTTTGGGTCACTCGTAGTTTCTCGGCACTTTGTTTGGACAATGTTACAGTTTCAAGACTATAATTACTATCTGGCAGAACAC